>MU842819.1:0-378690 GCA_030867305.1 Colletotrichum zoysiae | reverse complement strand
CCCCCCTTTCCCCGCCCTTTGGGTGTTTCTCTCTGTACATCTCTTCCCGTCATCTCACCAATCACTTGGGCATCGGGGCCAGCGTCGGAGACTCGGAGTAAGACAGAGAGGTTGCATGAGTCGTCAGCAATAGCGCCAGTTTTGGGCATCCATCGCGTCACCGCACTTTGACGCAAATTGTAGGCGAGGGTCGACATACAGCAAGGGCAAGGCAAGGCAAGGCAAGGCGAAGCAAGGGAAGAGCAGAGCAGAGCAGAGCAGAGCAGAGCAGAGCAGAGCAGAGCAGAGCAGAGCAGAGCAGAGCAGAGCGGAGCAGCCACGGCGCGCCACGGCACGGCGTCATCGAGGCCATGTTCCAGCCTCAACCAACGCCTTTTGCGTTTCATGGGTCCTCTCAGGCGTATACGGATGCCAGCCCTCGGTCTTACAACCAGTCCCACGAGGCAGGGTCTCGAGATGGGTCCCGTTCCAGTCATGGAGGAGGAGGAGGAAGATACGACATTGCTGTAGAGGGCGGAGGGCTCGGAGGGATGATGATGGCGGTAGGCCAAGGTGGTGGGTTGGGCGTCGGCATGGACCTGGGGTTAGATCTGGACCTGGACCTGAACCTGGACCTGGGCTCCGGCACACTGCAGTCACCGTTGCAGTTGGAATCACGGCCGCCATCGCTGTCTTTGGGCGGGGAAGCTGCAGGCCCCAGCAGGTCAATGTCGCTAGCAGCCCAGGCACAGGCACAAGGACAGGCACGGGTACAGGTACAGGCACAGGCACAGGCGCAGGCACAGGCGCATGCGCATGAACAGCAACAGCAACAGCTCCAGCAGCGATGGCAGCAGCAGCAGCAGCAGCAACAGGCACCTGCTGCTGCTGCTGCTACAACAACAACTGCTACTACTACTGCTACTACTACTGCTACTACTACCACCACCACTACATCTCACGCAGCTGCAGCAGCAGCAGCAGCAGGAGAAGCAGGTGGTCCCTCCACCTCGTCGTCCGTTGTTGCCGTTTCCACTGCGGCCTCCGGCCCTCCCGCTCCCGCTGTCGCTGTCGCAGCCCACTTCCATCATAACCTGGATGCATACAACAATAGTCATAACCACCAAAACCCAAACCCAAATAATCACAACCACAACAGCCCCGGCGCATCCTCCTCCTCCTTCTCCTCCTCTTCCTCCTCCTCCTCCTCCTTCTCCTCCTCCTCCCGCCGCTCCCTCTCCAATCCCAACTCGTCCTACTCCCGCTCCTTCTCCAACCGCCACCACGAGCGCTCGTACCCCGGAGCTGCATTTGCTGCCTCTCCTGCCTTTTACAACTCCAACCCCAACACAACCACCACCGCCAACGGCAAAAACAACAACATCAACAACAACAACAACATCAGCGTCGCCCTCGCTGCACCGACCATCGTCGCCCACTCTGCAACTACTCGTCTGTCCACCATGGAGTCTGGCGATCCCTCCGATCTCGCCGCCCAGGAAGCTGCCGCGAGGGACTACCAACCGCAGCTGGAGGTGAGTTTTGCCCGCCGTCGCCCCCGACCGCACGCCCGGGACCCTAAGCTCCATGCGGACCGAAGCGCAGCGCAGCGCCCCGCGCTTTCTCCTCCAGCTTCATTTCAACCTTCACCAGCCCGCCCCTGCTTTCTTTTCACCCCCCTCCCCGATCCATAGGCACTCATGAGCCTTGTGTCCGTGACCTGTAGAAAACACCCGACATACACTCCTTTGCCACATGCACTGACAGACATCCTTTGTAGGGTCCATTGGTGGGCGACAAGACCACGAGCGACGCCATCGCCGACGAATACGCCAAGGCCGACGACATCTACGTCGCCAAGACAATTGTGAGTCCTCACCGCCCATTGATTTCTTCACTCCAACTTCCTCGCCATATCTCTCAACCGCCGCTAATCCGCTCCCTTCCTCTTCTCCCGACAGAATCTCCCCCACACCTACTCGCACTACCGGCCCATCCAAGGAGATGGTAATTGCGGCTGGCGAGGTGAGTTTTAACCATTTGAGATAGATCCCACTAGCATGCTCGCTCACTGTACCACCCATCCACCGCAAAGTCTGGTGCCCGCGGCACATGCATCATTGACTAATCTTTCCCTTCAGCAATTGGCTTTTCTTACTTCGAGCACCTCGTCAACAATGGCGACCAGCACCAGATACTTGGCGAGGCCGCCCGCATCCAGAGCCTTGATCAGTACCTTCTGCGCGTCGGCGGCTACGACAGGATGCTATTCGAGGACATGGTGGAAGAGACCATCGCTCTCCTCAAAGAATTGGCCCACAACGTCGCCAATCCTCAAGTCGCCATGCACATCTTGGTCCAGCGCTTCAACGACCAGGAAGTCTCCAATGCCATCATCTATCACCTCCGCCTACTAGCGAGCTCGTGGCTAAAGGGAAACCCCGAGTCATACGAGCCCTTCATCCCTGCCGAGACGGGTATTGCCGGCTACTGCGCCGAGCTCGAGCGTCCAAACAGGGAGATTGAGCACCTCGGCATCACGCTTCTTGTACAGGTGCTGCTGAAGCCCCTCGACTTCGTGCTAGAAATAGCATATCTCGATCGCAGCCCAGGCAGCCAAGTCAACATTTACCGCTTCCCCGACGAGGCCAACGGCCAGGATCCCGTCAACCTGGGCTCCATCATTTACCTGCTGTACCGACCTGACCACTACGACATCCTTTACAAGTCGCCTCCCGACCCTGCGCCTCTGACCCTGCAGGTCAACCGGGCCACTTCGTTTTCTCACCGATACGACATTGGGAGCGTGGCGACGTCGCTCAACAGCTATGCCAATCTCGATTATAGCCCATTGGCCATGCTGCCCGGCTTTGGCGGCCCGCCTTCCGGCTTGTCCTCGGGATTGTCTTCCCTGGGCTCTCCCACCTCAACTTCGACCTTGCCGGATGCTTTCGATCCGCCGTCGCAATCTCCTTGGCTCGCGACGCCGTATTCCGACCATATGCAGCAGCAACAGCAACAGCAACAACAACCTGTGCCAGCCCCCCGCCCTCAGCCTCAGACAGTATCCCACCCTCAGCCACCGGCCCCTGCCCCCGTGAAGCCCGCACAGCCTGTCGACTATCAGCTGAGGTTTAGTCACCAGTGCTGGCATCTCAGCAACGCCAGCTCTGCGCAACCTTCGATTCGCTCGGCCCAGTCCGGTTTCCAGGAGCCTAGCTTCACGACGGCCATGTTCAAGAACAGTCATTTCAACAAGGCGCATTACAACAACCCTCATTTCCACCCCGAAGAATGGACACCGGATGATGACGGGCATCACGAGAGGGTTCCGAACGCCAAAAAGAAGGGCAAGGTCAGGTCGGACCACTAGAAAACGACGACCGTGGGACAACAGCACCATCCGACAGTGATTATAACAGCGATTTTTGACGGGGAAATTGCACACTGCAAATAATGGATCGGGTCGCGGCAGTGTCAAATACTGGGAAGTAATTGCTGGGATTCATTCCATGGGGGTTCATCAACTTCTTTTCCTTTCAAGAGATGCTTGGGCTAATTAATGGGGCTGGCTTGGTGGGTGGGATTGCATTATCAAGGGAAGGGGGGTACCAAAACTGATATGAATTGGCGTGTGGTTATCTACCCAACGTTATCTCTTTTTGCGCAGAGGGAAAGGAATCGCCATGATTTATGATGGAGAGGGGTTTATCTTTTACGGCTTTCTTGGCGGGAGCGCCTGACCCTTGGGAATGATTCTCATCATAGCATCGGCGTTTTAACCCTGTTTGTACCAGTTATGCATCGCCTATGATGATGCCTCTGTTAGGGAGCTTCCCCTCCCGGCTTGGACAAAAGGGCATGCATGCCGGCGGGGCTCCTTCATCTCCGTGAACTCGGGGTCCTGTCGGTCTCTGAGATGGCGGCCAAAGGCGTTGTGCCCGTCCCCATGTGCGTGTGTGCCTCATCCTCCAAAAGCCCCATCCATGCCTATCGATCAGGAAGAACACGCAGGGATGGATAGCAGGGTCGAGATGTAGGGTTTGGAGGCATATCCGTACCTGAGCCCGCTCAGGATTGTGTAGGTACATAGGCCCCGAAATGCCCTGCACTGCTTGCCGCGTGCGTCCTGGTCCCGTCGGTTTTGCCGTTCTATCTATCCGTAGACCAGCCAACCATTGCACCCCTACATGCACTGCATGCATGCATCCATCCTCTCGCGGTTTGGAACCGGAGAGGCCCTCGGTGCACTTGGCAAAATAGCATGGGTATCATTTATGCATGCGATACATGTACAGTAAGTAGTAGCCCAGCCGCTCACACCGGGGAGGGCGAATTTCACACTGCCTTGATCACCCCGGGAATGGCGGCCAGACGTCCAAAAACGATGTAGAGTACAGGGTGGGATCCTTCGAATCCGCAGATCGGTGGCACAAAGCTCCATCCGACAGGAATTTGTCCAATACCCATCCATGGTGGGAAAACGGGGCAAGCGAAGGAGGGGAGCCGGAGACACGCAGCGCAGCGTAGCCCGTCGTGCTTATCAGGCATCGACGGGCTGTAAGGTTCGCATTCTTCAAAGCGACGGCCCGTACCGCAAGGACAGATCAGCCAGCTCGTAGGTATCCATCCGGGTTCGGCGCCTCCTTGATTGGCAGATCACCCAAGGCAGTGGTGGATTGTGGCGGGTGCAATGCCGACGCCCAGCCGACGCGCGAGCTCCTCGGCCCACCTCCGCGCGTACCAGCTTCTCCCCGCCTTCCCGTCGCCGGCGGCCCCCCATTGCTCCCAGACGTCTTCGCCGACCTCGGCCCTGACGCTGGTGGCCGTCTTACCCTCGAGCCCGCACGGCACAAACCTCGCCCAGGGGTTTGACGCCTCGTCCCCGTCGACGACAACGTCCACGTTGAGCGCCGTACCCAGCCCCGAGATGTGACGGCGCAGGTGGACGCCCATCGCGGCGATCTTGCGCTCTTGGCCTCCCGCTCGATGTCTCGCGGATTCCGCCCATACGCCGGGATCTTCTTCCGAGAGATAGGTATGGATGGACGGCCCGTCGGCGAGGATGGCTTGCGTCGTCTCCTCGAGGAGCCTGGCATATGAACGGACGGTCAGGTGAGGGTGGTATACGCTGCGCAGGTCCAGTATGGGCCACAGGACAACCTGGCCCGGCCCGTGGTACGTCGTCAACCCGCCGCGGTCCGTCTCGATAACTTCGGGGGTGAACTGCTGCTGCACTTCCAGCCCTGCGTCCCCCGTAGCGACCTTGCCCGCGTCGGCTGGGCCTTTGTGTACTTTGACGTCCAAGGGACGACGGAGCCGGGCGAGCTGATCCGGCGTCAAAGACTTCTGCCGCCGGCCGAGAGTGTACGTCGGCGTCGGCGTGAACGAGATGACGAGCGGGGACGGGGCGCGGGCGGTGGGAGCGGATTTCCAGTCAAGGAACACCTGGCGGAGAGAGGCCTGGAAGTCGGACGCCGAGGTATACGACGGAAACGTGCCCAAAGAGGCGTCGAGGTGAACGTGTCGTAATGCGCTCGGATCAGCGCCGTCATCTTCGGGGAAGACGAACTTGGAGACAGGAGGCTGCGAAGAGGTCCATCGCGCTTGGTGTCGGGCGTGTCCCGACAACGGTCGACTCCCTCGACAGGGGAGGCCTCGGAGGGAAAATGTGCAGGCGCGGTGAAGCGATCGAGGGGGCCCCATTGGCTATCAGGTATGGGGCGAGGGCGCGAGTCTGGATGGAAATCTTGCCTGGTCAGCGGGCAACGATGGATCTGGAGTGAGCTGCCGTGGAGCTTGAACAGAGTTTGGCGGAACGAACCGGCCACAGCCTGCGCATCTCCAACTTGGAACGTCGAGCGGCACCTTATCGATAAGCGAGATTTGGCCGCTGACAGCGCACGAGCCGCGGACCAAGTACCTGCCTAGCTAGGTATGCGGTCATCACATCATCCCATCGAAACTTTGCAGCATCGACAAACTCCCGTCTCTCGCAGTCTGAGCAGATGGGTAGCGCTTGTGAACCGTCAGAGACACTATGTCGTACCTTCCAAGGAGCAGTGAGACATTGGTGTTTGCATTCCTGACTCGGTTGCGATAACACTAGCCGTCACGGCGATTACGCTGGAGCTCCTGGCAGCTGGCTTGGTGTGTCGTGAACAGCTGTCCCCGAACCGAGCTGCTTCTATCATGATGACATGGGTACATCTCGACACAGACACACTTTGTAAGTATGTGTCATTCAAGGCTCCTAGCGCGTCGAGCCGACGCCGGCGAACCGCCAAGTGGCGGAGCCGGATGTGCCGAGTAGATCTAGCGCCGATGCGCAGTCGAGTCGAGGTCGAGACCATTGAAGCAACGTGGTGTCTTATTTGTCAGTCGCAGTGCAGAGCAACCAAAGTCTGGTTTGGTTTGGTGTCAAGTTTGGCCGCGGAGTGCAGCTGAAGTCGAGGCGGTGATGCGCCTGTCAAGCAAAGTGCAAGGAAGAAGTCATGGTAGCCGTTACATCCGAGTGGTGACTCAGGCGCACGGGCTAAGCCTCCATGTGCGAACTGACGGGCATCATTGGGAGGATTGGATCGCGTGAGCAAAGGAAAAAAGGGGGGGGGGGGGGGGGGGGTTCACTCGCTGCACTGCATGCCTACGTCTTTGGCCTCGGGCCGCGTAAGAGCCGAGAAGCATGAGATTCAGCCTGTTGGTGGTCATGTCGAGACGAAAGAGGAAAAGGGACTGTCTCCAAAACACGATACAGGTTTGGTGGAGCGCCCAGTACTTACCGGACATGCAGATGGTGCGGCGTGGTAGACAAAGAATGAAAGACGCTGCGTCGGCACAGAGCCCGGGGACCAAGACTCCAATCCAGGGATCTCCCACCTGTTCCCACCTTATAGAGGTTGGACAATGCTCGGTTCCAGCCGTCCGTCCGCTTTGGCCACAGGCGAATATCGGACGGGGATGGTAATTAGTTTGGCAAACGTTGGGCCGAAGCAGTACCTAGAACGGACGACAGGAGAGCATGACCAGGCGCAAAGCATTACCTACCTACATTAGGTACCTAGGTACGCAGTACGGACTGCGAGAAACCTTGTCATCGAGGCAGGCCCTACCTACCTACCTACCTACCTACAGGGTAGGTAGGCACCCTCCCTATTTTGATGAACGAAGGTACGTACGTACGTCCCGAACGGAAGATGGTTGGCTAACCTTGTCGCAACCCCAGGAGAGGTTTAGGTAGTGTATCTAGTGTACCTAGTGTAGTTGACGGAGCGGGATCAGTTGAAAGCGGCCAACTGAACTAACTAACTGGGTGAGGGACTGAGTCGCGGGAGGCGGTGTTACCTAGATGCATACTCAGTAGACACTGCGGTGGTTGGCCCAGTTTCTGTGGAGAGGGGAAGAGCGGGTTCCGGATGACGTCGTGGCAGGGTAGAGGCGGGAAGGAGGGAGGGAGGGAGGTCCCTGCGCTGCACTGCACTGCGCTGCGCTGGCAGTATTCGTAAGTCAACACAGAGTATCCGTAAGTCTACCTAGGGAAACAGGGTCCGGTCTGTTGTTGCCCACTCGTCCCGGTGCCCGTACTGTGTGCGACTGGCACAACACTGTCCTCCCGGCTCCTCATATCGCTTCTGAACACAGTGCTTCTTCAGCGTAAAAGACGGAAAGAGAGAAAACACTGCCTGCCCGCCTGCCTGCCTTGTGGGGTCCGGCATTGGCTCGGTGGTGCGTGTGTGTCGTCATGGCTTTCCCACGATGCGCTGTCCAAGCAGGTGGAAACCCGACCAACACTCCTCTGGCGCCCACGAGCCAAGATTGACTATTGGTCACTGCCAGTCCAAGATTCGGCGAGTTGGAGCTATCCTCAGCCCAGCCGATGCCGGCGGTTTTCTTTCTCCCTGCTACCTACCTTGTAGTTTGGTCTCGCACCTACCTACCCTAGCTAGCTAATACCTACCTAGCACACGTAAACCGCTCGCTCTGCTTTGCATCATCTGATTGCTCGTCCCGTCATCCACTTCTTTCTTCTCTGTCTCCTCGCCCATCTTCAAGCATCATCTGCTGCAAGAACCGACCGGCCGGTTATACGTACATTACTATCCCGAACAAGGGCATATCGGCGATACCATCCATACCTACCTAGGTATCTGCGTACGGATATACATGCCTTGTTACACTCGTCGATCCATTTCCTCCATCGCCCACCCACCCTGTCCTGTACTGTACCCATATTACCGCGCAACTAAACTGATTACTGCTCGGCCGAGAAACAAGGATCGAGTTAGCACCAAACAGAAACAACCAATATCGGAAACATAAACCAGAGACATCCCACCCTACCTACCTACCCTGGCCTGGCCTGTCACAGCTTCTTCGCCTGACTGGAACACATCTACCATTCCTCGTGAGTCTGCCCGCCGATTGTCGCTACCGCCTCACACACCTCGTCCTCCTTCACAGTACCTACCTACCTACCTATCTACCTGTACAGACCTTTTGTTGCCCATTGGTGACGACGACGCATTACTCGCGTCCGCGTCGCACATCCTTCACCTCATCCGTCGTTCCTCAGCTCAATCCCCATTTCCTGCATTCCTGCCCACGACAACTTCACCCAAACTTGCCTGTGATCGAAACAATTGGTCCTGAGTACAAACCCCTCCTGCAGGTTTTCCATCCATCCCTCAAAAGGTCCCACCCAGCCACCCCAAGGAATCGCAAACTCACATCTCGCAAAGTCCAACCTCGGTACCCCACAAACAGTCACTCAGTCGCAATGGTTAAACGTGAGTCGTCCCTCTATCCTCCACGTTTTCCTCTTCCGCCAGCCAAACATAATAACCCTGCTGCTCTCCGCATTATCCAACTAACAATAACATTCCAGACGCCCCCCTGGGTACCGTTGCCATCATCTTCCTCTCGGGCTCCATCGTCCTCCTCTTGTTCGTCATCCTCTCCGCCGTCCGCGACTCCTCGCCTTTGAACAGGACCTACTTTCTCGAGGCCGACACGTCGGGTATTACCGGCGCCCGCGAGGGCCTCACTCGATGGACCTACTTTTACTACTGCGATGACCAGAACACTGAGTGCTGGGGCGCGTGGCCCGCCCCGGCTTTCGGTTGGGCCTGGGGCCGCGACGCCGCCAACGTCCCCTCCGGCCTCATCGGCAGCCACGGCGGCGGCACCACCAGCACCCAGTTCTACTACCTTTGGCGCTTCGGCTGGGTCACGTACTTGATTGCTCTCTTCTTCATGGCCATGGCATGGTTCGCTAGCTTCCTCGCCTGCTGCGGCCGCCTCGGCGCCGCTGTCGCCGGCCTGATCGCCGCCTCGGCCCTCTTCTTCTTGACCATCGCCGCCTCGTTGATGACGTATGTCGCAAACTCCCCAGCCCACCGCCCCGTGCCGTAACCATACTTGTCCCCGACTAACAAGGGTGAAAACCATAGCGCTACCTTTGTCAAGGCCCGCAACGCCTTCCTGTCTGCCGGCCGCGAAGCCCACGTCGGCACCTATGCCTTCGGCTTTACCTGGGGCGCCTGGGCCGCTCTCCTCATCGCGACGGTCCTCTTCTGCATTGGTATCCGCAGCGACAGCGCCGGCAGCCGCTTCAAGCGCAACCGCAGTGTACGCAGCCGTAAGTCCCTCGACGTTAACAGCGGCCGCCGCGTCAAGGAGGATTATGCATAAACAACTCGTGACGACGCAGCGGCCTGCATTTCCCCCCTCTTTTCTTGGAAAAGGGGGTATTTTCTTTGTTTCTTCTACGGAAGGGGGGGATGGGGGGTTAATATTGACTCCTGATTTAAGCGGTGTTTCGATTTACTCACTCTCTCTTTCGCTTTTCTCTCTTCTTTACTGCATCCCAGCCGGCGTTTCCTATATCCGGAGAGTGAAGGGGGGAGGCAGGAATCATTGCCACGAGTCTGGAGTTTTGCGTCTTCGGGTACTACCGGCTTTGACATATGCCATTCATTAAGAAAGTCTACCCATCATAGTAATTTCACTAATCAGCATGAGCTATTATTCTGTCTGCCCGTAATGTAGCTTATATGGTAGGCCAGTTGCCAAATAGTGTTCCACGTTAGACAGCCACTTCGGCAATGGGTTCGTCTTCAACCCTTCGTCACATCCTACCCAGCCTTTGTCAGTTTACACCGTGCGGAAGTCAGCACCCCCCGCTCCATTATTCATAGAGGCGCCCACGTAACACGGCGCCCAAACAAACCACCCCCGCGCAACTCGCGAACTTTTCTTCCTTTACGGTCTCGGCTGTTTTGAAATAATTTTTTTTCCTTCTTTTTTTCTCTTTCTCTCTTCTCCCCTTCTTTCTCCTTGTTCCCTTGTATCAATCCTGGCCATGCTGGTTTGCCATCGTGTATGCTACCATTCCTCATAAAACTCCCATCGCATTCAGTACTCCATCCGTCATATTCGCCCGTCAATCGAAATTCAAAGAAACCCAGGTCACAGAGAACCGTTGTCCAGCCGTTGAGAGGTCACCGTTGCTGTCGTGTACTTAATACGGCCCAAGACAGCCATAGGTGCGGCACTGGAACGATATGAAAAAAGGAAAGAATAAGGAAAAAACCTCTAGAAAAACCCCCGCCCAAGAGAACACACCCCTACCAACCCAGGGTGTAAGATGGTGATGCAACGTAGAAATACTCGATTGGGGATATGTAATAGATAATAGAAGAAGAGGGGGAAAGAGGAAGAAAGGCCGAAGGGGCTGAGAGGTAGACCAACTGAGGCCAGCTCGGTCAGCAAGGGGATTTTCTGTTGCGTATCATGAGCCACCCCACCAACCGCATGGCTTTTGGCCTTTTCTGCAGCAGCTTACTGCAACTGACCACCCGCCTCAGCTAGGGGGTTCGGCGAGGGGCTGACACTGTCCAGTGGTACGGCATGGAGTGCCGGCCGTGTTGCCGGCGCGACGAGACCGGAGCGCTTACGCTCCAACACAGACTTCACCCATTCTGCTACTTCCTCATCCTCGGTCCCGGACGACAGGGACATTTTGCCAACAGTCTCGGCCACGGCTTCAGCCTCATCTCCCTCCTCGACCTCTTCAGCGATCGTTTCGATTTTGGAGAAAGCCGCCATCCAGGGGTGTTGAAGCAGTGCCGCGTATGTCGGGCGGTCCTTGGGAATCTTGTTGAGACACCTGCGGACGAAGTCGTGCGCCGTGCTCGAGTATCCCTCGTCGGGCAGACCAGGGGGCTCGCCTTCGACAATGGCCTGTGGTTTCTAGTCAGTACAGGTACCTGTGGGCAGGTTGATAGACTCACACTCAGTTGACTGAAAATCGTCGACGATACCTCGGGTGGGTACGGGTACCGTCCCAGTGCACACTCGATAACCGTCAAGCCCAAACTCCAAATATCGCTCTGCACGCTATAAGTGCCATCGGCACCAGCAGTCATCCCACCCCCTGATATTCTTTCTGGTGCCATGTAGCTCTGACAGCCAATGTTGGTCTTGGCGATACTTGCAACGAGGTTTCCGCTAACGCCGAAATCGCAGATCTTGACCTGACCTCTAGAATTGGCCAGGATGTTCGTGGGCTTCACATCGCGGTGAATGATGTTATGCTCGTCCTTCAACGACTTGAGACCCATTACCGTCGAGTAGGTGATCTTCTGTAGCACACCCTCCGGGATGCCGCCGTCGTAAAGCTTGTCAATGGACCCGCCGTCCATGTACTCAATGCACATGTAAACCGCGCCCTCCTGGAAGAAGGCTCCGTAGAAGTCGATGATGTATGGTGATACGCACTCATGCAAGATGACGAGCTCCTTCAAAATCGTTGTGAACTTGGCCTCCTCCAGTTCCAAGCGGATCTCCTTCATGGCCATCACTCTCCCTGACGTGCCTTCTGGTGCCGCGGATACTGGTGAGGAGTCCGGAGACCCGTCGGACCTTCTGATGGGAGAGGGATCCGAATGCGCTGTGCCTAAGCTCGCAGGCTTGGCGCCACCGAGCCCAGTTCCGAACCGAGGTACTCTTGGCTTCGTGTGCTTGACTTTGTAAACAGTGCCGTAGTTTCCCTTGCCCAGCTCGTCCATGACCTCGACCTCGTCCAAAGAAATGGTGAAGGCGGTGCCGTTGGCGAAATTAACTCCACTTTTGGTAATGGTCGCAGCGCCGTCAAAGGTGATCCAACCCTTCTCAGAGTCGATGTACTTCTTGAAATCGTCCATCTTGGATCCCGTAGCCCCATTCGGCGCACCTCCGTTATTATCGGAACCATGGATATCGGAGAGTTTGGGTGTCGAAGACGTCGTAGGCGTGGAACCACTCATGTCGGACAACTTCATCTTGGGCCTACGTCTGTCGGCAAGCGAGAGCGAAGGCTTCGTCTGAATGACGGGAGCGGATCGAGGCATACCGCCGGGGGGCGGTCTGACCATACCACCTGGCAACTTGAGGTTGCCTGGGAGCCCTCCAGGCATGCCGCCGGGGGAGCCTTGACGAGGCACCGGTGATGCCGGGGAGGTAGAAATGTTATTAGCCGTAGGTTGCGGCCCCGCTGGTTTGCCCATACGCTGGGCGTGGAGAGCTCGCGCTCTTGCCATGACTTCGTTCATCGGCCCGCTACCCATGCTCATCATGGAGGCGGTGGGAGGTGGCCGGCGAGCGTTGCTCAGCAAGCCGAGGGGGGTCGAAGAAGGCGTCATATTCTGCGGATCGGAGACGGTTCGCAATGAGGGTACACGCTTGGGGAAGTCTGAGAGGTTCTCGGAAGGACCTTCGAGCGGGGTGCTAGCCTCGGAAGAGTCGGCGGAACCAGGCGAAGGAGGGCTGCTGAGACCATCTCTGTCGACCAAGCCATCAGGCGTTGCAGGGAATGAGTCGGGGATATTGAGGTCCGTCATTGCGGAAAGCGACCTGTCCTCGCAGGGTTGATGCAGCTGTCGATGGAGGGAGAAGGCGGGGGAAGGAGTCAGGCGTGGTGATGAGGAATGGCTCGAATGACGCTATAGCGTGGGCGGCATGTGGTGGTTCCGAGGCAACAACAGTTGGTCAGCGGGCGAAAGTGCAGCAGGCGATGGATATCGAAATATCGTGAAGACCGGTAGCGCGGAATCGGGGATGGGAGTAGCAACGGCCGATCGCTCAATGGTAAGCGTTGACAAGAGGATCGAAAAGTCGGGGGCTTATAGCGAGGAGCTTGCCGCGGGGCTAGTCAACCTAGTCACGGCGGTCGGTTTTGGTAGGGTGGTCTAGGTAGGTAATACTAAGCAGTCGGGTCGGTGTTGCGACCGGGGCGGTGGCAAGGGCAAACTCTAAGTCGAGGCGAAAATGCAGCTGCGCGCGGGCTAGGCCGGCCAGACCGAGATCTTGTTGGAGTGTTATTTTGTTTTATCTTTTGCCGTTCGATCGCCTGAGGGGTGTTTTGTGAGCTTTGAGGATGTTGCGAGGAGAAGAGGGAGAAGAGTGAGTGAGAGTGGGGAGCGGCGAAGTCTGGAGAGAAAACTCGGAGAGAGAAAGAGACGAGAAGTGTGGGAGAAGGTGTATTCGCAGGCGTGTGTGTCTTAATGCCTAGCAGTGTACCTAAGAAGCCCCAGGTATCTATACACACACTTTCTACCAAGAGGGGGGGAAGGATGACGGCGGGGAGGGTGGTAGGAAATAAACGAGGAAAGGAAGGAAGATGGATTGAAAATGCCGGCGCAATTTTGGTGCAAACGTCACAAAACGCAGGCAGGCAGGCAGGCAGGGTTAAAAAATAAATAAAAAGGTAGGTAGGTAGGTTAGGTAGTTCGGTACGGATACACTGGCCGTATTGCCCCTCAAAAATCCGAACCGCGGCATCATCAGGGAAAATGAATCAAGGTGCTATGTACTCTACCTACCTACCTTACCTAGGTAGGTAGGTACTGTACCTGGGAGCAGCTGAGACGAGACGGCTTTGGGGGAAAAGTGGACAATGCCTTCCCCATTGGCCCATCCGGCCAACCAGACTTCACAGACGAGCCGGACCACACGTCCGGATACGTATCCCGTTGTAGGTAGGTAGGTAGGAAGGTACGGATAAGTACTTGCTCGGCCGTTTTGATAGGTAGTGGATGGGTGGATGGGTGCACTTGCACTTGCCCTTGGCTGAGGAAGGAACTTTCGATGACTGCGTTTCCTGCCGCTGCACTTACGGCAGAAAGCAAAAGGGGACCTTGGACATGAGACTTGAAGGAGGAAGGAAGAGAGGATGCGGAAGAATAGGACAAAGTCGAGGGAAGAATAATGCAACGGCAGGCAGAGACGCTAAATGGAGATGACCGAGTAAAGATGAGGCTCACCTACAGTACAGGGCAAGGCGAAGTGGTATGATTTTGTGACCGTGTGCGTTGTGCGCGTTTGTGTGTGTGTGCGTGCGTGCGTGCGTGCGTGTGTGTGTTGAAGCTCTTCGGATGGGATGGGGGCGGAGGGAGGGGCAGCGAGCTAGCAGGGCATAATTATATATCGATTCAGTTGGCAAGTCCCCTACCTATCTGTACCTAAGGTGAGGTCAAGGAGGTAAGGTAAGTAGTGTAAGTCCCTGAGGAAATCAGAGTTGCGCCTTGCAGGAAGGGCCGCAATGACCGAAAGATGCCGGACGTGCATGTGTGGTTAATTGGACCAAAAGACACTCGAGCGCCAGTGTTTGTTCTGGGCCGGGATCATTTGGGAAAGCCAAAGAGAAGATCGAGGTCGTGATGTACACTACATACATACATACGTAGGTGTGATAATTCAATGACAACAGCGTTTTTTTTTGCACGAGCGTGCGTAGCTCCTCTCCTGCCCTTGGTATCGAGGACCATTCTATGTATGTATCGTGACTACCCAGGTAGCTGGCTAGCTACCTATGTCATGCTAATTCGGTAGAGCCTAACCGCTCCTAGTTAAGACAACCCCAGCTAGACCTGGTCAACCCTGGTCCGCCCTGGGATCCTGCTTCGAGGCCACAGCCATACAATTCAGTAAAGGCAAGGGTTTGTCGGTGAACTCGGGCTAGTGTATGTAGGTATGTATGTACCACAGAAGGAAGGAAAGGGAAAAAAAGAAGCCAAAAGGAAAAAGAGATTATCAGGCCTGGTTATCACGGCAAGGGCGTGTACAGAGACAGAATAACTCCCCCGCCGCGGCGGTTGCACCGCCACTTGCATCACCGCCCAGTTTTTATCCTTAGTGCGTCAACTTCAATGTCCAAGCTCATCGCATCCCGGCTCGCTCGTCAGATATCAGCATTCCGACAAGTCAAAAACCAAACAACGGCAAGCGACATGGCCTCATTTCCCACCCTTAGCTTGTCCGTCTTTCCTGCACCAGTCAATCTCTGTCCAGTAACAAACGGGCGTGCGCACGACTTGCTGGGCTGTCGTCGCAAGGGGATGGATGGATTGCATCAGGCACAACGGACCCCAAAAAGCAGGCTTCTTCAGTGATGACTGACCACACAGATCACAGAGGGCAGGCAGGGTAGCATGGCATATGATATGGAAGGGGCACATCAGCAAGATTTTCCGCATGTCACATCTCGACGCGACGCGCATGCGCATATGTACATACCTTGGGTACCT
This sequence comes from Colletotrichum zoysiae, assembly GCA_030867305.1. Classification (NCBI taxonomy): domain Eukaryota; kingdom Fungi; phylum Ascomycota; class Sordariomycetes; order Glomerellales; family Glomerellaceae; genus Colletotrichum; species Colletotrichum zoysiae. The sequence goes on along the minus strand of MU842819.1, from coordinate 363,151 downwards.
ACCTAGTATGCCTACCCCAGCCCAGACTGCCTTTGCCCGTGTAGGAAGTGAGCTGCGCTGAGCTACCTACGCTCTACGCTTCTCAAAATAGCAGACAAGCTGTTGCACGCGGTTTCCTCTCTCGGTGGCCATGTGGCGCAGGACCCAGTATGGTCTACCTACCTACCTACCTACCTACAGTGAGCCTGCTTGACTTCTTGCTGTCTTTGATTATGTTACGCATCAACAGGGCACACCTCAACAGATTACACAGTAAGGTACTGGATATCCAAGGCCCCTGTCTTTTCTCCACAGTCGAGACATAGCTATCTGACGCCATGTGCCTTCATAGTATGGCGCCGGAGGATGCTTGCCTCTTGGAGGCAAGGCAAGACAAGAATATTGAAAGAGATGGCACCAATTGGACAATGATTCATCTCTTTTTTCTTCCCCCCCTCCCCGAGGTCGAGACGAAAAGTGCCCCCGCCCCCGTGGGACCACACCGTTAGCCTTCATCATTGTCGGTAGTGTACCTACCTAGGTATGTAGGCTGGGAGCAACGTCAACCAGCAATCGGGCGTTCAAGGCAATGAGACACTAAGCTCCGTCAAGGCAAGCTCCAACGGAGAAGCACCAGAAAGGCGGGCCTCTTGGGACGCTGGGCCCCTCTCCCCTCCTCCTTCTCCAGCACGACCAACCCTGTCACAGTTGCCAGTGGTCTCGCAAAATGAATACCGGTACTGGGCGAGCTAGGCGTGATGACGTTGTCCCGTACCTACCCACCTAGGTAGCGTAGGTAGCGAGTTCAAGGGCGGGCCAATGTGGAAGAGAGGGTGGGAAAAAACAGAAGGAAAATGTGAAAATACTGACCAAACCTACATACCTTGTACTATTACATACCATATCTTGTGTCTTAGCCGCCAAGTCTTTTGCGCGGAACTTCCCACGGCCGCCCGCGCTACAGACAGACGCTAAATGTGAACCCCACTGACGTTGTTCCTCCACATCCCATCGGTCCCCGGGACGTTCCATCGGTGTGAAAGCTTGCCTGCTGGCCAGCCTTGGGGGAGGATGCTACCGACCTTTTCCACACCCCAAGCGACATTCAAGAAAAGGCTTTGCATCATCATCGCTTGGCTATGCGCCAGCGATTTGAGTTGGAAGCCGGCGCCGGTGAAGAAACATGACGGCCAGTTAATCGCTGCCTGCTGCTTGAAGCGTATGTCTGTCACGTAGGTACCTAGGTAGGTAGGTACGAATACTTGGGTAATATGTGTTCCGGCGCATGCCTTATCTTATCGGCGTGCATATCAATCCCCCGGACGTTCACTTCCATCTGACATCATCCCCAATGGAACGGCAAAAAAACGGCCAAGTCCAATCACAGGTCTATCAGCGACGCTCTCTTCACTCACGTGTTTGGAGTCGTCATCCGCTTCACATTTTCCTGCGGTCGGTCAGTCGTGCAGTTGCACCATTCTCGTTGCCGCGGGGTCTTTAGATAGGTATTCACCATGATTCGATAGAACGTGGGCGAATCGAAAAGCGGTCGCAATCGATATTTTGCGGGTTCGCCATGGTACGCGCGCACATCAAAGCGACAATCCCATTGATCTGCCTACCTACCCAGGTACCTACCTAGGTACATCGTAGTTTAGTTTCGCCTTCTCCCGGCTCCCTTACCCGCGATCCCTCACCTCACAACCCCATGATATGCGCTATCTCTATGCAAATACGAAGTCAAACGGGCCCAAAAATATTGAAGGGTCGTTCGAGTTCGAGTCGCAGCTCGACCCGGTCGGGGGAGAACGAACCTTTTGGTCCTCCCTTGTCCTCTACCTATCTACTGTACCTCCATGCCTAGCAATATGTGTACTGTGTGCTGTCAGCAAATGGCAGCACTCAAGTGCTGCTGCCACTTAACATATATCTCTCTCCGTGATGCAGAAATGCCAGTGGACTGACTGTTAGTGCGTGTAGAGGAAATCGAAGCCATGCTACCTACCTAGTATGCTAGGTAGTCTAATTTGCCCCCCTCCCGGCCATCCCGCATCATCGATTTGTACTTTCCTTCTTTTTTTCTCGTCTCCCTTACCCCCATGCACGTTGTCAAAAAGATGGGTTTTGTGGACAAGCAATATGACATCTCGATAGGTAGCTCGGCCTCTGGCGTCATCAGCCACAGGGTTGCATGCACTGCTTCACCTGCCGTGCCACAGATCGTCACTGACCCACTGTTTTGTCTCCCTCCGTTCTCCACATCTGTCATCTTGTTTCATCTAGAGTCCAGTGACTCTCCCCCCCCCCCCCCCCCCCCCCCAAACGTATCTGTATTCCTACGCCGATCCCGTTGGGCAAAGGTTACAACATTCTGATCGCGACGACCACAATTGCATGTTTGGAGCGCATGATGGACGTGGGTTGATATCATTGATCAAGGACCTCGCATCTGGATCGTATTACTATGCGTCAGTTATCCAAGGCTGGGGAGTACATGCGATAAAACCAGAGATATGGGCCAAGTGGGCGTCCGTAACCATGTTTTTCTTGCAATGCCCTTTCTGGCGTTATTACGTCAACATCACATGCAACCACGTGATGCGACATTCGTCAAGCTAAGGGCCATGTTTCTCCAACGAGCAATGCCTACAGGTCAGCACACGATAGATAGTATGAGTTGGCCAAGGAGACGGCTGCCTTCGCCCTTGCAGATGCTGCTCTCTCATTCAGTCTCGGGCGCTGTGGTTTTGGATTAAACAACGCCACCCAGGTTTCCTCGATGGTTTCCTCCCCTACCGGACCGTATTTTACCCAATACGCCATGGGTGGACAGCGAAAGAAACGGCCGGCTATCAGTATCTCACTTCATCGGATGACACACTAACAAGGGCCGGATAGTGACACGCGATATTTGACAGCGTGTGCCGATGGGGTATCTCTATTGACTAGGTCTCTTGGGCCTGTCTCTTGGCGCTTTTCGCAGTCGGAGTAAGAAGGAACGCTGTTCGGGGGTTCTCGGTTCCCGGTATTTCCTGTGTCTGCTTGTTTTTCAATGAGTCTACCCATCTATGAAGCTAGATAAGGCCCGATGATACTCACAAATTGACGAGATGTTTCAGGCCCGAACCTCCGTTCGGCCCACCTACTCGCCGGCGACTGTTTTTTTTGATATTTCAAAAGCGCCGTCTGGCTCCGACCCCGCTTCTCATCCTGCCGTCGGTATCAAGCAAACTCAACGACATGGGGCTGGGTTCTTGATAACGGTCCAGTCGTTATCGGCAATCTTGTCAATGGGTTGCGGATCCTCGTAAGCTGGAAGCCAGCAATCATCATAGTCGTCGTCGTCGACCGTATCGAGGGGGGTCGCATGCTGGGGACGAGGGCGAATGACCCGACGCGGCTTCTTGTGCTGCGCGGTGGCGACGGCCGCGTTCTTACCGGCGTTAGAAAACTTGCCAGCCGTCGCAGTCTGGTCGGCGGTATTCTGGAAGGTGGCCTTGGCAAAGTCGGTATTCTCTACCTTCCTCGCGGCGGGATTCTTCTGCGTCAGGCTGAGCTTCATCTTGGATATCAATGAAGCTGCTAGTGAGTTTGTATAGCGGTTGCTGGTCAAGCAAGGCATGGCACAGTAGTTTCGTTTCTCGTAGGCTGTTTGTTTCTTGGAGCTCGCCTTCGCCAAGTCGAGAAGGAAGGCTTGATTTTGAGACCAGAAAGGCAGGTTCATCATTGCGGCCCTCATACCTGCGCTCCTTGGATGCGGTGAATTACGTCGTGGTGGTGAATGGCGAGGCGGGTTCAGAGGTCGGCTGAACCAGAGGACAATGGAAGCTGCTCACTCGACAGTGAAGTTATCACAGCCTGCGGAGACCCGCCGCGAGTACATAAAGACAATGATCACTGGCGAGCTCATTGTAGCCGAACGACAAGTGCAGTTTGCATTCAAGCAGCCCCGAGCTCACCCGCAAAAGATGTTACAAGACATTGGCCGAAGAAAAGGAGCAAGTTCAATATACCCCTGAGCGAACAATCACATATTTGTCGTGTTGAGCTATTGAGCGAACTGACAATGCGGAGACCCCGGACTTTTTTTTCTTTCTTTTTGGAATAAGAATTCGGAAACAATATAAGCAGCCAAGCATGGTGACCAATATTGGTGCCAATAGCATGTGGTCGTGACGAGACAGAAAACATGACAGCATTCGCCAAGAGAAGGAAAAGGTAGGAAAAGGTCTCTGAAACGATGATGCGCTCAAAGGCGTGAAGAAAGCTGCAACGAGGCATGAAACTGGCCAATCGGCCAACCGTAGGACACATGGATGAGCTTCTTGGAGATCTGATAACGAGTCATCCGAAGTGAGGCGGCCAAGCCTCCTCTGCATAGCCTCGCGTAATGCTGCTCGTGTTGAGAATAGACTTGGCGGGATGGAATACCAAGCTTCCGGCACGAGATGGCAATCTCGTCCAAGACCTGATACGGTTCTGGGGTGAACAGCAAACTATGGTCAAGATGCGGGCAGCTGTAGTCGAAGAGCAGAAGGCATATACCTTGACAGAATGCCTGTGCGTGCGTGCGTGTATGGGTGTTCAGAAAGATTCCAGTCAGATTCATGAGCGAAGTGGCCTGTGAGTAGCGGGGCAATGGAATTGTCACAGCCTCAACTTGGATGCGCATTGCAGCTTGGCAGAATACCTAGGTGGGCGAATGCAGCCGAGGGCTGGTCCCCTGAGTTCGCTGCGGATCGTGGTCGAAGAAGCTTAAGTTTACCAGCAAGACCCCTGTGTCAGTCTCGGGGAGCAGAACTGAAGGGGTACCTACCTATCTACCTACCTACCTACCTAGGTGGCGATGATAATCAGAACTTGGGAAGAACGACCGCGCGCGGGAGACTGTTGAGAGGCAACAGGGAGAGGTGGGCAGCAGGTAAGTAAGGTTTCGTCATGATGGCTGGGTAACAGTTGTGTCTGATTTCTGGATTGGATATTGGACATGGAGATGAACGAGCAGGACGGGCGTTGGTTGGAACCAAGAAGTCAGTTCCGACGGAGGGTGTTTGGCCGGCTACCTATACTCTGCTCTGCTAGGTAGGTAGGTACCTACCTGCCTGTCGTACACGGTACGGTACAACATGGGATGTTTGTGCCCGAGGGGCTGCGGCCCGACCAACTGACGTACGGCGACGCGTGGATGGCAGCGGTTTACCGCTCGCTAGGTAGGTAGGTTACCTATCTGCGTGCGCACATTTGCCCCTCGGAGAAGACGCGGCATTCCATACAGCGTTTGGACCATAGTTCCACGTCTGATACTGGGCTAAGGAGTATCAGACCATGAATACTGTTATTGTTGCGACGGTCATTGGCCATGTGCACGGTGTGTAGGTACGGTATGGTATGGCAGCAATATCAGACGACGGATGAAACAAGAAAGATGGGGGCGGCAGAAACCCGGGGGACGACGGGAAGCTGAGGAAAGTTGCGGGCAGGTCGCAGGCAGAAAGGTTAAGCGGGTGGGCGGGCGGGAACGCGTGGAAAGGATGGATTGGGGGTTGACGAGCTTTGCTTGTTGAGGCTAGGTGATGTGATGTGATGTGAGCTGAGCTTAGCTGAGCTGGGCTGGGCTGGGCTGGGCTGGGGTTCCGTTCCGTCATGGGCATCGACGTCAGAGTAATTTCGTATGTTGAATTTTTTTTTTTTTTAATTCTCTTTTGCCTTGAGCTCCTTCTTTCAGTGCCGGATCGGGTGGCTGCCAAGGCTATTGCCACACACTATCACTCGCTGCTGCGCCTGTCTTGCCAAGCAAACAAGAGCTGGTCATTTGGCCAGCGTTGCGCCTGCTCCATCGGTAGCGGGCAGTCCAAGTCCAGTCTGGAGTTGGCGATGCAGCTGGCGATGGGACGGTCTCCTTCCTCTGCATCTACTTGTATGCACCTACCTGGGTAAGAAGAGTGATTGGTTGGTTCTGATGCAATCAAGAAACAAACGTCTGACTGGGTAAAAAGTCAAGTTACGTTGTCGATGGGGAAACGGCTGTTCGAATACCTACACGTTCGAAGCGAAAATAGAAAAGGAGCAAACTTTGGTTCCGGGTGACCCGTCCAGGCTCGTGAAGAAAGAAGGGAAACAAACGATACTACAGTATGTAGTAGCATTGAGGGCGGAAACGCAGCAAGAATAGCCGGGTGTGCCTTGCATGCATGCAAAGTTTTTGCTGGTTGGAGCCCACCGGGCACCGGGGTCTCTCGGCATCAGTTGCAGAGACGAAATGCTCGCCGTCATCGTGCTCCGGTCGGCGCCCCTCATTGGGGCACGGGTGTCCATCAGGCTGGCTGGCTGGCAAAAGCCACTGGGCCAGAAAAAAAAAAGTACAGCAAGGTGTTGTGCTGTCTGTTCCACCGGACGGAGGTGTCAAGACCGCTGAAGCGTCAGGGTGGTGGGCTGCTTCCCGGCTGATACGCCCGGTCTCGTCTCGAAATGGACACTGGAAACGGGAGCCAAGCCTGCCCCCTGCCCGCCCCGATGCTCTCTCTCCAAGTGAGGTGAGGCAAGACAAGACGGCGGTGGAACCGCTGCTACTATGTATACTTTGTAATACGTAGTGGACGTACGATGTACACTAGGTAGGTAGGTGCAGAAGTACGGCAACCACTTTCCGCCTACGGTGCTCAGCCTGGGTACGTACACTTGTGAACTGTGCTAGGGAGGTAGGTATCCGCACACGAAAGTGACGGAACATGCAACCCCCCCCCTTCCAGCCTTCTGAGCTGTCGCTGAACTGGCACACTATGAGCCACCGTCATCCCTGGAGCCTTAGCCCAGTACCCTCCATCGCCGTTTTGCGCCATGATTGCCTTTTTTACCCTTTTAAACTCTGGGCACTCGGCCTTTTTCTTGCCTCGCTCTTTTATTATCAATCTACCCTCTCCTCTTCGCATCGTACCTATCTTCTGCGACTTTTTGGTGTCGTCCTTACTCTACTTTATTTAGCCCGTCATCCCCTCCTCTCTTTCCCCCATCTTTCTCCATCTGTTTTTGTCCACCTGCCGTCTTCTCAAATACCTCTCCACCCGAACCGCCACCGAACACTTTCCCGCCCCTCCCATATGTCTCTCTATGCCAGAGAATGAGAGCTTTGTCGCACACTTCTGGAAAAGACCGAACTCTACTTTGTAGGCCCGGTTCATACCACCGATAATCCCGACATATCCGCCTCCTTGCCTTTGACGACAACCGAAGCTGTATAACAACAACAGCTCCGTTGCCGACACATTCTTGCAATCGTCCAGTCGCGAGCGACCCTTCCGAAACCACAAACTTACATATTCTTGCCTGCTTGGGCTTCCCTTGGCGTCAACGCACTGCGCCAAGCCCCTCCCGCGAACCTTCCATCTGCTTGGGCCGCCTTGGACCTCCGTCCTTAGCCCCCCAGCCACATACATACATCTATTGCCGTTATCCGCCCTGCCTTCGCTCAACGTCCTCTCGTCGTTGCGCTACCCCCTCGAACTGCGCTTCCAAGACGAGTCGCCTTAGACGCAAAAATGATGGACCAGCAGTACTTGACGCCTCCGACGTCTTATCGTCTGGCCGACATGGCCCAAGGCGCCTACGACATGCCCCTTATGGCCATGCAGCAGCCGCACGAATCCCACCCGTCCATGGGTAATCTCGTCCTCCTCGTCTTCGAGGCTGTCCTCGAGGTCGTTTGCGTCAGCTTGCCCGGCTACATCGTTGCCCGCATGGGTCATTTCGACGCCGACAAGCAAAAGTTCTTGGCCAACCTCAATGTCATGCTCTTTACGCCATGTCTCAGTATGTGACTGTTAACTCTTGCAGACAAAGTATGACCTTGCTAACGAACTCCTCCCCTTAGTCTTCACCAAGCTGGCGTCCCAGCTCAACGCCGATAAGCTCCTCGACCTCGCCGTCATCCCCATCATCTTCGTCATCCAGACCCTCGTTTCATGGCTCGTCTCTGTCGGCATCTCGCGTCTCTTTGGCTTCAATCGCCGTGCCTCCAACTTTGTCACGGCTATGGGAGTCTTTGGCAACTCAAACTCGTTACCCATTTCTTTGATCCTCTCTCTCTCGCAGACCATCAAAGGTCTGCACTGGGACAAGATCCCCGGGGACAATGACGACGAAGTTGGTGCCCGTGGTATCCTTTATCTCCTCATCTTCCAGCAGCTCGGCCAGCTGGTGCGCTGGAGTTGGGGCTATCATGTGCTGCTCGCTCCCAAGGACAAGTACCCTGAATACCAGGACGAGCGTGTCGAGGAGGGACAATACTACGTTGGGGACCGGGAGACTGCACCCCTCTTGAACGAATACGACGATGGCAACGTTGCCTCTAGCAGATCATCTAGCGATGACTTGTCCAACTACGAGCCCGCCGGCCGCACTCCCGTTGGTAGCAGATCCAGGGCTTCACCCGCCGATACCGAAGATGAGGACGAGGATTATCCCAAGAAGAGGAAGGCCAACGGTCTCGCCCCGCTCAACGGCAATCATCCCGTTTTCAATGGAAGTGGCGATGAGATATCGTCTTTCCCCCGCATTCGTAACACGGATGAGCCCGAGCCTGCCGAGGGTGTGATGGGCTACCCTGCCCGCATCAACAACGCCGTCGCGTATGCCAAGCGCTCCACATCCAACTTCTTCAAGACGCAGTACGGACGCCTCCCGCCCGCCGTCAAGGCTGTCTTCTCAGCACTGGGCCGCTTCGCTGGCAAGTTTTACAACTTCCTCTGGGAATTCATGAACCCCCCTCTGTGGGCCATGCTCATCGCCGTGGTTGTTGCTTCCGTTCCGGAGCTGCAGAGGATCTTCTTCGAGGAAGGCTCGTTCGTCAAGAACAGTTTCACCGATGCTGTCCAGTCCAGCGCTGGAGTCGCTGTCCCCCTGATTCTGGTCGTCCTCGGTGCCAACCTCGCCCGCAATACCCAGAAGAGTGAGAAGCAGCGCGACCCCGAGGAAGACCAAATCGGCACAAAGCTCCTCGTGGCCTCGCTCGTCTGCCGCATGCTTCTCCCGACCCTCATCATGACTCCTGTGCTGGCCATCTTTGCCAAGTACGTGCCAGTCAGCATCTTGGACGACCCCATTTTCGTCATTGTCTGCTTCTTGTTGACCGGTGCCCCGAGCGCCCTTCAACTGGCACAAATCTGCCAGATCAACGAGGTCTACGAGGGCGTCATGTCGAGAATTCTGTTCCAGAGCTACGTCATCTGGTCAGTGGTTCATTTCTACATTCGCTTCTTAATACTTTCTCTAACCTGCCTTTTGCTTTAGGATTCTCCCGTCAACACTGGTTCTTGTCATGTGTGCCCTAGAAGTCGTTGAATGGGCCGCCGCTTGAGCGGTCGAATTGTTTCTTTTGTTGCGCAGGACTTGTAGTCTAAAGTGGGTCAACGATGCCGCTGTTTTTTTCAGGAGTTTATTATGGCGTTCAGGTATCCTCCAGGCACATGGCGTAGCTGGAGGCAAAAGTAAAACATAAACAGGCCCTTCACCATGTATCATCACAACAGCAGCGAACTGCAAGTATCAGTTCTCAAGCATGAAGGACATAACCTGCCACGGCCAATGCGACCATTGGACGTTTTTCGGCTTTTGGCAGTTACTAGCGATAAAATAACTGTACCAATAAGAATCTGGGCAAGGTCTCCCAAACCGAAGGCCCAAACCAATCACATTTAATAGCGATCAATAGCAACGAAATATTGTTACCCACTCTCCTTTGTGCGAGCCGGAGCTTGGAGCTCGTCGATTTTGAGTTAGGCTCAAGCCGCGCATTGTCGGCCTGTGGTGAACTAGGTCCAACTCAGCTCCAGTGTCGCGGTGAGCATGTGTGGGGTTTGCTCGGCGGCTAGCATATATCAGATGGACTTCCGCGGTAGCGATTCGTGAGGAAAAGCCTCCTTTGGCGATTGCAAGGGAAGCTGGGACGATCAGAAGTTCGAGTCAGTCACCCGGCCACAGTCCTCACTCTAGAACGTGTGCACGGCTGGGATATACCAATTTCATCAAACGCCTGGACGAATAGGACTCCGAAAGGGTCCAGGTATATGAGGGAGATCCCACGTTGCCTCGACTTGGCCTCTCTGACGACATGTCACAATCATGCATATCCACATGAAACCGCACTTGACCATCAACGGCGCCAACCTTTTTGGTTAGTTGCAGTTGGAACTCCTGCCAAGCATACCTGATAACTTGTATCCGATATACATCTTGGTAATGGTGGTTTGACTGAGACACGGTTATCCAGGCAGTTGGTTCCTCGAAGGGTCGCCAGGTACCCAGCGATAGTGATACAGTTGGAAAAGCACAGTATAAGTATCATGCCCAATACTCCACACAATAACAAAGTAATGGTGGTTTGACGAATGTTGTTGCGTGTAACAAGGTTTTTAGGCACAGGTAGCTTTTGATATGGAATGTGGAGACGAACGGCATCGTCAGGTACCTTCGACTGAGTCCTCCAGGCTCACGTGACTACACGTCAATTATGCAGGGGCCTTGGCAGGAAAGAGGGTCGCGCTTTGTGACCGACTCCTGTCGCTTCCCTGTAATTAATTACGTCTTCAGCGCCCAGACTGATTCGAAAACCCGAACCTGAACTTCGACCAAACATCATCACATACGAAAATGGCTTCCAGATCAAGGTCGCCTTCGCGCGACGATCGCTATCGCTCCCGCACTAGGTCCTTGACGCCACTTTCCGACCGGTCGCGCTCGCCGGCTCGTCGTCGCTCATACGATTCGCGCTCCTCGTCGCGTTCCAGATCGCCCACCCCACGACGAAATGGCAGACACAGAAGCGAGAGTCGCAGCCACAGCCGAGGGCGCACTGCCAGTCCTGCCGTCAGAAGCACCAAGGCAAGAATCTCTCCCTACGGACTTCAATTCTAAGACCTCTGTGGCCAGCATGGAAGTAGCTAACATCGCATCCTCCATTAGATAGTTGTCGAGCGCCTGACCAAGAATATTAACGAAGACCACTTGGAGGAAATCTTTGGTCAATATGGACGTATCAAGGACCTCGACCTCCCCATCAACAGAACTCGTGAGTCGCGCCAGATTGTTTACCCGGGGTTCCTTCTCGCCCAGCCAATTTCTTATACCACGCTAACGCTCCTTCTCTAGATGGCACCAATCGTGGCACTGCCTACATCCTCTACGAAACCGAAGCCGATGCTGAGGAAGCCATTGCTCACATGCATGAAGCTCAGCTTGATGGTGCCGTGATCAACGTTTCAATTGTCCTCCCTCGACGCAAGATCTCTCCAGCACCTCCCCTGGCCCGTCGGGGCGGAGGTTTCGATCCCCGAGGCCCTCCTCCTGGAGGTCGTGGTGGTAGAGGCATGGGCGGACCCCACGGCGGTGGAGGAGGGCCTGGCTTTTTTGGCCAGAATGGACCCCGACGAGGTGCATCGCCTCCGCCGGCTCGGTTTGGTCCACGATCAGACACCTACCGACCTCGTTCGGTATCACGTTCCCCGACACGATCCCCTGGGGCTGCTCCGCCGTCCAGAGGTGGTGGTAGCAGATACAGAAGCCGCTCCAGGTCCTACTCCAGATCTCCTTCGCCGCCTCCGAGACGTGGAGGTGGGGGCCGAGGCAACGACCGCAATCGCCGGAGACGGAGTCCGAGCCGCGACAGCTATGACAGCTACGATAGCCGTCGGTCTCGGTCTCCTAGCCGAAGCCGCGACCGTGGTGGCCGCAGAGGCGGCCGTGGGTACCGATGAACAAGATGTTGCGCGTGGATCGACAAAAGATTGGGTCTTTGATATTTCAAGGCGTTTGGGAGGAGCGAGGAAAAGTCTGCCGGGATACCCACCAGGCGAATGGCTGCGGGCGTGGGCATCTCAGTTGACCCGTAAGACCTGATCATGCCTGTGCGCATTCACAGCTAATAACGCAAAGACGTATGGTTAGATTGTTCGTTTCTTGACATAAGGCTCCTCGCCGCCCTTCAACATGTGACGCGAATCTGCGTGGTCAGGCCTGCCTCACTCTCCAGGCTCCACCGTGTATTCCATCAGCCTCTGCCACTCATGGGGTGTTTCATGACCAAATAAGCCTCAATCAAGTCAAATGACCGGCAATGTGCACACTGCTGCGCATCGGATTGCGCCGCCGCTGGATTTGTGACAAATCGGGACACGATGACTTTGTTAATTACGACATCCTCCCGAGCCACCCCATTGGACTTCGTTGTGACGAATGGAAAGGACGGCTTGTTTCGCAGATCGGCCAGTCATGATTCGATGCCTAGTTTTTCTGCAATTCATTCTTCGACGTGTGGAATCGATCCAGACGAGCAAAGTGTCTCTCGATGGACTCTTCCAGCTGTTCCAGAGAAAACTCAAAAATTGTTCCTATATCCCCAGCCAGGTGTTCAACCGATTGCCGAAGTTCAAGCCGTTGATACATCTATTTACTATGTTGCTTGCTTTGGCGGGTATCGGTCGATTGAAATGAAAGGCGTTCGAATGGATGACTGACTCAACAGGTGAGCTTACGCCACATTTGTTTGCCTGTCCAGCCGCGACTGACTTTAGCCCCTCCCTTCTCAGGTCGATAGAACAACAGGCCTGGTGCGTAGAATGACATTTGCGGTAAACCTCAATCGGGGGGTTTGCAGCTCTCCACCGTTTAGTAAGCTTCCAGGCTTGGTAATTGCCAATCTCTTGCCAAACGAATCGAGACCGAGCACGAGGCAGCCGGGTGGCTACTTTGTCTTCTTCCCTCTGACAAAGCCGCATCACTGCTTACGTCTATAAGGAGGGGGCCGACAGCACTGCCTCCATTTCCATTGTGTTCGATATCACAACCGATTTCGTGGATATGCACAGTACTTAGAGGGGTGCCACAACTGCATGGAGACTGATGGAGTCTTCTCATCTGCTCGGTTACACAAATTCTTAAAGGGCTTGGGTTGGGCCGCGCTGACAGGTCATCTAAACCCGCAACGTCATTTGACAACTCGCATGGCCTAGAAACTTACCCATCATCATAGATACCCACGGAACCAATCATGATGATCAAGCTGACCCGAATGCTAGTTAGGCAACGGGGCTTCTCGGTGCTCAGCCAGATGCTGCACAGCCAAAGGGCCGGTGCTGCCAGCAAGAGGGGAGCAGCACCAGCACCAGAGCCGGTAACCAGGGATGAGATGACAGCCTCTCGGCTGTTGGTTGACCCCCTGCCTCATTTCCCATTGTTGCAATGGGATCTTGACGAAAGGGCTGCATAAATGTGCACTAAATATGCAGCAGGGGTTTTAAAGCCGGAGCGGCCGACAATGAGCTCGATTTGCATTCCGCGTTCCTCACCTTCTGGGGATGCGAAGCCATCGTTCCGATGAAGGAAACTTGCTTTTGGTTATCTTACATCATTTCTCTTCTTCATGAGCCTACCTGCTATGCTGCTCATGGCGCCTATTTTCCCTCCCCATCCTAGTCGCACACCCCCCCTCCCCACACTGCCCTCTTGGGAGAGCTGTTTTGAGCTAACCAGACTAATCGAGGTCAAACGAGCGAATTCCGCCTTCATGGCCTGTCTTGTAATACATTGTCTCGATGCCCACTCGAGCAGATCGGGGCTGAAACGGCACAAATACGGAACGCTCTTGGCCAGCATTCTGCAAATTTATGGGACGTCGTCCAACGCTTGACAAAGTCTCGCAATCCTTCAGCCCTATGAACTTACACCCTCGTTCTGCGCCAACCTGCCTGCTGGGTGCAGAGCGTGGGATGTGGGACGCGGATGTGGTCAAATCCGCCCCTCCGGCTCCGCGCTAAACCGCATATTGCACTCACTGCTTGCTGACATCCTGGGGCCTTGTGGACCTCTCGTCCTCCTCTTGACGTTTCGTCAGACCCCGGATGTCAGCCTGGCTGTGGCTCATTTTTGGCATCCCTCCTCGGGGAGCACTTCTTCGGCTCAAGATTGGACAAAAACCCTCGAGCCACACAATCCCATGCCCGGCCATTCCTCGTCCGTTGTCTCTCTCCGTCCCCAAGCCTCCGAGTTGGGGGCCCTCTCCGAACCTCATGCTACTTTGGCATGGCTTCTATTTCTCTCAAATTACGTGTCCCCATCGATCCTTCGGTCGGCCCCGATATTCTCGCGATCCGAACCCAAACAACGACACGCATGGTCGTCCACATGACGGTCCACTTCGGCTAGACTCTTACCACCCTCGTTTAGTCCGCGGGTTATGGTCAAGGCCGTAAACCTGTTAGCATGGACACTGCCAGAATGCTTACGTCTTGTGGAGCAAACGCATTTCAACCTCTTTTGAAGGACTGGTCAGGACAGGCCCGGGCACCCGGCTCGATTCGTTACACCACAAGGGCTTTCAACGAGGCGTATTACCCCCCACGTCGGCGTCTATTCACGTTCCACCGTGTGCCCTCACACCGATACTAGCTATCCTGGAGTAGGCCGTCCTTCTCCCTCCACTACCATGCTTGCCTACTCCTGAGTCACAGGGGCACGCCTCTTATCCGGGCTTTTGGGAGCTTCGCGGCCGTCCGATTCGCTGTTCCCGTTTCCTGGGAGCCTGGATGTCGGGCAGTATGTAACTCGACGTACCTTACCTGACCCGGTTTAGTCGGAGGGAGCAGTGTGGGTGTCACATTCAGCCGAACGCCCCCGTCTCGCGCAATGCTTGGCACAGAGACGTCTAGGTTGTCATGTCGTAGGGCGGCAATCTCTGCGCCGAGCACCGTGTCGACTACCGTTTGAGGTCTTTAGGGGGACAGAGTGACTTGAGCCCGGTGGCGTTTTGGCAAGCCTCTTGGACTCCAGGTGAGATGATGTAGCATACCCGGATGTAACTCTCTATTCTATGTGTGTGGGAGTGTCTGCGTTTGTGCGTGAGCAGGTGTGTAGGTGTGCGTGCACGTGTATAGAAGCAGAGCCTCACGAAGGATCTTCGACGGGAGTATATAGGAGCCCTGTTGTCGTCCTTCTGAATGTCTCAGATCAGCAGAACCACCACCAGTCCTCAGTCAGTCTGAGCTGCAACTGCCGAATTTACCGTCTTCCCTCTCAATACACCAAAACTGCCACTAATCTCATTGCATCCCTTGTATTCCACAAAAACAACACCGACCAAGACTCTCAACTCAGTTTACCAGAAGTCAAGATGCTGTCCACTACATACGCAAGCCTCTTCGATAGGGACTGTGTCCTGGTCCGCACCCCCCACGACGAGGAACAGCACGACTTGAACTCAGAACACCAAGGAACTACTCCTCAAGACGACTCTTTCTGTTCCATTTACGTCTTCTCACACATCAGCCTGCACCCTTCGGCCCCGCCCACACCCCCGCCCCGTCCGCGTCCCGGTCCGCTGGGGCCCCGCCCGGATGTCCCGACGCCGCCGCCAAGCCCGTGAATGGCTTCGGGTCATCGAGCAAGGGTCTGCCGATATATACTGCGCGGGTGATGCTCCCATCGGCGCACCTGGTGGCACTGTCCACGCCAACAGTCTATGACATCCTTAAATGCGCGGCAACGTCGGTCCAGTAGCCCGGTCGACAGCCGCAATTCTTCAACAGCTACTGAGGCCCTAGAACCAAGCTGTTCAAAACACGGTTTCTACTTGGCCCCCGTAATTGGCATGAGCGCAATTGACTCGGAGAGCTCTTGTTTTGGTGGGGGAGCTTCCATATTCGTCTCTAGATCCCTTTTCTTGCTATATTTTCCCATGACTTAGTGTTTTCTTCTCGCTCTTCCGTCGCAGGTTTGTTTTTTTCTTTTTATTGGTTTGGTTTCAGGCAAGGCTCGGGCATTACACGAAGGTACACTCTGTACGAGCATACACGGCATCATTACATTAGACTTGCATTCCCTGCGAAGGGAAAAAGGGCCTGTTTCTTTTCTTGGGCAGCATTCATGGCAGGGGTTATGCATATCACGGTCTCGGGATCATTGGCTATCAGTTCGTTGTTATTAGAGTAGGAAATAGTGCTAGCGTAACCGGTTCGTACTTTACAATCTGATATGTTCGTTACTAGAAGCCAATACTTATCCACGTGAGATGCATGGTCAATCGACCTCATAGGCAATTGATATGGAGGTAAGAATGACACTCAATATGTCGAGTCTCTATATGTGTACATGTACACAATAAGTATTACTCCAGTCCCGGATAACTTCATTCATTGGGCCCACTTGGGTGATTTCCATCCGGGTCACGACAACCATCATTGGTCAATGGTGAAACCCATCGGCACATGGTCCTTTGTTACAACCACGACGAGATCGAAGGCACACGTCTTATTAGACGAAGAACGGCTATTGCTGCTGGCGGAGCTTGCTTTCTATAGATGTCCTTATATTTCCATGGGGACTATTCGCTTTTCAACCCACATTCGGAGGTACCGTGTGCTACCTCTTATCGTTTCGATTAGCTTCCGATTCATGTTTCCAGTCGGATAGCCTAAAATTATCGCCGGTGTTGATAAGCCATAAGACGGGACTCGAAAGAGCCGACTGTTTGCTCACCTCACTGTAGCATTACTAGTTATTATCCCTCACTGCCGCCATAATCATCGACATTGTCTTCTACTCATGGCGTGCGGGTTCTCATATCAATAATAATGCGCCGCTAGCGAAGCTCAATGCAATGGACAGTCCTGTTCTTTATCACAAGAGCTGGAATCCTGTACGGAATGGTTGAAGATAGTATTTTCTGGCTCTCTGCAGCGCAGGAGATCTACGTGCGAACCATGAAGAGCTGGCTTTTGGCTGTAAAACGTCATATTTTGGCTTATTTTCAAAGCCATTCTGTTCACCATAGTTGGAGGTTGTCTGGTTATTGATATCCGAGACCTTCATTTTTAGTTCCTTCGAAAGGAAACGGGAGTTTCCAAAAATCCATGAAAACTTACATCTTGAGAGCCCGTGAAATGGATAAAATTGCTACAAAGCCTCATGTTGCAGATACTCGCAGTTCTGGTCTATGTTTGAAGACGTTCTTAAAATCATCTTTGGAGGGGGTTTGTTGAGACTCTAGAACACGCACGTTCAATCATAAACCATTTTTACCTTGGTATGTATCGCTCAAGTGTAGCTACCCTCAGGGAAACGGTTCAAATCACAAAATTTTAGGTTTGAAGAACGTCTAGTTATAGCAAGGTGGCACAGACAAGTGTAATCTGTATATATATGTGTAGGAGAGAGGTGGAGTCCGGCTAATTTAGAAGCAATTTGGTTAGAGGTGCTACAAGCGAATAAAGAGGACAAAAGATCACATTGTACTGTAAATTCAACTACCAAATATTTGTTGCTACTGGTGGTCTTATAGACCTATTCAAAAGAGTGGTAGCTATTATTAAACTTAGTAAGGAAACACAGTCCTTGAGTAGATATAACTGCTATTCGCTTCCAGAGAATAACAAAGCAGGCATAAACATACAAAATACGTTATCCTATATGGATTAAAATCACTTGAGCAGCCTTGAAAATAGAGGAAAACTGGAGATGCTGCTGCCGAATGCCCCGAACGTGGCAAAACCGCCGAGCGGAGCGGCTTACTGGTTCTCGGGCTTGATCCTGGCTCGATAGCCAAGCTTCCATGTCTGGTTGTTGCGTTATCTGCGATGTTGTATGCGGAGAAAAGTGTCCCGTACCGGAAGATGTCAGTAGAGGGTCTTGACTAGTCCTAGAGGCGCGATTATTTGATCTGCCGATTGAGTACATGCTTCTATTCCTTGACGGCAATAGCCGTGTCATGTTCAGGTTCAGTCGAAGTTTCCTACATTCATCCTGTTGGTCATTGCTAGAAACCCCTGAAAGACTGCTCTGGGCAGGGCGGAATCGGGAGTCGAGGTTTCACCTTGGGAGGATGTGTCACGGCGAGCCACCGATTCCATGACCTTTTAATCAAAGGAATCACATGGTGCAGCCTGCAGTGGCCACTGTTACCAAGCTTTCATCCCTGTTGACTACCTTGGTTCCACGCTTTCTGCACTGCAGCTCGTGTTGAGAGTAAGTAGACCAGGGAAGGCGACCTTATGCTGGCAAAGTTACACGGGCGGACAGGAAACTCGTATCTAGTGGTAGGCACGAAAATACGGTTGGCCACATCTTCGAATGGTTGAAAATTGGAAGGAGAAAAATAGATCATACTTGCTTAAGCCCGTCATGAGCTCGATAGTTCTATCAGTCCGTTAACGCGGTTGCCTCTGAGGCACTCTGGAATATGGACACAGGTGCGGGGGTGTGATCTACGAACACCTACGAACAACATCCGTAAAACATGATCTCCCACATGACCCTTCAACAATGTCGGACTTTTCCAAAGGTGGCAGAAGCAACTTATGTTTCACCTTATGAAAAGGGACCGGTGCGTCAGCTAGCAAATGCGTAGTGCTTTTAACCCAGCACTCTTTTCTTCTTCCTCATCGCGCCACTTCCTCATGCAGGGCCACATGGTCCGGTTCATGTAACATGAATGTCTCTCCCGCCCCTGGGAAACCCTGCCGGACCATCTGATACCAGATTTTGACCAGTATCTTAAGCAGAGATAGGTTTTCCGATGTTCCCCGCTGTACCATGTAGGGCCCGACAAGGGGTCGGAGACTAAAGCTGGAGGACTGTGCTTTCGCTGGTCCTTGGCAGATCGTTGCCATCGCCAACGGCGAACAGATTTTGGCTGGTCTCTTCCTCGGACAACAGGCACGTCTTTGGCCTGTCTATTCACCTTGATATACACAGATTAGTTCGTGAAAATCAAATCTGAGAGCATAAGCCTAATAAACATACCCTCTCAGGATTTGTATTATGCCCATGCGGTATTGACGCACCATATGGGGTCTCGGTCACTGGTTGTCCCAGTTGGCAAGACACCAATCTCGTTGCCGCCCTAGAATCAATGACCTGGCGACAATGGCAAGTTTGATTCCTGCAGTGGCTTTCTGCCAAGCCCACTGTGCCGGTGTAGCCTTACCACAGTTTAATGCAGAAGAACCTTACCAGGAGTCCAACGCTGCCTGCAGGATTCCGGGCGATTTCTGTTGGTTTAGCAGCGGTACGCGTCCTCTTAAGCAGCTCTACCTTTTTTAATGGGTTACTCCCTCCTTGCGGAGGGTCAGTTTTATGTTATGACCTTTGTCGCTGCGCTGGCCTCACTTCCCTTTCGTCCATCTTTCGGTCCAACCAAGGTTTGTTAGGTACAAGGCGAGAGAATATCATTTAGCATCTGTCACATCTGTGGATCTTTCTAGACCGGTTCTGGCTCTTCTTTGCATTACGCGTACAGACCAGAAACCTTCACCATGCTCTCGGCGCTCTTTCCCGCAGGCCTGCTGGGCCTTCTGTCGTTGATCGATGGTATCGACGCCCAGCAAGACGATCTCGGAAAGGTTCTTGAATCCCAGTCAAATCTATCCACTTATTTCAACCTAATCAAAGTAAGTTGAGGTGGTGCAGCTCTACTCGCCGTCATCTTCAATATGCTTCGATGATTGGGAATGAGAGGTTTTTGGAGGGAGGCAACAAGCCCTTGCTAACTTTTATTAGAAATATCCCGAAATTATCCTCAAGCTTCCTAGCTACGAAGGTGTCACAGTGAGTTGTCTTTGGCTCCTTTGACCCAAACGGCACAGGCTTCATGCTGATATATACCCAGATCGTTGCGCCATCCAACGCAGCTTTTGAGAATATTCCCGGCACCCAACTAAATGGCATTTGGAACGAATCAGATCCCTCGATCGCCATTCCTCTATTAGAGTACCACATCCTCCAAGGAACAATATCGACCGGTGCCCTTCAACCGGGCCCCTCAGTATTGCGTTCCTCGCTGTTGGAAAACCCGGCCTGGACCAACGTCACCGGCGGGCAGAACGTCATGGTGAACAAGCAGCCTGGCGACGTGATTGTCTTTACCTCTTCCAAAGGCACCCGCACCACACAAGTCAAAGGGGACATCAGGTTTGCCGGCGGCCTCATCCATGTTGTCGACAACCTCCTGATCCCTCCTGCCAGGCTTGAGAACTCGACTGAGACCTTCGGGCTCTCCGCCTTCCTTGGCGCGTTGTACACCGCCAAACTACTACCCTCGCTATCGGAAAAGAGAAACGTGACGATCTTCGCCCCTCGTAACGATGCGTTCCAGCGCGTCGCCGGGTATCTGAAAGACCTGGACGAAGATGCAGTCAGAAACCTGCTCGACTATCATGTCGTCGAGGGCCGAGTCGTTCCCTCCTCGGGCCTGACGAACGGCAGCAGCTTGTATACCCTGACTGACCAAAGCCTAAACGTCATCCGGTCCGGCAATAACCTCTTCCTCAACTCGGCGCAGATCGTTCAGCCGGATATCCTACTCGCCAACGGCATCATGCATATCGTCGATAACGTCCTCAACCCAAACAAGGCATCGGCCGTGCCGAATCCCACCGCCATTAGCCAGGCGCCCGTATACCCCGAGAGTTCTGCCTCCGGGATGCCTTTCACTTCTGCGATTCCCTGTACTGTAAGTTGTCCCGTGACCAGTACGATCAACCCCACCACTGCGGCTTCAACAAGGGCGTCGACAACGGCCATCAGAACTACTACTAGTCCTGGTGCCGCAGCGCGGACTATCGTGGCTGCAGGCGCAGCTCTGCTCGCAGGGTTAGCCGCGTTGGCTTGATCAGAAGAAGAACGTGGCTCTCGTGGATAGGATGAGGTTATGGCAATACTGTGGTGCTTGGAGCAGAAACTTTGACGATTGAAAATGTAAACCAGCGTCTGGTATACAAAGTGAGAATCCGAACACATCCGTATTTTCACACAGCCTATACAATATTCTAGAGGCGGGGTGGCCTCGCCTTGTGAGCGTTTTTTAATCCCTCGCAGCTGTTCAGTGAAGAACATTGCATAGCACAGCTGACGACATACGGCATCTCTGGGGATGTTTCTTCTTGTATGAGATAACACTCGCCTTATGTTCTCAGTCAGTTGCTCAGTTATCACAGAAGTTATGTTTTTCAGCATCGGCATTATATCATGATGTGGAGTGAGTTGGCTGTGGTGCTTCCAATATGGCTGCAACCTTGTCTCAAGAGTTGTAGGCGACTCAAAGCAAGCCAAGATTGACTTCTTCATTGTCGTGAAGACCCGGTTTCAAAAGGAGCAATCTGGATAAATATACAGTTCTAGAGCCGGTAAAGCTTTACGTTTTCGCTAGAGGCTACGGCTCTTGAATCAGAAGAAAACGCCCCAGGAAAGGCGCGAGGTTGTTCATAGTGACGTTAACAAGATCATCATACTTTGTTCTCAACAATCAATACTCAACATGTCAAGACATGACAGTTTCGGCATCTGCTCGACGAGTCCGCATATGAAGCAACTGTCACCCGGTAGGTGTAGAGACTTGCAATATCATCGTCAGTCACTTATCTTTCGTTTTCTATACCAAAAGTCTTCCAAAAACTGTGCAAGCAGTGGGTATGGTGCTTACTACGAGACATCATAATAGGCTTTCTCAAGGAGACCTTGAAGCTGTTTCCTTTCGCCGGAACTATTCCCACGCTGATGGGTAGTGATATACCCAAATAAAGAGACATGATATGAAGACTTGCCCAGCGTCCAGAGGATGCTCATACTTCATGAGCACAATAATCACGGCATTCCCAAGACTTTTGCATCTCCGCACCCATGTGTAACCATCATCGTATTCTCGAGGGTATGTTTACTATAACCTCGAGTTGACAGGAACACCTGGACTGAACGTCTTGGGATGCCTAGACAACTCCTCCCATAGTCTGGGGGCATTCCACTACCACCATAGATAGGAAGTCTATCGACCAATAACACTTGTTATTTGGATTACTTTGTTGATTCAAAGACCTCACGTAAGCATTCAATGGTGTCCGTATTGCCCAGATGCAAAATGAGCCATCAGGTCTCCCATCTACGAGGCTCACACATTTGGTGGAACAAAAATACGCTGCAACAATCGCCAGGGCATACCCAAGTCAACAACGCCGCAGACCTAAATCTCGCCTCACCCCATACCACACATCCCAGCTACCAACTGGCATCCACAAGGAGAAGATCTGTCGACACCGGAACAAAAAGCCTGATTTACAGACGCCGGGCATATGCATGCCCATCTCTCCAGCTCATCGAGTGGTACTCTGATGCGCCTTCCGGAATCATGCTGCCAGGCTCCAGCCCCCAGTTGCCCACCTGTTAGAGTCACTATATTACCATGTGTGCAGAGGGCCCTGCCTGCAGCATCCTAGAGGAATTGATGTATGAGCGAGTCCACGAGCCGAGCTGTTGAGCGACAGGGATGACATTTGGCCCAACCAACCATTCACCTGGGAGGTGACTCGTAGGCCACGTAGTAGGCACACCGTTCCAAGATACGAACTGTAAATACAGGAGATGGCATGTTGTTTGCGAACGCTCATTTAATCTTCTCGACTGAAACACAGCACGGGGTGAGCGGGTGAGATACCCAGAAAATGAAGGACTGCGAAGTCAGGGCGGTTGGACGAGATGTCTCTGCCCATCCACTAGGCTTATACAATGCGACACTTGCGCATCTTGACCTGGTGGGCAAAGAGGAAGAGGCGCCCGGGAGGACTGGGGGTTGTTTTATTCCGGTGTCTAAATAACCGGCTAGGCGAGCTGCACGGCTTACTGGCTGGAGGAAATCGACACATACGAAGAACACGAGATGGAGGGGCAGCCCAAAGGCGGGGTCGTTAAGATTGTACAACAGCTTACTGGTTCGTATTGCCAAAGCGCCCACGGCAAGGAATCACCTGCCATAAACTCTTTTGTTTGTGAGACGTTCAGGCGTGAGAGGCCGACGCAACGGCGATGCATATTCGAAGTTGCTTGAAGGGGGGCGGTACAAGAGGCTGGGTGCACAATAGGACAATCTCTGTGTTGCAACCGGAGCATTGAGAGATACCGACTCCGTGGGCTGGGTTCGGCTAGGGTCACTGTTGCTTCGCTTCAGCAACTATTCTGCTCTAGACTTTGCAAGGAATATGGGCAACCAAGAAGTCCACTGCAGTATGGACCTGTCGAATGCCTACACCTAAAGTCTAGCGGGTCGATAATGGTCCAAAGCAGGAAACCACAGAGCGAGTACCCTGAGGCTGAGGGTGCCCGATATGGCCTCATCCAGGCCTGCCATGATGTCGTGGAACAGCAGCTCGATTGAACATAGTATCGAGGGCTAAGGCATGGGCAATGCAGTATAATCGGCCCTCTTGCCTGGAAGACGCACACTGCATGAAGTTGGAAAGCGTGCCAGGATCCTGACCAGGACATACGTTGACAACCACCTCTGCATTGCAGCTGGCATCATGCGTGTTGATCGATAGCAATTGGTTGAACGGGTCGACTGTGGTCCGCATGCAGCTGCGGAACCAATGCTGACTTGATTGCCAGATAGGGAACGACAAAGGCAGCGTTCCCAAGTTGCTGGAGGCACTGGTCAGCTCGGATAGAAACAAAGAAAGGCATCCACCGACTGGCCGGGAAGCTTCCGGGGCGTCGATCGTCCATGAAGGGTTTCCCGTTCGGAACTCTTAGCGTGGGCTTGTCGAGAAACCCAGAGCCCAGAACTTGCATGGCCGATGTGTTGGTTGACAGCAGTGCCGGCAAAGGCGCTCTCGCCTCAGTTTCGTTGCCGGTCTTCCAGGCGAGCCTGCGGACCATGTCCGAGCAGCTGGAACAGAACACAGCCAAGCAGGCAACGGCCCTTCCAATTGCTGCTAATAATGACCCACTTGGCTCAGGTCGTGAGCAGTGCATAGGTATTATTACCTAGGTAGGATACGCATCTCGATGGCGATTTGGATGACGCCAACTATGCTTGTCTGGCGTCCTCTCTGCTATGTAGATAGCTGCAGCAACAGCTGCAGGTGCGTTGATGCTCTGCGATAAGGGACTCGTCAGGAGTTTCTGCAGCCCCGGCACATTGAGCTTGCCCGGCCCGGAGGGTGTGCATCTTCCATCGCTTTGGCCTGAGACCTGAAGGGGTACTAGCCCGGCTGAGCGTCGTTTTCTCAGTCTCGTATCGCTTCCTCTTGTTTGGATGCGGTGTGGCAAGCGAACAGGCGCAAGGTGTGTTATCGACGCTGGCCGGATGTAGCCTCGAGGCTTTCGTCGAGTTGAGCTTTGACGCCATCGTGACATGGTGGCCACGGTGCTTGACACGCCGGTGGAAATTGCGGTAGGAGGCCATAAGACAGCCAAGACGGGTTATGGCAGAGCAGCGCAACACTGTCGGGCGCTATTGGGGTTTAGTCCTGAAGAGGCAGTATGCCTTATCGCGTCTTTCCCCCCCCCGTCTGGTCAGCGAGCTTACCAGGGACAAGGGGGGGTCGACAAGACAGACCAACAGGGGCCTTGATGCAGGAACAAGGGCACCACTGGGAGAACTGGCTGATGCATGCACGCCACGAGGGCTAGTCGACGCACCAGTGCAAGCGTGGCCCGGGCCAATCTCTTGCTGCTTTTCTGAACCTTTTTCTTGGCCTGTTTTCTTTGTAGCTGGACCAGCTGGAACCCGTCTGGGAAAGCTGCGCGCAAGCACGGCGGGACGGATAAGGTAGTGGGACGAATGGACAGGGCCAGGGGGGGTGAAGCATGGTAGGAGAGAGGCCTGCCAGTCGCTGAAGTGGCTCCTAGACTGTCGTATTATCAAGGCGGAAGGTGAAGCGGGCTGCAAGGTGCCAATAGTGATGTTTCGTCGTGGCGGTAGTCATGTTGCCGCATTTATCTGTTCGAGGCCATGGTTGTTGATTCGGCAGGCAGCTGAAAGGAAGCGCCGAGATGATGCAGAGAGTTGGGTGAGTTGGAGGGCACGTCGTTGGGCTGTAGTAATGGCAGTGAAGGCGAGGGCCTGGAGGAGGAGTGGTTTGAGCCCGTCCGAACTAGAACGAGCCGGATCTGGTACTTGGCTTGCATGCAATGCACACTGCACAATGAATGGGACGGAAGGAAGGAGGAGCGAGCGGGCTTCCGGGTGTACTGCGTACAGTGCGTCTCTCACCCTCTTCATTTCCACTTTTGCCAGGTACTTCTGCTGCACACTACTACTATGGTAGCGCGCTAGAGGCATGAAGTTCAGCAGTTGGCTGCCCAGAGTCTGGTCTCTGTGCACTGGAAAGGGGCTGCCCAAATACCGTGTCAGCCCAGCCAACCATTTCCGCACACTGTGCTTGGCATCCCGGGAGCTGGACCTGCCTAGGTGGGTAGGTACCTATTGATATACGTCGCAGCGATCGAGGGACCCTTAAGCCATCCATACCCTGCTTACGGATACACCCTCCCCCCCCAAGCCGACTGGCTTGGCTGCCCACGCCGATTAGAGATCGAGTCTCGTCGACTCTTTCATGGGAAACACACCAATTCAGGCAAGGTACGGGGACGGATAGTTGGGAGGTGGCTGAAAAGTACCCTTCCTCGCACTTGACCCTTCCTGATCTTAGTTCGTCCAGGAGCGTCTTCGATCTGCCCGCATCCTCTGCGTTTACCTACCCGGCTTCGCCTCTCGTTTGACGCCTGACTGCGATTCTTTCTTCTCCTCTTCGCTTTGCCCGTTGCCTTGAGCAGTACAAATCATTCCCCTGTCGCTCGTTTGACACTCTTATCCCAGTGCTTTGCAGTTCAACACGAACTCCCTCTGGCATAGCGACAACAGATCGCCGCGGCATACCACTTTTGCCTTCGGAATTCGTCTCAGTCATCTTCTGCCCGCCTGCGAGCTTGGAGCAGGGCAGCAGCCTCTTCAACTTCCTCCTCTTCTTCTTCATCACCACGAGAGTCTCTTACTACTCTCTCGGCCAGCTCCAAGACACTCGATACCTTCCACACTCCAACACCCATAATGGATCAAGACCAGTCCGGCCAGGGCTACTACTCCCGCTCGGCGGCTGCCGGCACTCCGCTCCGCCCAAGCACTCCCAACACAGAAACCAGCCGCAATCCGTTCGGCGACGGTATCGAGTCGCAGGCTTCCCAAAGAGGCCCAGTGACCACGAACCCCTTCGGCACACCCGCCGTCTCCCGTCCTGCCTCGAGTTTCGGCTCATCCAGCGCCCTTGGAGCCCGCTTCGACGAGCGCACCAACCGTTACTTCCACTCAAGACGAATCCGTAAGGAGGACATCGAGAAGCCTTGGCTGACCAAGACCGACCCCAAGGAGAAATGGGTCACCATCATTCCCATTCTTGGCATCTGTGTCGGCCTCATCGTCTCGGGCTTCCTGGTCTGGGACGGTATCCGCAGTGTCGTTAAGCATAAATACTGCCCCGTGCTTATGGATGACTTCACTTCGGGCACCCTCGACCCCAACGTCTGGACCCATGAGGTGCAGGTTGGCGGCTTTGGGTATGATTCTTCCCTGCCTTCTACCTCCGAACCGCGCGCTAATCATGTTTCACAGCAATGGCGAATTCGAGATGACCACCGCAGACACCGAGAACGTTTTCATCAAGGATGGCAACCTCATCATTGTTCCCACTCTCACTGACTCGGCCCTGATTGAGAAGGACAATGTGATTGACCTGCTCAAGGACGGAACGTGCACTTCTGACAAGCCCTCGGCTTGCATTGCCGCCACCAACACCACTGCTGGCAACTCTTCCATTGTCCCCCCCACCAAGTCAGGCCGCATTAACACCAAGAAGGGAGCTACCCTCAAGTATGGTCGCGTCGAGGTCGTCGCCAAGCTGCCCAAGGGAGACTGGCTCTGGCCCGCCATCTGGATGATGCCCGTCCAGGACACTTATGGTCCCTGGCCTCTTTCTGGCGAGATTGATATCCTCGAGTCCCGCGGCAACAACTGGACCTACCAACAAGGTGGTGACAACATTGCCTCATCTGCTCTCCACTGGGGTCCCGATCAGGCCAACGACGGTTGGTGGAGAACCAACAACAAGCGTCAGGCCCTGCACACGACGTATGCTGATGGCTTCAACACGTTTGGTCTCGAGTGGTCTCAGAAGTACCTCTTCACTTATATCAACAGCCGTCTGCTCCAGGTTCTTTATACCAATTTTGACGAGCCCATGTGGCAGCGCGGTGACTTCCCCCAGGCCAACTCTAACGGTACCCGCCTCGAGGACGTCTGGAGCCAGACTGGCCGCCCCAACACGCCTTTCGACCAAAAGTTTTACCTCATTATCAACGTCGCCGTTGGAGGTACCAACGGCTGGTTCCAGGACGGCCAGTCTGGGAAGCCGTGGCTCGATTCCAGCCCCAACGCCAAGAAGGATTTCTGGAATGCCCGCGACCAGTGGCTTCCTACGTGGACCTCACCCGAGCTCACCGTCTCCAAGGTCTCCATGTGGCAGCAGTGCGACGGTGACGAAGAGTTGTAAAAGCAACGTCGGCGGAACCAGTTTTCTCCTTTACTTTATTTTGCGTACAGAGACATATAGAGAGCAACATCCCATATTGGCTTAGATGAATGGGGCATGCGGACCGGTTTCATAACGGACGGCAATCATTTTGGAATACCAAGACGGGGGGATGTTACCCTGGTGCATCGAACAAATGTATCTGACAACAGTATCCAGGCTTTTAGTTGGAATAATGAGAAAGTATATCCTGTCATCTACCCTGATGAATTAGAAGACTCCTACCTATGCCACTACTTGCCTCCTGACCTAGACCCGAGGTTTCTGTGCCCTCCAATCCATAAGAATCAGGTGAGTGTCAATCGGCATGCAGCAAGCCGACCGCATCGGGTTGAGGCCATGTAGCCCTGCATCCCTGTATCTCCATACTAGTGCGCAATTGCAGGACAAACGGCCGATGCGGTCATCAACACGCTGACTGATAAGGGCAGGCAGACACGCTCAACCTTCTGACAGCGTATCAAGCTGGCTTTGATATCAGTATGTTTTCTTTCTTTCACTGTCCCCACCGACGCCGCACTTTGCTTATCACAGCAACCGGTCAACGCGCTCGCCAGACGAGCCTGGAATCAATAAAGTCGCGCAACCCTGCGGCGGGAGGAGACGGCGGCGCCCGAGAGCTGTAGGCAGGCAACGACGGCCAAGAAACAAGGGGCCGGCCGGGCGTAGCTGATCGAATCAGATCCTGAGCCATTGATCGTCACCGAGCCACTACGGCAGTTTTGATGTGCTGACCTGGCGACGCAATGCTACCTAGATGCATCTCTTCCAGACGAGCGATTGTCGAGGGGCAGGCAGTTTGCCACCTTGTCCTGTTGGTGCCCGAGGCCTTGTCTCTCTCCCCCTCCCCCCTCCATGTCTTTTCCGCCATTTCTTCGCGGCGGAAACCCTAGGGCTTCATCGCGTGTGTCTCTGATTCCGCGTCCAAGAACAAGGCAATAAACAAGCAATATATTGCGGGTGATTGAAGGCTTTCATTCAGTGGCGCAGACTGTTTGGCGTTACAAATACATGGTGTCTCGGCGACCCATCGGCTAACAAAACTTTTGCTTCTTTTGGTGGTCTTGAGGAGCACAGGGCGGGCCGCGGAGGGTCAAGCCACCATGGCACTAACGAACAAGGTCGTCACGCCTCGTGCACAGTTTGGGTAGATAGGTAGCATGGGCCATGGAGGGATAGGCGATGTACGGCATTTGTCTCGGCCGCGACGTCGGGTTGCTGGAGGGTTCAGGTCAGCATTTCGTCATGAGACGTGGGTGGTTCACCAGCATCCCTTCCGCATCGCAAGCAGCAGTAGCAGTAACAACAGCAGCAGCACAAGGGTGGGTGAACTAGGTATGCGGTAAGCACTATAGGCTCGAAGAGGCCCTCCTCAACACTGTCTTGCAAAGCGGGGGTTTCTGGGGCTTCTCCGTGACGCCCATGTATCGCGGAACATAATCTTAAAGAAATCACACATTACAGGGCCCGAATACAAGCCGGCCGGCTTCAGGTCAGAGTTGGATGCCGACCGTAGTGGGCCATCCTTACGAAGAACCCCATGTCGGTGGCTGGTGTCCGTAGAGTCTCTGGGTTCGATGCTGGATTTAAGTGGGAACACGACGGGAAGAACAAAGACGTCGATAATATAGACTTGTCATGGATGTTTGTTTTAGTGTAGATCGTGGATTCAGCGTGGGGATTTCTTTGTTTCAGTCCTTTGTGAAGGGCGGCGGGGTTCTTTCTACCTGATGGAACCCGGACAAAGCTTTGCGCGCCGGAACAGGGATCGGGAGCCGCTCAGAAAACGTCATATGTAGGATTGTCGGACGATTGGGCAATCTTTTGCGGATCACTGACGGGTTTCCCCTTCTTTATTTTCTTCCGCCTATTCATTTTCCTTTGCGGCAGGCTTTTCCCGGGATGACGCCTCATCTTGCAAGTTTGGCAAGCGGGAAGCCTTTGGTTTGGCCGGTGCTTCATGGCGGCTACATTTTACCACTTGGCAGTACCTACCTCGTGCTGCTTGCTCCGGTCGCTTGGGAAAACCGCCGAGCTGGGATCGGGCCTACGCACCCCTGTCGGGGCTGAAGGCCGGTGGGGGATGGGGGGGGGGGGGTGGTTTGTCGATGTAGCATGAAGGGATTTATTTACCCACCTCAAACTCACACTTCCCAACGCCTGTGAGGTTGCAGCTCCGCAAACCTGCCAGTCTGTGTGTATGGCTGTCCTGCGAGCCCGTTTGGTCTTGGCCGCGTGGACGTATCTTGGTGTCTGCGATGGCTGGCCCGCAGACATGTTTTCTTCTGGACCGCTGACGGTGCCATGATCGTCATCTTTGGGCAACGTCCTCCTGTATGGGCTTCATGTAACATATCACAGAATCCACATCGGCATTCTTTTCGGTTAGCCAACGGCCCTCTCTCGAAGTGTAAAGTACGAACTCCGCCAGCGAGATTTGCAGACTGATAAAAAGGTAATCATCACGCTTCGTTTGGCGTGGCTGCCATGGCTTGCCTTAGGAATATGCCCACATCCTCGCCTCAGCCAGCCACGAGAGATAGAACCCCTGTTTCGCTTGCTGTTTACCTAGTTGTCTACTCTGGCGATTGCTATTCCAGTTGCTATTCCAGGGACAGATCCCGGCTAGATCTGCCAGGATGGTCGGCTGGCAAACGACGGACAAAAACCGCCTTGACCTCGGCCTGAAAACTGGGCTGATGGAGAAATAAATGGAAGGGGGGACGGAGGAGGTTTGCGGTCCCCGGTGGATTGCAATATCTACAAAGTATCCGTATGATTGTCCCAGATCTACGAGGAACGTCGACCAGGGGGTTGGCGTTCGTCTCCGGAGGATCCGACCTCGTGTGACTTGGTGCCCACTCGCGGAAGCGGTATCCGCATGTGCCAACGTCGTATCCCAAGTGCCGGTCACGACTCGGCAAAGAGCTTACCAGGCGAGTCCATCCGTGCGGTCCAGAAATTCATCAAA
Organism: Colletotrichum zoysiae; assembly: GCA_030867305.1. Taxonomy (NCBI): domain Eukaryota; kingdom Fungi; phylum Ascomycota; class Sordariomycetes; order Glomerellales; family Glomerellaceae; genus Colletotrichum; species Colletotrichum zoysiae. The sequence continues at coordinate 332,809 of MU842819.1, read as the reverse complement.
AGAGATGGAGGGGGAGAGATAGAGAGAGATGCAAGACTCGAACAGGGTCTAACAGAGTCTGTGTGTCTGCTAACAGGACCGGCAGACATTGCCATTCCGGGAATGGGCAGAGTGCCAAGTCAAGATTGGCAACAGTAATCCGCAGTCCGAGGGAGGGATGCGTGGCTTTGTGGCCATAGTTCAAGCGACGGCTTGCAGGATATCTTACGATGACCCAGAACAGCGGTTAAGATGAAAAGAAAAGAAACGCCACGAGCGAGCCGCTCGAGGCAATTCCACGTTGCGGAACAAGCACCCCCCATTATCTAGGGCTTATGGCCCGGGCTGGGCCTCGCGTGTGGGACTACCCTGGATCGAACTGCCATGTCGTTTGGGGGAAGCTTATGTTTCTCTATCGCGGCCTGTCTCTTGGGAGTGACGGTGCAAAGGCAACATCAGCCCACATATACGAGATGGGAGGGGGCTGATTGGCAGAGCCTGCGTTATTTCCCTGTCCTCTGAGATTAGGAGCGCGCGAAATAGAAGAATGATAAAAAATGGGGGGTTAAAAAAAAAAAAACCCTCTCACTAAACCCCCCATTTCCTGCCCCTTATCATCGCCTGGGTGGAAATTGGAAGCCTAGCCACGATATCTGACATGGCGATGCTACGTAGGCCGCTCACTGGGCCCAAGCGGCCCGGGGAAAGGAGGAAGGAAGCAAGCAATCCAGGCGTCGCCGCCGCCACCGGCGCCACGAGTCCTGGCAGAGGCCAGAAAAGCTTGTCTTTTGGACCCTGGAGGATGCTGCTCTTGATCCGGAAGTAGAATTCGGCCACTGGGCAAGGAATCAGGACGGGTTCGAGCATGCCGCCGTCGGCGACCCAAGCCAACGGTGACAAACACTACGGATACTTAGTAATACCGGAGGCGGCAACTTGAGGCAGCGGCCTGTCATAAGCTTAACTGTGCAGATGGGCAGGCAAGGACCACTTTGATAATGATACCTAGGTATGTGTGTACGTGTGAGTGAGAGAGAGAATGCAATATGCTCGCTCGGGATGAATGGGTGGCTCACTGGATGCGCTGGGCGTTTACACGTTGCCCACTGGATGCACGGATTGGAGCCTCATGGTGGCTGTTGCCTCGTCGGCTCGTCCCATCCCACCACAGCCAATACTGCTGGCCAGAATCTTGATTTCGGTGCCATTCCTGTCAGAGATCCCAACGGCGAATGAGCTGAGTGGTCAACTCGGCGTGAGAGGGTGTGTGTGTGTGTGTGTGTGTGTGTGTGGCCCCGTGAGCTCAGGATTGGTGGGCTGGCACGTCCCGCCAAACAACCTTGTCGTTGCTGCAACCCATTGTCGAATACGAAGAATTGGCGTGCAAGCGTGTTGGTGAGCAACACCACAAGAACAACCACGGCCGGGTACCCCTGTTTAGTTGTGTACATGGCCTACCTGGGCATGCATAATTCTTACTGAGATGATATGATATCTTCCCCCAGCCATTAGAGTTTATCATCCTTCGTGATAACGGGACTCGCCACGTCCCTTCTGCCCTATACCGGAGCCGGATGACACCCTCCCTCCATCTAATACACCCCTCGCAGGAACCGTCCAGATACTGGTACTCGCAACTGGGTATTCGTACAGCGGGTGAGCAGATTCGGGACTGAAATCCATTCTGCCGTGCGCCACTGGGCGGCTATTTGCTTGCCCCTTGCACTGCCTCACCACGCCGCTCGTCAACCACTGCGGTACGACGGCGACAACGACGACGACGACGACGGCCGCCATGGCTTCAGTGGCTTTCGCTTGTTGCCGTTCTGCAGCTTCTTCTCCTCTTCTTCGCCAGAATGCGTCCGCGCGGCCCGGCCAAAGCAAACACAGGACCGCGAGAACGGGGAGGCGCTGCATCGCTCGCCCACCCCTCTTTACTATGCAGAAAGGGACACAATGGACAAAGGGAGACGAGAGACCGGGCCGCCAACGAGACTTTCCGCCGTCCGTCCTGTGCACCAGACTCAAGCATCGCGCCGCCGTCTCATCTTCCCTTAGCTCTTCTGGCCGTCCCTGTCAGTTGTGCACTGCGGAGCCGAGTAAGGCCCAGGTGTAGGCGTGCTAGAATCCCGGCTTGATCAGCTTTGTCGTGTTCTTCCTCTAGCGTCTTTTCGTTACTTGTACGTACCCTGTTTTCGATGTCTGGTTTTTATCCTTTTATTCTTTTTATTATTGTCATTATTATTATTATTCTCGTTATCTTTTTTTTTCTGCATTATCCTGAAAAAGGAACTTTTGCCTTGTGGCGTATGCAGGATGTATACATAATCGTAAGCTTAGACGAACCCCTGTTGACGCCACCTATCGAGGTTTTTGTCGCCGCTTTAGCAGCATCAAGAACGGTTCGATATTTCGTCCTGTCTCGTTGCGGGAAGCCCTGCGAGAGACCGGGTGGGTTGGTTCCCTACATGGATCCGCAGTGCGTACTCAATCGTGTGGTCAGTCTTTTTTTCGTTGGCGACTCAGAGCCAATAGCACGTTCGGCCATTTCGTATCCGTCTCCCGTTGCTGCATGTCCCAAGCAGTCATCATGTGCGATGGGCGCAATCCACAGCGACGACGAGCAACGATCACATGCGCAATCATGACTCTTCACTGCCATGTCGGGAGGCTCTTTCGCATGGTGCAGCCGCACTCTCGGGTCTAGCCTATTCGCTGTTTATTGCAGCTATCGGACGTTCAGTAGCTTGTGTGTGTGTGGGATGCTTTTTCAGCCTGCCCAGGATCTATGTTAACAGGCGGCGTCGGTATGGCTACCTACCTACCTAGACAAGCCATCGTGCAACATTTGGGCAATTGGCTGAGTTGTGCGAACCGATAGAATGCTGGACTAGTGGCGCAAGGAGATGAAAGAGGGTGACCCCATCCACGCTGCTGGGTGGTGGCCTCATCTCAATTCAAGGCAGCTGGGCAGTCTAAACACTGGCGGCTAATATCGATGCCAGCTGCTATCGGATTTGGGGGCTGATTGAAGGACATCGTGAGGGAAAGCCACGTGTTTGACATTCACCTGCGACCTAAGACGTCTGATGGAAATAGGTAATGTTGCACCCAAGGGTGAGGAACAGCCGCGATGGCTGTATTAGCAACCAGTCCATCTCGACACGAAATGAGTGGGGGTCTTTGTGGCGGGCAGATAGGTATCTAGGTATGTACCTACGGATGGATACAAGGACGCTGATTACGAGCTGGCTTTCAGTGACATTCGGCAAGCAGCTAGACATCACAAGTGGGTCGGTAGCTACCTAGGTAGGTAGGTAGGTAAACTCCCTGAGCTCAGACTGGTCTGGTGGTAAGCCCGACGCGATTCGAATCTGCAGTGTACGGCAATAACGGTTGGGGGACGACGATGCGAGGGCGTAAAGAAGCAGGCGTTTTAGCTGATATGGCATGGTAGCCGTGGCAGATGTCGTTTGTGAAGAAAGAGATGTGGCACCGCAGCCCTGGCGAAATGCCCCTCACTTCACGTCCCAATGACGGAGGTAGGTATCGATGCGTTTGGTTCGGGTTCTCCGGTTCTTTGTCAGGTCGAACATGTATCCCTTCGGAGGGCCTGTACGGGCGTCGTTGATATGCAGATGCCGGCATCGACTCGGTGTATGTCGCCGGAAGAGGAGTGGCTGGCAGTGGTGGGAAGTGGCATATTTTGGCAATCAGGCAAAGCCAACCAATATCAGGTCGTCGGCGTCGCAGAGCGGGAATCGCGGCGTCGGCCACCTATACGTCAGGTACCTAGCTAGGCAGATAGGTACCTAGGCAGGTAGGTAGGAAGCAGGACGAGGGACCAAGGCGGCTTGGATGGTTTGCTCATGGGTAAAAATGGCAGAGCGCCACCAGGGCAACGGCGCGGTGCCCATTGTAGGTCGTCACTGCCCCGGGGCCCGTTCGTCGTTTAGGTAGGTAGGTACCTAGGTAGGTAGATACGGATAGTTGGGTAGGTAAGCCGAGGTCCCGATGGAAGTCGTGGGCCAGAAAGACAGAAGAAAGAGAGAAAGAAAGAAAGAGCCCGAACGTCAAGCGCAGGCAGCCAGCCAACGGACCAATGACAATGGCAGTCGAGGGCCCGAACAGAACGGGCGACTGCCTCCCGGGTCCGCCTAGCGCGTCCGGAGACGCCACCCCACTCTTTCCCATCAGGACAGCAGGACACAGACCGAGCTGAGGCACTGGCTCAGGCACAGACGGAACGCTAAAGTCAATCGGGCGGAGCCAAGACGGCCGTCTCTTTCTACCCTCGTCCTAGGGCCAGTCCGGTTCGCCTTCCTCCACCCCTGGCCCTGGCTCCGGCCCCTGGCCCCCTCCCCCCGGCCCCACCCCTGCTCTTTCTCTCTATCTCTCTCTCTCTCTCTCACACACACACACCCTCTCTTTCTCCATGGTCCTTTCCCTTGTTGTGCTCGTTTGTCCATAACACGTCCTATTTGCACCTTCCCATCTAGCACCCGCCTAAGTGCAGTGGACCTAGTGTACCTACTTCGTAGTGGGTGGGTGCTTCCTTGTCCCTGAGCAGCCACCATGTACGAATATTCGTTGTCTACTTTCTCACTTCCGCGTCTCTTCTCTTGCCTCTTCCTGCCAAATCAAACACCCAACAAACGCCTCAAGCAGTCGCCCACGCCGCGTCTCCTTGTCTTCCATCTCCTCCTGCCATTCCGTTCACAACTACGTAGGCAGGTAGCTTGGGCAGATCAGCCTCCCGCTTACACCGGGCACGATTCTTGCATCCCCCGATCCCCCATCCCGTCACGCTGGCCTCGCCTGGCTCCTCTCGGGAACGGCGTGTCCAAGGGCATCAGTCCGTCCGTACGTATCCGTGTCTGCGTCCCACCCCCCCTTGGCCCTCCTCTCCTCTACCTACCTACCTACCTACCTACCTACCTCTCTAGCCCCGGCCTCTATCCGTACCTATCTTGGCCAAAGCTCCTTCTCGCAAGTCTAGCCAGCCAACCAACCCAACCCACTCGCTCTCACCCGCCGCCGGCCCTTTGCCTCCAAGACTGGTTCACTGCGCTATCCGTTGGCACCCCCCCCTACTACCTACCTACCTACCTACCTACCTACCTAGGTACTACATGTATGTATGTATGTATGTATGTATGTATGTACTTCGTGCTGGCGAGGCTGGCTCATCGACGCTTTGCCCGATCGGTCTGGCCCTGTTTCTCGCTGCTCATCTCTCCCCTCAATATCATCTCCATCCCTCCCTCGTCTTCTGACACCATCCCACTTGTCTTTCCTTCTCATCCCTTGAGATAGTTCGCCAGACTAACCCCCAAGGCGCCTTCACTAGAGAGACAGAGGTCTGTACTTGCTTGTGCCTCCTCTTGGCTTTGTCGCTCGCCTTTCGCTCCGCATTCCTCGACAAGACTTTAACTCGACCTCGAGCCCGACAAATCTCCGCCTTCGTCCATGGTCGCTTGAACATCTCCATACACTCGCTCCGCTGCCCCTCAGGCTCCACTTGGAAACCTGTACACTCGCTATTGCTACAAACCCCCCAGATCCTCCACTCTGGTCTCAGAGGTATTGCTCCGTTGTGCCGTGTCAACTCTACTCCCAGTGAGTATATCGCAGCACCAATGCTAATCTTGCTTTTGATCAGCCCGAATCATTCGTACCCCGCTTGGTCGACGAATTTCCCAGAGGAATACTTGCAGAGCAGGTAGTTTTCCCTACTCGGCCCGCAAGCTTCTTCTCAGTTTCAACAAACCACAACAGCCCCCGTTCTCGACAAGATGGGCATCGCTGGCTATTTCAAGGCCGAAAAGGCCCAACCATCTGGCAAAGGCACTTCGCCGCCTCGGCCTAGCCGCGCGACCACGGGTCAAGTGGTGGAAAAGGGGCCTGCTAGGCCGACCACGAACGACATGGAGCTCCAACCGCCTACCCCTCGCTATAACTCCCGGCCTCAGTCCATTTCCGGCCGGTCCACGCATTCCAATGGCAGCTCCATGTTCCTCGACGACATTAAGCACGAGGTCATGGTCAACTACCTCTACCAGCAGCAGTGCTCTCACCTCTGGGTCAGCGACGGTTCCGGCGAGATCGAGGGTGTGCTTCTTCGCAAGGCCAGAGGCCAGTACATGGCCTGCCCGCCGCAGCTGGGCAACTCGCCCTTCGCTCAGGCTTGCGCCGCGCTTAACGTCCAGTGCGCCATGACGGTCAACTCTCGCGTCATAAAGACATTCCTTACATGGTCTCCTGACGCCGTCGACGTTCCTCTGATGAACGGTCTCAGAGTTCAGATCCTCCCCACCGTTGAGGATCTTCCCAGAGCGAGAAAGCATCAGTTCGCCGCCTTCATTGCCGCCGAGGGTCTTCTCGTTGTTTGGGACGACGATGCCCTACATCTCGTTCAGAGAGCCAAGGCCATCGAGTCGGAGCTCATGGAGCTTGTCTGGAAAGCCGGCGCTGAGGATGAAGAGGGTGACGAAAAGAAGGGCCCCAACGCTGCCGAATACGAGATCGACGAGGAGAGCGGCGAGATCAAGCCTGAGAGCAGACCTGTACATCTCCTCAATACCTACTTGGTGTCCTTGACACTCGTCATAGTCGTCGTCTCTCTCGGTGCTGCCTGGAGACAGCTCGCCATTGAGGTGTCTGTCGATGGAGACTACCTGCGTCTGGCCCTCGTTGCTCTCTTCCCGCTCCAGATTTTCTTCACCCTCTTCTTCGCCCAGGTTATTGTTGGTTGTTTGGCCCAGATCTTCGGACCTATCCGCCAGTTGACGATCAATTCCAAGTTCTACTCGGCACGGCCGCCCCCGAGGCTGCAGAGCTCGATCCTGCCCCACGTTACTGTCCAGTGTCCCGTATACAAGGAGGGTCTCGCTGGTGTCATCGTACCCACGGTCAAGTCCATCAAGCAGGCCATGTCCACCTACGAACTCCAAGGTGGCTCCGCCAACATGTTTATGAACGATGACGGTCTCCAGTTGATTTCCGAAGAGGAGCGCCGCGCGCGTATCGAGTTCTACGCCGACAACAGCATTGGTTGGGTTGCCCGTCCCAAGCACGGCGAGAACGGCTTCACCCGCAAGGGCAAGTTCAAGAAGGCATCCAACATGAACTTTGGCTTGATGATCTCCTGCAAGGTCGAGGAGAAGCTCCAAGCCATCAACCGCCCTGTTGAATGGACCCAACACGACGAGGCCCAGGCCTATGAGCATGCCCTCAAAGATGTTCTCGAGCAAGATGGACGCGCCTGGGCCGACGGTAACATTCGTGTCGGTGACTACATTCTCATCATTGATTCCGACACTCAGGTCCCTGCCGACTGCTTCTTGGACGCCGTTTCCGAGATGGAGCAATCCCCAGATGTTGGTATCATGCAATTCTCTTCTGGCGTCATGCAGGTTGTCCACACGTACTTTGAGAACGGCATTACCTTCTTCACCAACCTGATCTACAGCGCCATTCGATACACCGTCTCCAACGGTGATGTTGCCCCTTTTGTCGGTCACAACGCCATTCTCCGCTGGAGCGCCATCCAGCAGGTCGGTTATTTCGATGAAGATGGCTACGAGAAGTTTTGGTCAGAGTCGCACGTGTCCGAGGACTTTGATATGTCGCTGCGTCTCCAGTGCCAAGGCTACATTATTCGCTTAGCTGCCTGGGCCGGCGAGGGCTTCAAGGAGGGTGTGTCTCTTACCGTGTACGACGAGCTTGCGCGTTGGGAGAAGTATGCCTACGGCTGCAACGAGCTTCTCTTCCACCCCATCCGCACCTGGCTTTGGAGAGGCCCCTTCACCCCCCTGTTCCGCAAGTTCCTGTTCAGCAACATTCGTTTCACCTCCAAGATTACCGTCGTCTCGTACATCGGCACCTACTATGCCATTGGTGCCGCCTGGATCATGACCTCTGTCAACTACTTCCTCATGGGCTGGTACAACGGATACCTTGACAAGTACTACGTCGACTCGTGGCAGGTCTGGTTCTCTATTATCATCGTCTTCAACGGTCTTGGCAACGTCGCTCTTGCCATCATGCGTTACCGTCTTGGCGAGAAGAGCTTGCTGGGGGCCTTCTGGGAGAACCTCAAGTGGACATTCCTCCTCGCCATCTTCCTCGGCGGCCTCAGTTTGCACGTCAGCCAGGCTCTTCTGGCCCACATGTTTGAGATTGACATGACCTGGGGCTCAACCTCGAAGGAAGCCGAATTTTCCAACTTCTTCATCGAGGTGCCCAAAGTTCTGAAGAAGGTAAGCTCTTTTATATATCATTTGCTCCCTTGAAGGTGTCAGCTATGTACCCACGTGCCAGTGGTGCTTACTGATTTCCACCCACCCCTTTCGACGTCAAATCAAATATGCCCGGTCCGAGTCGCGCTAACGCTTCCCCGACAGTTCAAATTCTCCATGCTCTTTTCATGCACCTTCATTGCCGGCATGATCATCCTGGCCGTTGCGCCCTTTGTCCCCTACGACTGGCGCATCACCGACTTCGTCGCCATCCTGCCCATGGCCACTGTCTCAGCCAGTCACTTGCTCCTGCCCATCGCACTCAACCCTGCCCTCATGACCTTCTCTTGGTAGTCAGCCTATCATGGTGGGGTCGGGTTTGTGTTCGTTTTCTTATATTCAAGAGCTCAGCAGGACGCATTTGAACATTGTACAGTGGGCGTTTTTTTCCGCATCGGTATAGATAGACTTGGGACGGAGTTGCAACCGGGGGAGATTTTGATACCTAGATCCCAGCTTGAGCACATCACAGCATTGGATGGAATGAGGCTCTCGATTATATTTTTCTTCTTTTCTTATCCTTTCTTTGAAGATATCAACCAAGATAGATACCTTTTCACCCTCACCTAAAAACTAATCTCGCCTCGTGCCCACGAAGCTGGCGGCAGGGAACGGGACCAGGCAGAGCAGGGTAATATTAGCATGGGTTGGACCACGTAACACGGGTTTTCCAAGACGGGTAAACGTTCGGATATAGGCATATAATCCCGATGGCATAAAACTTTAGATGAGAATGATATTTCGTAAACGAAACCTCTTCATCTGCTTACCGTACATTGAAAATTGCCGACGCGAACCTGTGGTATGTGTCTGACAGGACACGGAGTTGGGTCAAGCCAGGGGGCGAGAGGGGCTCCCGAGTCCCGAGACAAAAATCAGAGAGGCAAGCTGTGTGCCTCTCTCCAACACACCACAAGTCACGGCACCAGGCACACGGGGGGGGATACACCGAGGAGACACGAGGGAGGCAAGCGAAGAGTAGAGTCGGCGGATCAAAGTCGTTCCATCGTTCAAAATAACCGTCTAGGGGTGGGTGCGTTTGTCTTGTCATGTCCGATTCGAAAACAACAACAACTCAACAGGAAACCATGAAGAATAAATGTACCACCCAATACCTATCCCGTCTATATGCATAACGCCGTTCTAATACCGTCCCAAACACGAGGTAGCCCCCCCTCTTCTCTATGGGCCTCCCCCTTGGCCGTGATTGGTGGTGGTGATGGTGGTAAACCCGGATGCTCTTTAGCAGGTACCCCCACTCAGTATCTATCTCTCTAATTCCCAAGATATCTGTGAAAAGCAAGATCCCAACTTTTTTATTCAGAGGTCAACCGAGGGCGGTTAGCTACCCCTTTCAGCCCAACACAAACAAAAAGAATTAAGATGGAGCGCTCGTGTTATCGTCAATCGTGACTGCGTTTACTCCTCGTCGTCCGTATCAGGAGGGTGAGGGGTTCCCTTGGGGCTGTTGAGCCACTCAATGTGTCGGAGGCGACGACGAACTTCCTGTTCTTTGAGCTCCTTCTTGGTCTTCTTCTTCTTCTTACGGGCACGGAACTTCATCTCTGAGTTGTCCTCAGCACCTGAGTTGACAGCGCTGTTGGCGACGCTGTTGGCGACGCTGGACACGGCCGTGGAGGCGATGGCGCTGCCCGGCGCGCTGCTGTCCTCAAACGAGCCGAGGTTGATGGCGGCGTTGCCGCGGAGAGCGACGCGGCCGTCGTTGACATGCCACTGCTCGGAGCACAGAGCACCGACGAATTCCTCGTTGTGGGAAATGAGAATGACGCCACCCTTGAACTCGCGGATGGCGACGGCGAGACCGCCGAGGGAGTCACGGTCCAAGAAGTTGGTAGGCTCGTCGAGCACCAGTAAATGGGGGTTGTTCCACATGGCACCGGCGATGACCACCTTGACCTTCTGGCCACCAGAAAGCGAGCCGATTTCGTTGTGGTTGGCGATCTCAGGGTCCAGGCCGAGGTCCTCAAAGTGCTTAGAGATGACGGTGGGCTGGAGCTCACGGTAGCCGAGACCCTCACGAGAAGCCTCGTGATCGTCGAACTCCTGGATGAGCTTGGAGAAACCCCACTCGATCATGGTCTCGCGGGAGACCTGGGTGTTGTACTTGGGAAGGTATCCACGCCATTTGCTGCATTGTGTTAGTCCATCATAATCATCAGCTCGAAGGGCGGAGAGGTTGCTTACACTTCGTATTGGAAGGTCTTCTTGTACTTCTGACGACCGACAATGGTCTCGATCTGGCGAGGAGACTTGCCGTCCTTGAGGTCAATGAGCTTCTCCATCTGCTCACGATCCTTGTCGGAAAGCTTGCGAGTCTGCTTCATGTGGACCTCGCGATCGTCACCGTTGGCGTAACGCCACTGGAGGTACTGGTTGGGCGTCTTCTCGAGATGCATCTCAACGTGCTCGAGAGCGTGCTGCTTGATGTAGCCAATACGCAGGTTGGGGTGCTTCTCTACCTTTCCGGTGGTGGGGATAACCTCGCCAGTGAGAATCTTGATGAGAGTGGACTTGCCGGCACCGTTGGGGCCGATAATGGCCACTCTGGACGACAGAGTAAGCTGGCAGGTGACATCGCTCAAAGAAGGCTTGGGGGCCTTGGGGTACTGGTAGGAGACGTTGGTCATGCGGATAATGGCACGGGTCAGAGACTTGACACCGGTCAAGATACCCGGGGGCGGGAACTTGAATTGGACCTGGGAAGCAGAGAGCGTGTAGTAGCTCTTGGCCTCGGGGCGGAGCTTGACAAAGTTGGCCAGGTTGCCCTTGTAGCACGCAAGCTTCTTGTTGGGTTCGTAGTGGTAGATGTCGGTAGTGACGTTGTCGAGGAAACCAGAGTCGTGGGAAACGATCAAGCTGGTAATGTCGGGGTGGGTCTTGAGGTAGGTCTCGAGCCAGGCAATGTTGGCAACGTCCAAGTGATTAGTAGGTTCGTCAAGCAAGAGAACGTCGGCGCCCTTGAGCATGGCGCGGGCCAAAGCCAACTTCATCTTCCATCCACCAGACAGAGAGCCGACCTTGTGGGACTGGCGACCGTCAGGGCCATCGGTGAAACCGAACTCGGCAAGAACCTCGACGACCTTCTCACGACCACGGGCGGCGATCTCAGAATCCTTCAGGACAAAGTCCAGAATGCTAATGTCGGCATCCTCACCCTGGTTGTGCTCGACGTAGATGGTGCGTAGGACGTCTTGAGGGGGGAAGCCTTCGAGCTTGCCGTTGGCAATGCTGCGCATCAGCGTGGACTTGCCGGCACCATTGCGACCGCAAAGACCGTAACGGTGACCCTTGAGCAGTCTCAGGTTGGCGTGGGACAGCAGCAGCATGCCACCGTAGGCCAAGGAGAAGTGGGCATTGACAATCTCGGTCTCGCCATCGTCCTCCTTCTCGGGAACGCCGTACTTGCGCTCATCCTCCTCGACGTAGTGCTTCTGAACACCCTCGGCGACGGCAGTGTTGGCAGCGGGGTTCTTCAGCAGGGTCTGCAGGTAAGGCGCAATTCTGCCAGAGATGCGCTGCACGAAACGGTGGTTGACATCCTCGGCAACTTGCTCAGCGATGTAAGGACGGACCAACTTGAAGGCATCGGCGTCGGCCAGGCCACCGTTCTTCTTGATCTCGGCATCGAGGATCTTGCCAACGTCGTCGCCGGAGACACGCTCGATGACATCCTTATCGTCGCCCATGGCCTTCTCGATGACGTCGAGGGCTCGCTTGGCCAGCTCTCGGACCTCGGGTAGGGAGGCGCGGTCGTAGACACCCTTGACACCAGGCTGGAGCTTGGGCAGGAAGGTTCTGGCCTCGATGGGGTCATGGACCAGCTTTGTCAAGTTCTCGACGACAACAACGGTTTGACGGAGCACCTCCTGGGCAGTGGTGGGGGTGTTGAGGGAACGCTCCAACAGGGGGGTCAGGAGAGCGAGAACAGGGGAGGTGACGACAGCGACGAAGGTCGTCATGGACAGGGCGTGGATGGCCTTGCGCAGGGTCTCAGTGGAGGGGTGGTGCATGGTTTCGACGAGGAGGGGGATGCGAGGAGCGACATCGTCGTTGGACATGAGGCCTGTGAGGGTGGTCATGGTCAAGACAGCTTGCTTCTCAACCTCGGACTTGAGGTCGTGCATGCCGCCTTCGACGAGGGGGATGAGACCGGCCAGCTTGGTACCCATGGACTCGCGGAGGACGTCCTGCTCTTCGGCCTGCTCCTGGGTAGAGCCGACCGTCTGCTTGGCCTTATCGGCGATCTTCTGGAGAAGGAGGAGGGCAGCAGCGGTGCCCTGCCACTTCCCGGTCTTCTTGGCGAGATAGGTGTGCAAGACGGGGAGGAGGCCGACGACGAGAGCCTCGGGGCTCAGGTTGTTGAAGAGGGCGTCCAGCGCGTACTGGGCGGACTCGCGAACGACGGAGCCCTTGTCGGCGAGGGCATCGAGAGCGCAGGGAACCATGCCGCCATCCTGAAGCAGGAAGACGACCTCACTCAGAGGCGACTTGGGGGGAAGACGTTCAAAGAGGGCGCCGAGCAGGTTCTGGGCAGCCTCGCGCAGCTGGGCGGACTTCTTGTTGGCGGCGGCCTTCTTGACCTCGGCAAGGATTGCATACTGGTGCAGACCAGCGTATCCGACCGTGTTATTCAGGACTTCGCAAAGACCGTAGGCGGCATCGACCGAGGCGGCGGAGGTGGTGGCTGTGAAGATGGAATTCAGGAAGGCGGAAACCTCTTCCTGGGATGGCGGGGGAGGGGCATCGCCCTTTGCCACGACGGTCATCGTCGCTTGCTGTTCTTGCTGCGATAAGGGCGGGGTTACAGGGTGAGGCATGGATGCGGCGGCCAACACTCTGTAGAATGAGGGAGGGAGGGAGAGAAGGAGAGAAAGGGGATGAGGGAGGGAAAGGAGACCTCGCTTCTGCTAATTCGAAGGAGGAAGAGGGGAGAAAAGCGCTCGTCTGTCCTCTCTCTTGGACTCCGAGTTGTGCGGGAGGGAGGGAGGGAGAGAGAGAGAGTGTGTGTGTGTGTGTGAAGGTCGTCAGCAACAAAACTTTCCCCGTCGCAGCACAATTTTTTTTCTCTCTTCCTCTCCCACCTTGGGTACCTAGGTACCTAGATTGGGCATGTCCAGGCGCAAATCCCCCCCCCTCATCTCTCTTTGTCCCTGTTACCCACTACCAGAATCGCATCCTTGGCCCATGTGAAATTTTTTGCTGCGGTACGGACTAAGGGACTTATCCCAGGCTTGCCCGTTCCCTATCGTAAGCGTCTCATTGGTTGGAACACCCGGCCCCTTCTCCATCTTCGCCTCCAATATCTGTAACGGTACGTATCCCGGGACTCCGTACCTCGTCTTTTTCGCTCCGCTGTGAAGGGCACTTGATGCCCGAATTACCAATCCAACAACGGCTATTCCTTTGCTCGCAGGTAACTCGGCAACAGCAACATCTAACTAACTACCTACCTAGGTACACAGTAAACGCACAAGCAAAAGGCATTTCCTGTTTCTGGGTAGGCGGACTGTTTCCGGACCGGAGGATTGTTTCGGCCGCCGATGTCCTATAGCCTATAGGAGAAGCGCGGCCACCACCATGCGGTAGTGTTCCTCCGTCTCGGCGTGGACTGGATATCTTTGGCAGGTCTCCTGGCCGCCGTTTCTTCTCGAACACTAGGTAGTACTTTAGATCAAATTCATCCTCCCTCCTGGCAAGTGATTGGCCACTACGGATAGATGTCCAATCTTGTTGGCTAGATGAGCCGAGCAGAGAGAGAACCGTTAGCTTGAACACTCGACCACCAAGTATCATGTGTCCCTCCTGTTTCTGCGTCTCTTTTCGCCAAGTATTTGACATCCACTGGTCCCAGCGTTCACTCTGTGGCTGGCGGACATTTTATTCCCTTTTCATCGTCTGTCCCCTTTCCCATAGCGATTAAAACATCCATGGCTCAATGACCCAGCAGTATGCCATGTTGCTGACAATTACCCAGCGGCTTAGAAGTGTTTAGCCAGGCCTCTCAAAATCTCTACGAGGGACGGGACCTGCCAAATATGGCAAGGACATGTAAACTGACAGCTGCAATGCAGCATCGTCGGTATCCGCCACGCGAAGCGGTCCAAGTTGTGCATGATACTGGCATAAAAATAGAGTTTACCAAGAGAATGGTCACCGGACGGAGAGGGAAACCCTTCGTGGGCGCTCTTTTGAGGCTCAAATATTTGCTAGCATGTCGTGACTCGTCAGGCTCAATCTGTGAACCTGCAACTGACTCTGTGCACCTTGCATAGATAGGTATGTGTAGGTAGGTACCTGGGTAGGTAGGGTAGGTTCTGGCGTTGTCTTGTTCCGCGGTGTGAGGAGAAAGACGAACGGGAAAGGGGATGGTGGTTTTCCCGGATTTTATTCTTGGATTTGAAGAAGATTGTTTCGTCTCATCGGGTGTCAGTCGACGGTGTGCATTTCTGGCAATGCTCGTGGAGAAACGTCCAGGAGCATCACGTTAGTTAAACGACGGCGTACGCATAGGTACAGTAGGTACTCGCACTCCCTTGTTCATCGCGCAGGGTCTGGGACTTGAGAGGCGGCAGATCTTTGGGAGCGCTGGAGGGAGGAGTGGATTGGCTGGGACTGGAATGGCGATGATGCAAGCGAAACAGTTGGGGATTCGGCATGCTTTCCATCCATCCAATTGTGCCAAACTTAGTACCTAACCAGACCAGCCTCTGGCTGTTTTAGGGGACACTAGGCCCGTGCTGCCGACGTCGCGCACCAATCAGCGGGGGGAGACTGCTAGACTCTCAGAAGGACGTCACTCGGCACATGCCTTAGGTAGAGCTGAGAGCTCCAGGGTTGAAACAACAGTGGGGGGGAAACATCGCCCCACGTTGGGACGGTCCCGTCCCCCCTCTCTGTTCCGCCTGGCAGCGTGCGCGGCATCGCTAGCTAAATGGGACAAGCCGCAGGCCGAGCTGCAAGTCGAAACCTACCTACATACCTACCCATCTACCTACCTACCTACGTAGTAGTGTACCCCGTCCTACCTACACCCGTCATCTTCTTTCTTCCAACACGATTCGACTCCTGGTGTCATCCATCACTCGATACCACCTTGCCCAGCAAGACTCGCTGTATTGACACCAGCATCACACCCCAATCATCATTCCACGCCAACGATACGGGCCCGGATCGGTTCACCCGAGTACGCGGTCTAGAGGCGCATTGGGCGATGGTTCGCTTGGCGAACTCGAACTGTACTGTCGGAATTGGACGCTAGATCTTCCTGCTGTGCTTGGTCGACAGGGAAATCGCTGTTTTTCTCGTACGTCAAACGTGTGGCTTTTTTTTTTTACACTAGCTCGAAGCTGCCATATACCCAATCCACGTAGCCTCACGTTTGCCAATCATGGACCCCAGCAATCAGGGTCTCCTCGACAAGTCTCGTGACTCCTACGACAGAAACTCTGAAGACGGCTCCGACATCGATGTCACCGACTACCTACCGCGAAATGACCACAAAAAGGAATCGTCGTTTCCGAAGCCTGCTTTCCTTTCCGCTGGGTTTCCTGGCTGTCTTGCGGCATTCAAGAGGGCTTGCCATGGACGCTCACGGTTATGTCTACTCGTCACCGCCCTCGCTGTCATCATGTGGATCATCATCAGCGCCGGAGGTGCCGTCATGTACAACAAGTTCAAGAGCCCTCCGCCCACTGGCCAGTCGCCGCCCTGGTACCCGACCCCGAAGGGTGGCACATCCAAGAATTGGGTCGAGAGCTACAAAAAGGCGGCCGAGATGGTTTCCAGGATGACGCTTCTCGAGAAGGTTAATGTCACCACCGGAACCGGTTGGATGATGGGCCTCGCAGTCGGCACGACTGGTCCCGCCGTTCACGTTGGTTTCCCCCAGCTCCAATTGCAAGACGGGCCACTCGGCATCCGCTTTGCCGACAACTCGACTGCCTTCCCTGCCGGGGTCACTGTCGGCGCTACATGGAGCCGCGAGTTGATGTATGAGCGAGGAAAAGCACACGGGCAAGAGGCCCGGGGCAAGGGAATCAACGTGCTCCTGGGGCCTTGCGTCGGCCCGCTTGGCCGCCTGCCGGCTGGTGGTCGCAACTGGGAGGGATTTGGCGCCGACCCATACTTGCAAGGAATCGCTGCTGCCGAGACCATCAAGGGTATCCAAGACCAGGGCGTCATGGCGACCATCAAGCACTTTGTGGCAAACGAACAAGAGCACTTCCGCCAGAGTTGGGAATGGGGTCTACCCAACGCTATTTCGAGCAACGTTGGGGACCGCGCCATGCATGAGCTTTATGCGTGGCCGTTTCTCGATGCCGTGAAAGCAGGCGTCGCGAGCGTCATGTGTAGTTACAACATGGTCAACAACTCGTACGCTTGCGGCAATTCCAAGCTCCTCAACGGCATTCTGAAAGACGAGATGGGTTTCCAAGGATTCGTCATGAGTGACTGGCTCGCGCAGCGTTCCGGCGTCGGTAGCGCTCTTGCTGGACTGGACATGACAATGCCCGGCGATGGACTGTTTTGGTCGGACGGCAAATCTCTCTGGGGCCCCGAGCTCACCAAGGCCGTACTTAACGGATCCGTCCCCATCGACAGATTGGATGACATGGTTGTGCGCATCGTAGCCTCTTGGTACCAGCTGGGACAGGATGACAAGAAGCTGTTCCCGAACGAGCTTCCCAACTTTTCCTCGTGGACCGATGACAAGATGGGAACGCTCGCTCCTGGCAGCAAGACCTCTCAGGAAGAATTCGAGGTCAACAAGTACGTCAACGTGCAGAGTGACCACTCGGACGTGGCGCGCCGTGTCGCTGCTGAGGGCACTGTCTTGCTCAAGAACGAGAACATTCTGCCGATCAGCAGAGACGGGTTCGTTGATGCCAAACGCAAGCGCCACGAAGGCAAGCTGAAGATAGGAATCTATGGCGAGGACGCCGGCCCCGGCAACGGACCCAATTACTGCAAAGACCGCGGTTGCAACCAGGGCACGCTCGGGTCCGGGTGGGGCAGCGGTGCAGTTGAGTTTCCCTACCTCGTAGCGCCAGTGGAGGCCCTGAAGAAGAGCTTCAAGTCCGAAAAGGTCGAGCTGTCCGAGTTCCTCACCAACTCGCTCCCGTTCAAGAAGGACCCGTCCATCTTGCACAACCAGGATGTCTGCATCGTTTTCGCCAACGCGGACTCGGGTGAGGGCTTCATGTCTTGGGGCGGCATCAGCGGAGACCGAAACGACCTCAAGCTACAAAAGGGCGGAGACGACCTCATCCTCCAGGTCGCCGATAACTGCGGCAAGGGCGATGGCAACTCGGTAGGGGGTGATACCGTCGTGGTCATTCACTCCGTTGGGCCCGTGGAGATGGAGCGATGGATTGAGCACCCTGGTGTCAAGGCGGTGCTCTATGCAAATCTGCCCGGACAAGAGAGCGGAAACGCTATCGCAGACGTTATCCTCGGCGACGTGAACCCCAGTGGCAAGCTGCCGTACACGATTCCCAAGTCACTGAAGGACTTTGGACGGGGCGGGCAGATTCTGTATCTGCCCAATGGCGTTGTGCCCCAACAAGACTTCTCCGAGGGGTTATACATCGACTACCGCCACTTTGACAAACAGGAGATTGAGCCTCGCTTCGAGTTTGGATTTGGCTTGTCGTACACAACGTTTGAATTCTCCAATGTTGTTGTCGAGGGCGTCAAGCCCAAGAGCCTACTCCCAGCGGCCCGCCCACCGCCGGCTGCAGAGCCGCCGAAATTTAGCGACAAGATACCCGACAAGAAGGAGGCATTATTCCCCAAGGGCTTCCGCAAGCTCGAGAAGTACGTCTACCCGTACCTGGATACCGTGGACGACATCTTGACGGAGCCGTACCCCTATCCAGAGGGCTACAACGTGGAACAACCCCTCTCGGAAGCCGGTGGTGAGGAGGGCGGGAACCCGGATCTGTGGGAGATATACGTGACCGTCAAAGCGGACGTGACCAACACCGGCGCCGTGGCCGGCAAGGTCGTCCCCCAGTTGTACCTCACCTACCCGAAGGATGCCCACGGTGTGGACTTCCCCGTCAAGGTGCTTCGTGGATTCGACAAGTTCAACCTGGAAAAGGGTGAGAAGAAAACGGTGACGTTCAACCTGACGCGCCGCGACCTCAGCTACTGGGATATACACCACCAGAACTGGGTCATGGTCACATCTGGGGAGTACTCGTTTCTCGTTGGCGAGAGCTCGAGGCAGCTATCCAGCGTTGGCAGTTGGTAGTGTGCTTTTCTGGGGTCGATAGTTGAGAAGGTCATTGGCGCTCAGGAGTGTGGAAATTTTCGCCACGGGATTCAAAAAAAAATTCGATTTTTTTGGATACTGTTCACGTTAGGGGTCACAAGCGCAGCGAACGTGGCAAGGCGTTCTCTTGGGTGCAAATGCAAACATAAATATTCAAGTACGTTCTGTGTCCATCGGTGCCACTTTCCCGTCCCATATAGTCGTTTCCCTCGCAGCCACTCTGGCCCAAGACCCTCTCCCAAGAAGTATACTACTGCTCATCAAAAGAAGATGCCCAGGCCAGTATCCGACTAAGGGCGAGGGCAGCTTCAGTTACGCTAGCGAGGCGGTGCCTCGCGGGCACCGCACTCATACTCGGAGCAAAGGAGGCCGTCATAGTTACCGATGTATTCGTCTACAAACCCGTAAGTAAGTTGGAATCTTTCCCGCCAAAGTGTAGGAAAACTTACCGAGGTTGATACTCGTAGCCTGAAAGTCGCCCCGTCCGTCCAGGCACCTGCAGGCGAGGTGGGCTGTGCCCCAGCGTTTGCAGTCGACGCAAGTTGAGGAGAAATCGCCATCCCGCCGGTAGACCAGTTGGCCGCGCTCGTTGGCGAGCATGTGGTCCAGGCCGATACGGGACCAGAAGAGGTTTCCCCGACGTTCGCCACTGCCGCGGCATTGGGCCCAGATGGCGCTGTTGAGCTCCCAGATGACCCAGTTGGCGGCGCATGTCTTCAAGAAGCCCCCAGCATTCTTCTTGCCGGAGAGGGAGCGCGCTTCGGGGCGGTGTTCGGCGAGGGTGGAGGAGGGCCCGGCTGCATGCGCCGACTTGGGGAAGCCGAGGTGGCCCTTTTGGTCTTCTGGGTCCTTTGGCCCGTTTTTGTCCTCGTAACCCTGCTTTTGGGTGCCATCGCCTTCGAGCCTCTGATCCAGAGGCTCGTCTTGGCTGTCGATGATGGCGTCGGAGACCGGGTGGGGGTCGAAGGTGATGGGAAGAGAGTCGACGGGCTTTTGCAGGGCGGTGAAGGCGCTACCGGCCGAATATCGCTTTGTAGGGGGTGTAGTGACAGTGCGAAAGGTCTCAGGGAGTGCAGGGAGGAACAAGACTTGGGAAGCCGCGGTGGTAACGGCCTCGATGGGCTTCGATGAGGTGGCAGTTGAGGCCGCGGTGATCAAGCGAGGCTGCGCATTGACGAGGATGGTAATGAGGCCTAATGTGAGACCTGTGGCGGCAAGTATCTTCATCTTGGCGGGTTTTGTTGCGCTGAACTTATAGTAGTCGACTTACTAAGAAGGAAAGACCTCAAGATGACTTTTCTTTGTTTTTGTGTGGCTGGGCTGAAGAATCTTTACCTTGAGGTGGCAGACAATTGTGATGAAGAGTTTCAAGCTTAGCGGAGATGAAGGAGTACGAGGCCTTGCTTTCACCTATCCCTTTCCTGGCTACCTCTAGATACCTGGGTTGGTAGGCAGTGAGCAGATGGCCAGGGAGGCAGCGACTTCCGTACCTATTCATAAAAGGCCCTTCCTACCTGCCTTCAAGAAAATGGTAGTGGGAGAGGAAGGCGTGTGTGTGTCATAAAAGGCCAAGCCAAGTTCACAGACTTCAATGAATAGGTAGGTACCAAGACACATGCTCTCGAATGTCTCTTTGATTCTCTTCCACTGCGTGTTACACGGCATGCAGGCCAGCATCCATGTCTTCTAATGCCACTTAGGTATGGTCCAAATCTAGCAGTTGGAGTTGACAAGTGTTGCAACCAGGAGAACAATCACTTTCCCAACTTTCGTCCAGAACACCTTTTCGCAGTCTTCATTCCTGGGGGGCCAATAAATGACAGCAGGGCCCTTTGCGCCAATTGTTACAGTGTCTGGTGTTGACAATATCCAGACTGGGCAACCATACAGCAAACCCACAGTTTATAACGTTTCCCAGACATCTTGATGAGTATCATACATATCAGAAATGGGACGGTTACACCACCATAGATTTCAAGGATGGTGGCACGGTCTTTAAGGATGTATTTTAACATCTTCCATACGAAGACTGCTACACTATGAAGGGAACCAAGGTGGAATACAAAAGCAAGGAAAGAGGTGGAAGGAATGTTTCGAAGCATAGTCGGTTCCCTCTGGCAGTGTTCACGCGTCATATTCTAGGAGAATAGCCTAATACCGATTCTGATGAGATGTAATGACACTCACAATGGACCCGACTTTCCTGACGACCTCAGACGAATGATCTTGCCATCCCGAAGCAAAAAGAGCCCCCAGTCCCACTTTCCATTCCGTGATATCTGAAACGACCACCCGGCTTGATGAAAGAGGCCAGCTTAACTTTCCTGATGCCCAAGGATCATGTTTCCCGTCCATGCCCGCTCTGTTTGTTGCCGCAAAGACCCCGAAGGCCAGTGCCGCAAAGCTGGCCTTGGTAGCCGTGCTCAGCACACTGATGGACCGACGACGATGCCTGCGTAAGCGTTTTGCCAAACCCAATCCAGAACATGTCAGGCCTGAGACCAAATGTAACAAATATATTGACAACGTGGACAGACTGCCCGACGCAAAGGCCACCAAGTTGCCGGTCGACTGGCTCCAGGGTCTGACATACGCAGCTGGCCGAGACACAGCACCCAACATTACACGGTCGATTAAGCTTGTGGACAGAGAGACCAATTGACCCATGCGAATAGTAGTCGAGCTTGTCATTATCACGCGATTGCAAGCCTTGGCCCATGGCAAGCAAGCTGCCGTACACCGTCAACAATTGTTTGCTGCCCTCATCATTTGCCTTTGTTGAGCTCTCTCCGGCCCGCCTTAGCTCTCGTTCCAATGGAAGATGTCTCGTTTGAGATTGACAGCTCTCTTGGACGAAATATTTAATCCCGTTTCTCCTCGCAGATTTCATGCGGCGTCTGTCTTACAGAGTGTAACACATTCCACACTTGATCTATCCCATAATGGTCAGGTTCCCTTCTCCAGCATGCCTCAAAGGCCTTTTGCTTGCTCTCGGCGCCGTCGCGATCACCGAGGCTGGCTTTCTAAGCGACGGCTGCGGTTTCATGGGTGATGGCCCAGAGTTTACCCTGCGCGGCGACGGATCCATCACGACCTACTGCAACGACAAGTTCTGCAGCACCGTGACGTTTACCGTCATCAACCTGAATGATTGTATTACAAATGTGTACGGCGACCTGCAACCCAAGGCGGACGGATACGCGTAATACCCCTTTTTGAAATGACTCGTCTCTTGAAGACGGATATCTGCTAACGAGAGATCACAGCGGCAACTTTTGGCAAAGCTGCAAGGACTGCAGGGTCGAGGGCAGTCATATCATTTGCCAGTGCGGTAAGGGCGATGGGGGCTTCAAGGAGTCCTCTATCAACATTGGTAAGCGGATGCAACTGCAGCCCCCCCCCCCCCCCCTCACGAGGTCCTGGACTGATTCATGCCTCTCAAGACGACATTGTCCACAACTGGAACGGGTACCTGTCTTGCAGCGGCCAGATCTCGAGCTGCTACCCGATGCGCTGGAATTGTAAGCCTGCAAATTGGTGGCCTGACGGGTGGCGCCCCGCCATCGTCGATACCCCGTGTGATATCTGGCAAGCGGCCATGATGCCACCGGCAAACTTGACATTGCCCCCGGGCTTGAAGCTGTCAACTGATCTGATGTCCAAAGGAAGGGCGTAGCCAGGGATTTGGAAAAGCACCGGAGATATGGCCGGGGATAGGTTTGTCATTGCATGGTGGCGAGACGGAGCTAATAACGAGAATGTGGACAAGAGGATACGCGGACAGATAGTACACCGAAGATGAACTGAGTGGTGGAGCGAGTACCCAAGTAGGCAATGTAACGTGAACCAAGGTTGCAGATAATGTATAGGACTGTATTTCGCAAAAGAGAAAGTTGCACAAGAAGTGGCTCAAGGCGGCTAACGAGGCACCATCGTCGTGAGGGGGGTTAAGAGCCCTGCCGTATTAACACGTGTCTTGAGTGACCAAAAGGGTGGTAGCACGATCACGGGTGTGCCAGAAGCCTGTACAGTAGGTATTACACGGATGAGCAGTGACGTCAGTGAGGGCATCTCGTTACTGTTGGTTGGTGGGTGGCAAGCCAGCGACCCGGGGACATTTCTTAATCAACGGGTGGGAGATAAGCAGAGGCCGCTCGGGAACTCGGCAACCCAGGGGTCTGAAGTGCAGTGAGTGTACTATCTACCTAGGTAGGTAGGGAGACATGGGGTAGGTACCTACCTACCTACTACCTAACAGGTAAGGTACCTACCTACAGTATGTACGGCGACTGCAGGCAGCAGCGATATTCAAAGGTCACAGGCCAGGCAGGTGGGCGACGACATGACCAACCAACGACATGATTGGATACCTGAGCCGTCAATCAGATATACGGCGTCTGACGCCGTTGTCGGTTTTTGAAAAGCGATGATTTATGTAGATGCCTATTTACCGAAATGGCTTACACAGCAGATTGCAGCATGTTCACAGCTGACATATTGTCGGCCATCTCGGGAACTGACGACTAGGAGCAAGACCGTTGCAGGCAGCAGGATAAAGAACAGTTACAACCGGTGGTAGCCCGGGATAAGCCGGGTGTGATGTGCCTGGAGAACCAGACAGGTGACTTATGCGGGTTCCAGAATTGGGAATCCAATCCGAGCACAGCAAGACTCTGAGCGACGAGCTCTGTACGGGCACGTCGCGTTGAGATGAGGCGCCGAGTGGTGTGTGTGTTGTTGCGTGTGAGGAAATTGGTGACTCGTCGCTCCGGCGGGGGTCAAAACGTGGTGCCGAACGGTAAAGAGTCACAGATGAGGGGGGATTCGTGTACTTCGTAGAGACGGAAAACAGGCCTCGGGTCCATTTAGGAGGGCGGCCGTGCAGGCAGCGACAGGGAGGAAATGCACCACTGCATGCGATGCAAGGAACTGTTCTGCAATCTTGCATCTAAGCTTCGTGGAACAGACAACTCGAGATAGATAGGTAGCAGGAAATCGTGCGTGGTCGCATGCGCAGGCTCCCTCCGTGAAAGATGAAACCCGAACGAGGAAAGAGCATTACTGACTCTTTTAGGTACGCCGTATCCGTACCTAGGTAGGTAGGAAGGTAGGAAGGTACCCTACCTCACCAGACTAGTGGCTGAGGGCGGAGCAGCCACATGGTTTCCGGCAAGCCACCTCACCTACCTGCTCTTGATACTTTCCATTCATTGGATGGCAGGTCCGGTCTGAGCCTATTCAGTGGAGCGTCTGGTATTCGACCGTGGCGCAGTCATGTCCCATCCTTGCTGCTGTCAGATTCCATCTGAGCATTCCTCCTCTCTCCCCCAAATAATCCCCGCGGCTCAGTCTTTGTCAGTTGCGGCGCTGGTTTCCATTCTCATCACCGCTGTTTGCATCGCCGTACACGGCGTAACACAGCAACCCAAATAAACACCCTCGTATCGCGTCTGAGAGTCTCGTTAGTCATGGTCGTTGACGGTCTCTCCGTTCTCTCTTCGCACCACATGCAGGCATAGGTGGCGCATCATCTGTCAATGAGAACTAACTGCCCGGATCGTAGATTACCCGCACCAGTCTGCATCGCCAAATAGCAAATACGAGCTTCATCTTCCTTCCGGCGGGTAGATGACCGAAGACCGCGATACCCAGACCTTCCGTTGCTGTGTAGGCAGAAGGGGTCAGCATTGTTTTGGAGCGTGGTCTGGTCCATGATCGACTGGCCGCGCTTCCATGCGGCCGCAAGCCGTCGATCGATCTCTCCGGGTAAGGCTGAATGTCGCATTCTCATCCAGCCTTGATTTCAGCAGCACGGCAAGACCTTTGACAAAATGAAGTCGCACCAGCATCATTGGCCCATATCCTAGGTGATGCCGGTAAGGATGGCACCCAGGCCCCAGTCGCCCTGGCTTGCACACTGGCCTCCTCGCGCGGACATGCCACCCTGAAGCAAGCGACCACCATCCTACACCAGATGAGCGTTCCTGGGCATCAGGATCCCAAGCACCCTTGGTGGGAAGCATCCATGCTAGGCCCACGTGCCGCAATTTCTTCTCTACGAGTCTACGAGAGATTTCGATGCGGGGCAACGGCTGATGTACGACTAGGCCAACCCAGAGGCACAGAAGCTCTGGTCAACATTCAGCCCTATGGAAGCATCCCCGCATCTGCGACTCAGATCAGGACACCCGTTGTCTTGGATGGCACTAGGTACCCACCCACCCCACGCGCGAACTTCATGCAGTCTAGTACGGACTCGAAATCACCAATGCGGAGAGGCCATATTTGGTCATACCGTTACCGGATGGCAGATGCTATTATCTATGTCCGAAGGTTGCCAGCTTGCTTGGCCGGCCCTGCCGGACTTGGGGCGCTGCATTTGGCAAGAGGGGTGAGTCCGCTCCCTGCCTGCCCCGGCGTTCCTTCCGGTCCACTCCGATGCACCCAATCCCGCTGCCACGTTTACCATCACAAAACAATATCGCCCCTGTTTACTGGACGCATCGTTATCCAAGGCCTCTGGACGGAAAGCACCCTATCGAACACGGCATCGTGGTTCAAATCCCGTCTACCTCCGCTAAGGTACCAGAGGGAGCTTCCTGTGCCGGTCAGCAGTAACGCCACTGCCTTCTCACCTCCGTACGTTCTTCGGTCACACACCGAAAGCCGCTAGATACATCCTTGCCTGAAGATGCAATCCCCGTTAATTCGATCAATTAGATTCCCGGGATGGTCTCGACCTTGGTACCCATGCCACGGACGCGCCCTTCGCCCCCACCACTAAAATCTGACGTTGCCTTTCTTGGTACCCCGGTCCTCGTGAAAATCAGCCTGTGGCCGGTCGTCCGTCGTTCCTCCTCCTTGGTAGGGCTGCAGCACAACCCTTTTGTGGCCTGCCACCACACCCCCAGAGGCATGCATCGCCGGCCGCTTGGTCGCTCCGACTGCTGGGTTTAGCCCATCACGATCGTCATCGTCATCTGTCGGGGTGGCTTCATGGGTTCCGGACAAAAATATGTTTTGCTCTGTCAGCAGTTTCTTTTGCCGGTGTCTGTCTCGGTCCGGCCAATCACCGGCTCCAACCTCGTTATCCCGCCCATCACCCTGCACCGGTCAACGCAGCTCAAGCTCCTAGCTCAACGAGTCATCAAACACACCAGAATGTTCGACATTGACTAGAGGTGTAACACAGCCGGTTCCCTGGAACAGATGAGGCTTGGAGTCGGGATTAGGATGGCAACCCGTTGGCTGTCCCTGGCCCCAGCCCAATCCAGAACCTCCGTGTCGTGGCTCGATGCCACACTCGGCTCTGAGCTTTTGAATGCCGTACCCCATGGCTCACTTCCCGATACCTTTCATCAGCCCCAGCCTCAGCTCCGGCCGCAGGTACCGCAATGTGGATTCCTGCCCGTCTAGGGTTCGGGTCACCCACCCTACTGGTATCGTCAGAGTAATTGATGCTCGGCAAGAACACCCATGGCTTCCACGTTGTTGACTACATCTGCCAACTCCCGCCGTTTCCGTCATCTTCTTCTCCATGTGGCCATTTAGATCATGCATCCGCCATTCCAAATGACCCTCTCTTTCAATACCCGAAATTGCCGGATGTGTTACTTGGTATCCAACCCCTCTGACCTCTTTGCCGGTTATCCAAAGGCCCACATACGCACATAATCGCCTCTCCGTCATACGCCTGCTCCGGGGTCTCTCTGCTGCGGAGACCTTTTGAGGAAATCAAACGGCTATTTCCATTTGCCAACCGTCCACCGACGTCATTGTGCGGACCGACATCTTCGGTTGGCTACCTCAATTGCATCGCCTGTGAGCCTCAAGACTTCCGCGGAGTAGAAGGACGGCATGATGAGCTCTGAGTATGATTTCGAGGGACAGGATATATCAACGAATGTGCCCAGTCTCGACACAAGGTCTTCCTCCACCCACAGATACAACGACCTCACTGG
Source organism: Colletotrichum zoysiae (assembly GCA_030867305.1). NCBI lineage: Eukaryota > Fungi > Ascomycota > Sordariomycetes > Glomerellales > Glomerellaceae > Colletotrichum > Colletotrichum zoysiae. The sequence continues at coordinate 306,272 of MU842819.1, read as the reverse complement.
ACTCCAAGACCAACTTAGCCAACACACCCAGTTCACACTCGAAGATATCCTTGTCGCCTTCTCGCCATCATCTCTTCCTCTGGAGTCTCGTCTTGTCCATACATCGACAACCGCTATGTCTTCGTCACGTTCCGGCCGTTCGGGAGGATCATCAGGCCACCGCAGCTCCAAGAGTAGCAAGAAGCCAAGGGCGGTTCAAGTTAGTCACGGTCTCTTCTTTGTACTACATCCCTAAGACGCATCACTGGAACACCCTCTTCCGTTGCTCTACACACGCCTCGGGACTCCCAGCTCGCACATGCCCCACTTTCGAGATCATTTGAACTGATTCCCATCACAGCGGTCGATCCAACAACTGATCGATTCCCTCGAGACACACCGCGTCAACACCCTAACAGAGCTCTGCCGTATCGAGCGCGTGGCGGCAACGTGCGAGAACGAAGAGGACGCCTTGGCGTTCCAGGGCCCGATGACCTCCGCCTGGGAATACTACGTCAACAGCAACCAGTTCCTGACGGAGCTCCGCGGCCTGACGCGAAGCTATCCCCTCTGCAGCGACATTCTCTACGACGCTCACGTGCGTGTGCGCAACGACCCCAACTCGAACAAGAGCTGGAACTTGGCGTGGCTGTGTTTGATGAAGATCCGAGAAGAGTGAGCAGCCCACCCACCCCCATCGACACGGGCGGGGTGACTTGCACACACGCGCAGAGAAGCTGACGATGCGGTGCGTCGATAGTGACCTGGTGTCTGGGTACGCCGCCCTCGAGGCCTCGAAGCCCGAAATGTGGGGAGGCCGCGAGCCCTCTCAGGACGAGGCGTCCCAGCTCGCCGCGTGCTTCGAGTATGAATGGAACAAGGCCGTCGAGACCATGCTGCGACACTGGTCCATCCCCCCCACCTGGTACTGATGGTGCTCGAATCCTGGCGTGTCGAATGCGACGAGGACGACGTCAACGCGACACTCGTCGCTGTGGAATGAGACGAAGCACGATGGCGTAAGCATGCATTTAGGCGTTTGGGAGTGATTAGGTCTGGACGGCATTGATCTGGCGGCGGAAGCATTGGGATTTGGCGCAGGCATCAGCATTTGACGGCATACATCACATCCGATCCAGGGCATCATTGGGGGTTTGAGGCGTATCTTTGCTCGGTTATTTCTTGTGTTTCTTTCATATTTCGTCTTATCGCATACCGGGACCAGGTAGCTACAGGGTGATGAGTACCAGCAAGGGGCGGGGCTTCTGGTAAGCCCCTGGGGTTCCTCTTCCATCACATCAGATAGGTAGCATCGCCAAACGAGTCTCTATTTGTCCTTTCTTCCTACTCTTTTCCGAACGATCGCTAGGAGAGCACTCTCGCCATATTGCTGCAATCGGCCCTGAGAGCGGGGCCGTTCTGGTACCCAGGCTGTGAGCTTGGACAGATTGGACACTCAAGGGGGTTCGGGCAGGTGAACCAATCAATCATCAAATCTATCTTGATTGCTCTTTCAAGATTTATCCCCAGAGTAACATCTTGGATCTATATAAAAAAAACCCTGTTCTTTCTGCCTCCTCTCGCCCTTGAGGGAGGGGGGTGAGTCCGCGTAAGCCCCTCTATCATTGGAAAATGAAAAAATAGATGATAACAAAAAGGCTGTACGCGCTGTACATATATACATTCCTGGCCTGCGCTATGATTGCCCGAGCTTTTCCCCTTCGACACATGTCTAGTAAATCCATGACCCTTTTTTGAAACGGACGGTGGCTGGTTCCGACCCGGGGCCCGAAAGTCCCGCGGTCACACATTAGGGGGCTTACGGCTCGGCCTCGCCGTCGGTGCCATCCTCCTCGCCGACCCAGTCGTCGCTCTCGAGTCCGCGGTTGCGAATGGCAAGGGAACCGAGCCAGCCAAGCAGGGCGATGCCCCCAAAGATGCCCCAGGCGAGAGCCTCGCCTTTCGGGTGCACGCGCGTAGAAAGGGTGAAGAGGGCGCCCGACACAAAGGGCCCGAAACTGCGGCCTGCTGCCGAAAGAGTCTGGGCGATGCCGTTCAAGGTGCCCAGCGTGGCATGGTTCGGAGCACAGTTTGTGATCTAGAGAGACATTGTGTCAGCAAGGAGGTTCGTAATGACCAAAGCCGGCTTTAGCTCACCAAAAGCATCACGCTAGACAGACCGCCAACGGCGCAGATGTTTTTCACGATGAGGACGACTCCCAACTCGGTGTACAGCCAGGTGGAGCCCGTGCCGAGGCCGAAGGACGGCTCGTCGTCCAGGTAGCCGATCCACGGCATCAGGGCCATGCTGAGGGCTAGTCCCAACAAGGCAATCCGGTAGGTACCCAGGTTGCCCAACCGCGTCTTCAAAGGCTGGAAGAGAAAACCCTGGAACACGATGGTGGCCACACCAGCGAGACTCAAGCTCATGCCGATCTTGCTGGGGGGTAGACCACGGCCGGTGGGCGGGTTGGCGTCGGCGAAAATGGGGTAGAGACTGTTGAAGGAAATGTTGGACAGCTGAAATACCAGATACGTCAACAATACCAGAACAGTGTTGCGGTTCAAGAGTTGGCGCCATGTCGCGGGCTCGTTGGGGGATTTGGCGTCATCGTCCGCCGCTCCGGAGCCGTCCTCCAACCCCGGCTGGAGCAGTTCTTGTTCTTCGGTCGCGTCTTCGTCGTCGTCGTCCTCGTCGTCGGACGTGGTCACCACGATTTGCGATCCGCGACGGGGCCAGCGGGTGGCCCAAGAATCTCTCCTTGGCTCCGGGCGGCGCCGGGTCCAAGACCATGCCTTGCGGGCCCAGTCCGGAATCCAAGCGGTGTGGTCCGACTGGACGGTTTCCAGGGTCTCTTCGAACCAGATGCCCACGACAAACACGCTGAGGAGGAGCAGTGCGGCGCTGACAAGGTTCGGTGCCAGGTACGGATATCGCGTCCCCAGTATGCCCACCAGCAAACCACCCAGGGCGGGGCCTGTTATGCCACCGAGGGAGTAGATGACAGGAAGCCAGGTGAAGGCCCGGCTCTGGTTGGAGCGATCTGTCACCTCGCCGAGGACGGTGGGTACCACGGCGGCGTTGCCGTTGAGCATGCCCATGGCAACGTGAACAGCTACAATCTGCCAGTAGGTCCTGCAGAAGCCAAAGGCAACGAAGCAGCACGAGAGCATGAAGGTGCCCAGGACCATGGTAGGCTTACGACCCACCACGTCGGAAAGATAGCCCCATAGCAGATTTGTCGACAATTGTGCCAGGGCAAAGGCCGAGGCCAGTATGCCAACGTAAAGACCCGTCTGGGCGTCGGGGATGTCGGAAAAGGACTCAACCATCTGAGGCAGATAGGGACCGATGGAGTTGAGGGCCGTCTGCTCAGTCAAGGAAAGGAGGGCGAGTAGGGCAAGCTGCTTGACAGGCAGAGGGGTCTGCTCATGATCGTCATCGGTTGGGTTTGAGCTGTCGTCGGGATGCGGGAAGTGCTCGGCCGAGGACTGCTCGCGAGGGGTCTTTGGGGGCGGGGTCGGAAAGGTGTGGTACCGATGGGTGGACTGGCGGCGTATCATCATCCTCCGACTGGATTCAATGTTCCCCAGTGTAGGGATCGGAGCGCCGGCGTGGAATGAGCCTGACGAGGCTGTGCGGGATGCGGCGGGAGCGCGGACAGCGTTGTTCCGGGCCATGTCGGGTCGAAGACGAGGGATTCGGTCGGTCGGTCGTCGTCGTGTGCGACTCGGTACAGAACTACGCTGCTCAGTGCAGCAGTAACAATTCGCAGCAGTGGCGGTGACGTCGGGAAAAGCTCCACGGGAGGTTCGGTGGTAGGTCGTCGTCGGAGATGGGTTCGGTGGACGATGCTCTGTCTCGGGTGTAGCTGCTGAGCCAGGCTACCCCGCTGCCAGGGTCTCACGGTGATGGAATGCAGAATCGCAGCCTCCAGCGCATGGTCCCGAATAATTGAATTGTGTAAGAAGGTAACTGATGGTGAGGAATTAAGAAAACAAATAAACAAGCGATTGCGACACGCCGAGATTCGGAGTGCGTCCTTGATCTTGGTCGCACGGGCAGGGAGTCGACAATCGTGTGTGTGAGTGTGTTGGTGGATGGTGCATGCGAGTGTCGCGAAAGGGAGCTTACATATGACGGGCGTTGTGGGCTGGCATCCGTTGGTCGACGGCGGTGGTTGAAGAAGATGTGGCGGAAGGGTATGTATGATATCGGCAGGAATTGGCTTTGGCTGAATGCGACGTAACAGCTGCTGCTCGCTGCACAAAATCACCCAAGAGGGGGGGGGGAGGGCCCCGAAAGACATAAGCGAGATGGGGCCAGTCCAAAGGGTGACCTCATTTTTTATTGATTTTTTTCACCTCGTAAACTACCTACCTAGGTACCTATCGGAGGGGCTCCCACCTGTTTTGTCTGTGGCTCGGGCGCTGGAACAAAAAGGTGAGGGTGGCCGGCGGGAAGTCTCGCGTTAACTTCCCGCCCTGACAGCTGCCCATTGCACTAACAGCCGGACAGACACCAGTCCGGGCAATCCCTCATCGCCCTCCCTCCTCGCGCTAGGTAGGTGTATGTAAAAAACTAGCTTTCTCAACATCTGATGACGTCTTTCTCCCAAGTGACCAATGAGCTTGTCATTGGCCGAGGCCATATGATCTCCAATCTCTGATCTGGCACTCATCCTCCGAGACCGACTAACTACCTACTCTATTCCAACGGCCCACTAATTAACCTTGCCCTTCTACATTCGCATTCTGCTCGCTAGGTACCTTTTACCAACGGCTTCTTCTCTTTCTTTAGGCTTTACCAAATCATTTGACGGTACAGACCGCCATATTGTTTCAAGGCACTCTGCTTGTGACCACAAGTTGCTGGCCTCGACGATGCCTCCCCCCCTGGGACATCATCCCCCGTTCGACTGCGACATGTGACGCTGGATGCAAAAACCTCCGGTGTTAGCCAAACGCAGGGTCTCGTCGTGTGCCCCGTCATCAGACAAAGATGCAGACCGCGCTTTTCATTCTACGGTACGAGTTCGGAAATTCAGGCCGGTTACCAGGCTTCAAACGCGGCGGCGGCTGGAGGGTGCTGCTGTAAGGTGCCAGCAAAGACGCCCCTAACCTCGTGTCGTGACGGTTGCCGGCCAAATAATTGCTCACCGAATCGGAAGCCATCCCAGATGACCAAATCAATTGGAGACGTACACTACTATAATAACTAGCCTTGCTTGGTTCACCAGCCTCGCTCACGATGTGGGTGGTACCTTGAAGACCTGTGCCGAGTAGCCGCAGTGCGCTTGATACTAGGCCAGAGGTCAACACGTCCTCGGACATTTAGATGCAAGTATCTGTCTGCCCAGCAAGATTCGCACAAGACGGGTCAGAAACTTTACTTTTATTCATGCGTTCTGATTTTCTCTTTTCTTTTGATGTCCTTTCTCTTTTTCTTCTTCTTCTTTTTTTTTCTTTTTCATCTTCTCATTCAGCATCATCATTAGATTTATACAAACACGCGGAGGAATTCAACCAGGGCCATCATGGCCATGGCCTGACCGTACGGCATACTCGTCCGCGGGATGTCCTTGTAGTGCTGCAGGTCGTGGCCCATAGCAGTGCCGAACGAGGTGTTGAGCAGCTCGCCCTCTGGGCTAATGTTATCCAGGATGGCCTTGACGGCCTTGACGGCCACGCCTTCGTACTCCTTGCCGATGTATCTCTTACGCTGGGCCTTTAGGATACCGTACGCGAAGCCGGCCGTGGCGCTCGCCTCGACGTAGGAACCCTCCTCCTCGGGGACGTCCAGCAGCGTCCTCCACAGGCCGCTCTCGGCCTGCAGCGGCACGAGGGCGGCGCACTGGGCGTCGAGGGTATTGACGAGGTGCGAGCGCAGCGAGTCGTCGCCGGCGAGGTTGAGGAGCTCGATGAACTCGGGGATGGCGATGGTCAGCCAGCTGTTTCCGCGGGCCCAGCGGGCGCGGGCGAAGTTATGGCCGCCGTCGTGGAAGGACCAACCGTGGAAGAAGAGGCCGGAGGAGGGGTCGAAGAGGTACTGCAGGTGGATAAGAAACTGCCTCTTGGCTTCCTCGACGTAGTGGGGGCGGTCGAGGACGAGGCCGATCTTGGCGAGGGGCAGGACGGTCATCATGAGGGTGTCGTCCCAGAGCTGCTGGTCGTTGACGTCGAGGTAGGTAATGTGTTGCATGCCGCCGTACTTTGTGCGCGGCAGGTCGTGGTAAGCCCACTCGGCCCAGCTATCGAGCCAGGGCAGGTAGGTGCTGTTGGCCGTCTTCTCGTAGACGTAGGCAAGGGTGAGGAGGGCGGCCATGGTGTTGATGTTCTTGCCTTTGTGGCCCTCTTCGAAGCGGTTCTTGAACCAGTCCTCGATGACCTTGAGATCGGCGGGGTCGCCGTTGAGCTCGTAGTACTTCCAAATGCCGTACAGGCCGATGCCGTGGGTCCACTCCCAGTCCTCCCAGCCCTTGGTGTCGATGACGCGGCCGTTCTCGAGCGTCATCAGGAACTCGCCGGTGGTGTCGTTGATGTTGACCATGTCGTGGATCAGCTGTTTAACCTGCTTGTGGACGTCGGCGCGCTTGACGCCCGCCACCTCGTTTATTCCGGCAGGCATTCTGACGGTGGTTGGCTTGACGACGTTGGACTCGAGGTGCAGTGTAGTTGGGACCCGTCTGGTGTCTATCGTGAGTGAGAAGCGCTGGCAAAAGAGTTTCGCCGCACACACGATGGTGACGTGGTTTTGGGCGAGAAACCCCTTATCAAGGGTGACAAGTTTCGCGCCTGGCGGGCACAAAATGAGGGGTCAACTACGGATAGGTAGGTAGTTAACTGACGGCTGACTGACTGGTGGGGGGGAAGGGACTCGGCGAGACAGTGACCGAGGTTCCAAATGACAAGACGCGCTTTCCAGGACTTGTTGGTAACCCCCACATCACATCACATGGGCAGACCAGACCAGACCAGACCAGAAGCCCGTGAGAGGAACGAAACGCAACGCGTCGGCTGGCTGGCGTTGACTGGGTTGCTCCTGCCTCACTCAACACGACTCGGGATTCTGCAGAGCAACCGGTGCAGGAACATCTCAGCGAGGAGGGGAGGGGAGGGGCCATCCATACGTGATTGGCCGTGACAGGGCACATTGCATCCACTCCGCGTGCTCTTTCGCCGGGGTAATCCACTGCCAGCTCGGCTGCTCCTCCCCCGCGCCCCGGGCCAGTTACCCCGCGCCGGTGGAGTCTCTCCCCGGCTTTTTTTGTTTTGTTTTGTTACAATACGTACCTACCTAGGTAAGAAATATCTGTGTTTGTACTTCGTACACTCCCTACCTACCTGCCTAGGTAGGCAAGTAGGTACGAATGCATAGTAGGTACTTTGTAGTTTACATCCATCCGTCCACTGTGGAGCACCAGGGACGGGACTGCACATCTGTATGTACGATTGAGCGAGTTGAACAGGGCTGGCTGGCTGCTCATACCAAAAAGAAGCCCAAAGTCCTATTCCAAAAATACCGGCGGAAACACATCTGCCCATATACAGGTTTCATTGCCGCGCTAATCCGGACGTTCGATGCAGCCATGAGCCGCTTCACTTGTCTACCTACCGAAGCCTCCGTCCTCAAGCTTTGTCTTGGTATGTAGCCAAGATTGGTCGCCGGGGTGGGGAGTCGAAAGGCTCGACTCGAGCCGACGACACGCTTTTCCAAGCCAGGCCGCCCGTTCTCTTCAATCGACAACCAATCCCATCCCTGTTCAGTTGTCGTGAATCCAACAGCACTCCTCGCCTTTGCATTCGTCTTTCCACCCCTCTCTTTCCCCTTCGTGCTTTCCTCACCTTGTGGCCCATTCCTTGCGGATTCCGTACGCCCAGAAATGCGGCGAAGAACCAAGACATGCGGCGGCCAGGGAGCGTCCAAGTACCATGCCAAGCCGCTGACAGCCGAGGCCTCTATGTTACCGTCATGCGATCAATCTTTGCTAGGATCCCGTCAAGACGACTAATCCTGCAACAGCGCTTGACCTGCCAAACGGCACTGCATCACATTTCCTTGAAACTCAACGTGACACTAGTTCGAGTGAGTTGCTCCAGTATAGAAACACAAACTAACAGAGTAGTCTTGAGCCGCACCCACGTTGTATTGAACCACCAATCAGTCTTCCCAACTGGGAGGCCATAGGCTCACGCCCTTGTGACGGGTGGTCCTGGCCAGCCGTGCCAACCATGAAGAGTCAACTAGAGACCCTCCCTGTCGGATCCATGCACGCACCGTATGGGGGAGGGGTGTGTCGTGTGCCAAAGCTGTCGACACACCTCGCCGCCCGCCGCCTCGGTCAGATGATAACCCAATCTGCACCCTCTTGCCCTGGTATCCGTCGTCCATTCATCGTCCGGCCTAACAACCTGGAGTCTCGTCCCTTGAGCCATCAAGCACACTGGGCTCGACCCCCTCTCTCCAGGACCCATTGGAGAGCGTCATCTTCCTGTCGTCCTTCTTTTTCCCCGGGGACCGAACTCTGGAGCACCCCTCCATCAAAGGCTTGGGGTAGAAATGAGGAGAACCTGGGAGAGGTTCTGAGATTTGACAGGCAGCTAATTGAGACCGTCGAAAGGAATAAGCGAGTAGATACTAAGCACCGGCCCGCATTTCCGATACTTCACCAACACTGAACACCACCCGTCTTGCTTGAGCTCTGCCCTTATATAGAGCGAAGTAGCATCCCCTTCTCCTACCTTTCTCCTAGTCAGCTTGCCCAGCTTATTGATTTCCGGAGACTAGACAGATATGGGCTCAACGCCCCATCTAGCCAACTGAGCTCGTTGTTGTACCTCCCGTTCCACGGGCTCCGACGCCATCGACAACCCACTCGCCCCGTCTCATCAGCCAGGCAGCATGACTACCACCGAAGTTGCCGACCCGGAGTTCGTCCGTCCCACAACGGCGCCGACCAAGAGATCATTCCAGGAAGTCGAGATATCCATGTCCTACGTAAAGGCCGATCAACAGCGCCTCGAAAATGTCGACAATGAACTGTCCAAGTACGTCGGTGACGGCTCCATCACCGTCTCCCGGCAACGGAGCGACGAGCTGCGCAAGATGATCGATCGTCGCGTCCTGGTCATCATGATCGGAACCTACTTCCTTCAGGCCATCGACAAGGGCACCATGTCCTTCGCGTCCATCATGGGTCTCCAGGAGGACACCAAGCTCAAGGGCCAGGAGTTCTCCTGGTTGACCACCTGTATCTACATTGCTATTCTGTTCGTCGAGTATCCCCAGAACTACATCATCGCCCGCGTCCCTATCGCAAAGTACCTGAGCTTTTCCATCATCGCATGGGGTACCGTGCTCGCTTGCCACGCCACTTGTTCCAATTTTACCGGTCTCGTTGTTGTTCGCACCCTCCTCGGCATCTTCGAGTCAGCTTGCCAGCCTGCTTTCGTCGTTCTCTCTTCCATGTGGTACCGCCGCGAAGAGCAGGCGTCCCGCGTCACCTACTGGTATATGATGAACGGCGCCCAGCAGGTCGTCGGCGGTCTCCTCGCCTACTGCTTCACCCACATCAAGAGCGGCCCGCTCAAGTCCTGGCAGTGGTTATTCCTAGCTTACGGCGTCATCTCCGTCTTCTTCGGCGTCTTTGTGCTTTTCTGGATGCCCGACTCCCCCATGCGTGCCAAGTGCTACTCCGAGGAAGTTAAGCGCGAGATGGTCGAGCGTGTCCGCGACAACCAAACCGGTATCCAAAACAAGATCTTCAAGCGCGAGCAGGCCATCGAAGCCCTCAAGGACCCCCAGGTCTGGGGGTACTCCCTCATCGCCCTTGGCACCACCTTGCCCACCTCCGGCCTTGGCGCCTTCGCCAACATTATCATCAAGAGCTTCGGTTTCAATACCCTTGAGGTCCAGTTGCTCGCCATGGTTCTCGGGTTTTACATCATCTTTGTCCTCCTTGGCTCCGTCTGGTTGGTGAAAAGGTTCAACCAGAACCTCTACGTCATGCTCGGCTTCTGCGCTCCGTAAGTCCAAAGCATACTCACTCAGTTTGCCTTCCAAATGACCAACCATATCGCTGTAGCTCAATCGTCGGCACTGTTCTTCTGATGACCGTCCCCAATGACACCTTTTCCCAGAGGGTCGGTCTGCTTATCTGCTACTACATCACCTTGTCTTTCTGGTCCGCGCAAACCCTCGCCTTGTCTCTGATCTCCCGGAACATCGCCGGCCAGACCAAGAAGCAGTTTGCTGTCGCCATCAACTTCATCGTGTGGGCTGCCGGGAACTCCATCGGCCCCCAAGTCTTCCTTAGGTGGGATGGTCCCCGCTATTTCATCGCCTTCGCAACCCACTTGGGCTGCTATGCGCTGCTCATCATCGTTATCATTGGCCTCCGCATCTACCTCTCCCGCGAGAACAAGAAACGAGACGCCATGGTTGCTGCCGGTATCGCGGAGGCTTCTCCTGAGTACACCGCTCACTCTTTCGAGGACATGACCGACAAGGAAAATCTGTCTTTCCGCTATGTATTTTAGATGACGTAGGCAAGTCAATGAGGAGTAATTGGAAAGATCAGCACATCCAGTACATTATGAAACCTCGCTATGTTGTGTTTTGATCCCGCAAAAGGCCAGGGAAGATGATGTGTTTGCAACATAACTTAGGGTTATTGCACAATAGACCGCCTATTCCAGGATATTTTCCACTTTCCAGCTGCTTGCGACACCTAAAGTAGGTATAGGCCGGGGCTCTATGATTTATCCATTGTCCACGTTGCCCGGCCTATCCTGTTCAAGGCCTGGCGACTAAAAGAACGACGTGGGTCGAAATAAGCTTATTTGGCATGGGCCTATCTATGCCAAGGATCAGCCATGTTTGCAGAGCTTTGATGGGAATTATGATTGATTACTGTCGCAAAAACGACGCCGTTAATTACGGGCAGTAATTAACGCCTTACATATCCCCTATGACAATACCTATTTATGTCAGAGCTTCTTGGGTTTGCTTGTCCTATTGATGCCTTGCCATTTGGAGATGGATCGAGGTTCCTCTCACCCCCACTGCACAACCTCTGAAATCCTACTCGGTTTCAGAGACAGAAGTATCAATGGAGACCATGCAATTTCTAAGTAACTTGGCAAGCTCACAGTAGTTGAAAGTGTGTACCAGAAACTTACACACGTTAACAACAATAGCAGAATTGAATAATGATCATGATCAAACTGTTTAAATTGTAAACTTGTCACTGACCCGGATTCCTCGAGATAACTAACGTCTGATTAATATAGGAAACTGAAAAACACGAACAGCGCAACCGGCATGGCAATGACGTCAGATCTTGCTCATAACACCAGGCTGAATGGCCTCCAACTTTTGCACAAGCTCATTCCAAAGCAGATCTTGTGCCTCTTTGCCCTCTTTGCTTCTCACAAATGGTGACGGCTTCGCCACGGCGCAGTCCGAGATGTAATGCCCATGAGACTCGACACCTGCTGAACCAGCATACACCAAGTTTCTGCTGCCGTACTCCGTTGTCCGAGCCAGAGTAAGCTTCATTAGCCACATGCGCCATGTGTCAATATCGCGAGCCAGTTCCGAGTGACAGAGGCCCGGGTTAACGTTGTTGACGGTAACGGGGTATTCCGAAGCGGGGTGCATCTCGGCAAATTTCCTCACACCAAGCACCTCGAAAAGCTTTGAAAGCAGGTACAGGTTGCTCACATCCTCCGATGGCTTCGAGGCTTTCTCGTTGATGGTGCTGAATATCTGGCCGTCGGGTGCATTGCGCTCCTCGAACGGCGTCCAGGCGTGCACCTCCGAGGATGTGATTGTGAAGGTGGGCCGGGTGCTGAATTTGGCTGCCGTCTCCTTCATCTTGGGCAAGACGAGGGCCATAAGGAGGAATGTGGAAACGACGTTGACGGTGATTGTCTCTTCGTCCTCTTCCGCCTGCTTGTACGTGGGATGAGCCACGCCCGCATTGGCGATGAAGATATCAACACGCTCCAGCCCAGTCCTCAACCGGGAAGCGAACTTTTGCACGCCGGCATACTTGGACATGTCGAGTTCCCAGACTTCGATGACGTCTTTGGCGCAGTTCGTGGTAGCTTCGATGTCCTCCTTGGCGGCACGCCCCTTGTCGAGGCTTCTGACGGCGAGGATCAACTTGCTGGCACCAAGTCGGGCGAAATGCCTCGCAGCCTCCTTGCCGAGGCCGACATTACTGCCGGTGACGACAACAGTTTTTCCGGCATACGAGCCCGAAGGGTACGGCAGAGTCTTGACAAGCTGGCTGTAGATGAAACTCATCGTTGTTTTTTGGGGGCTGGATCAGTCCAATTGCGTATATGATGTTGTTTGTTTCAATGGAAGATACTTGGAGATGAACGTCGAGACTTTGTGATCAACGTGAGTTGGGATGGCTACGATAAGTCGTAACACGGGATGGTATAAATATGCCCCTCTCAGAGCGACATCGTCCAAAATGTATGACGGAGTTAACCAGGGACTGCAGCCGAGCGGGTGGGCCGGCTGCCGCTTTGTTGCGCATGGACAAGACATAACCAACACCATTTACACAAACCCCACCCGGATGAAGGCGCGATGTTAAGCGCGAAGCCCGGCGCTTGTTCGTCAACTTAGTTGGCTGAAAGTGGGTGAGTAGAAGATCCTGATAACTATGGGTTGGCTTCTAGGTAAGGATCCGGGGCAATACCTCAAAGAGGCCCGACAAAAATTCCAAATGGAGTCAAAGAGGGCCTTGACTTGAGAATGACAGCGAGCTTGTGCTCAGATCTTTTTTCCTTTCTCCTCTCCAAGTGCCACCATCAGGCTGGGCCGACGATTAAGTCAAACTATTGCATAAGCGAAGTATTTGTTTATATCCAAGCTCAATTGTCTGGCTCTTTTCATCCGGCGATACACGATATTGAGATGGTCGAACTGAGGACCTGGCCAGATTTACAACTTTCTGTGGGTATTTTCCAATCAACTACGGCTCTTGTTCGATCCATCCTCATCTATGCCACACATTCGTAAAATTCCTTTCATCATGACGCTTACACAACACGATCTTCGCGTGATTGGACGTAAGTAGCCACCAGTGTGGTTTTCTGGCCGTTTCATTGGCCCGATGAGAATGTCACTACGGGGTCCACACCCGGACATAATGACGGGCCCACCCGGAGTTTACGGATTTGAGTGCCGAAACACACACCCCTGGAACCCAATCTTTATATTTGTTTCTGTGGTCTCAGAGACTGTACAACAAGGAGCGGACTTGGGATATAGTCCGTCAACTGTCCGCGCTCACAATGCGATTCCTGTGCGGTGCAATGCAGCCTGGTTGTCCGGTGATGCACCGCTTGATAATCTTGCATCTGGTAAAAATCCAGGTTCTTTCCACGACATACACGGGGTTAAGGATCGCCTGCACGGGCTTAACTGTCGAAGGATCTGGAGACGACGAGAGCAACTATGGCGATTCGTCATTTTGGCATCCAAAACAGCGGCTTTTGCAGTTATCTCCTTGTTCAAATGCATCGCAATCAAATGGCCTTGTTGTTCGAGAACTAATGACCACCTTATATAATGATGTAGTTCCTAACTGTTTTATCGTGGATTGTCCTCCCTATTCTCAGCGAACATATCACACCCAACGCTGCCACTATTGAATTCTCAGGAAGAACAACGAACAAACGCAACTTATTCATCTTTTTGCTCCATAACCACAATGTCTGCGCCGCCTGTCCCCGCTTCTCTTCAAAAGAGCCTCGACGAAACCAAGGTCGAATATGTCAACCTCGGAACCTCTGGCCTCAAAGTCTCTGTGCCTATTCTGGGTGGCATGTCTCTCGGATCCAGTGAATGGCAACAGTGGGTATTGGACGAGGAAGAATCTTGCGAGATCCTCAAGGCTGCGTACGACCGCGGCATCAACACCTGGGACACTGCCAACATGTATTCCAACGGCGTGAGCGAGAAGGTCATTGGCAAGGCAATCAAGAAGTACAGCATTCCCCGCGAAAAGCTTGTCCTCATGACCAAGTGTGCCATGCCCGTTGCAGATGATATCAGCATGTTCGCTCCCATGTACGCCCGGCAAATGGGACAGAGCAAAGACTACGTCAACCAAGGCGGGCTCTCCCGCAAGACAATTTTCAAAGCCGTCGATGACGCCCTCGACCGCCTGGAGACGACCTACATTGATCTGTTCCAGGTCCACCGCTTCGACCCAGCCACGCCGATCGAAGAGACCATGAAAGCCCTCCACGACCTCGTTCAGGCCGGCAAGATCCTCTACATCGGCGCCAGCTCCATGTGGGCGACTCAGTTCGCCCAAATGCAATTCGTTGCTGAGAAGAACGGCTGGACAAAGTTTGTCAGCATGCAGAACTTCTACAACCTCGTCTACCGTGAAGAGGAGCGCGAGATGATCCGCTTCTGCAAGGAGACGGGCGTCGGCATCATTCCCTGGTCCCCGCTCTTCGGCGGAGCCCTGGCGAGGTCCTTGAAGAAGGAGAAGACAAGCATTCGCTCGCAAGTCAAGGGTGTGGCGAACCCCGGTCTTACGGAGGCGGATGAGAACATCATTCGCAGGGTTGAAGAGGTAGCCGAGAAGAAGGGATGGAGTATGAGCCATGTCGCGCTTGCCTGGATCAGGTGTAAGGGCGGCATTCCCATTACGGGGTTTAACTCTGTTAAGAGAATTGACGAGGCTGGAGAGCTGCGCGGAAAGACGTTGACAGAAGATGAGATGAAGTACCTGGAGGAGCCGTACATCCCTAAGAACATCATGGGGCACTACTAGAGCCGTGTCTTCTTGAACTCTTAAGTTTCTTATAGCATCAAGCTTCGCAATTGTTCGTCTATATATAAATGCAGAAGTAGGCGTGTAGCTAGCTTAGCACTATGCCATCAGAGTATTGTACACGATAATCTTCTCATGAATATGAAAAGTGCACGACAAACTGTGAATATAATGTCTTACTTTTATGTTCCTTGATGACCCCCCTAAGTAGTAAACTTGCTGGAAGGAAATAAATTTGAAGACTAATAGCAGCTGCGTAGCAGAGCCTTGAACTTCATGGCAGTCTTCAGAGGCCGTGGCATAACTTGACAATGAAGTAGGAGACCACGCGATGACAAGGCTTGTCAGAAACAAACGGAAATGTACGACGGAACTTTCCCTTTGAGGAAACAGCCACTGAGCATCCTCACCCAAGAGGAGGTTAGCTGGTAGGTAGTTGATATCCTATAGACCGGATACACCGTTGAACAGATTTCTGTGATCATCTGCGCCGTGTACACCACCGTTGGAGGTTGGCGGTTGAGCTCCCGGGAGCGTTGCAGACGACGAGGATGGCGCAGAGGGTTCTGCTAAATTGCTGCCAACAACTTGGTCACTAAACGACAAACTGACCGCCGCAGGCGTCTCTTATATCACACTCCACGCCAACATAAAGATTGACTCTGCTCATTCACCGGAAACCTTGATTTGTATCTTCACAGACCCCGCCGCCAGCACGACTAAGACGGTGGAGCAACTTGATCATGATTATATCCTAGGTAGACTTCTGGTTTCGATGCCTTACTCGACGAGTCTCACGCACCGGGCATGCGCCCTCGTCGTTTAGATGAGTAGCAGTAGTCAGGCACAGCTGTAGGGCAACAAGGAAGAGAAACTCGTGAAGCGAGGTTGCTATTTAAAGATTTCTGTCAAAGAAACTCCTGATAGAGTGTGTGTGTGTGTGGATCTCGTTGGTGTCATGGCCAAAACCATGAATACAATATCAGTTCGAGACAATTACCAGAGCAAAGGCTTTATTCCCTATTTATAATCCGCAGTCAAGAAATCCCAAAAAGCCGAGCTGACCCGACCCAGGCTAACCGCTCTCTCCAAGGTCCGGGACCGCGAGAGATCTACTAGTATCGCCAGCTGACTCGGTACCTTGATGGGGTTTGCATGATTAACGTAGATGTAGACCGATTTTGGCCCCGCATTCCCACAACTTGGCCATCAAGTAGGGGCATTCTTCCAACTTTTCCGCCAGGGACCCCTCCAACCAATCTTGTTCACGGAAATGAGCCGAGTTCCAGGCCTTGCAATGAATGTAATGTTTACTTTGAACATTTGTTTGTATTATGAATTCCCGTAATACGGTTGGGTAGATAGGTATCGAACTCATCACCAATTGTGACGACTTTGTGCATCCACCCCGCGCCATGCAACATTCCACATCAACATTTCGCATTACAATTCAAGTCATGTCCAAAACCAGACTCGACTTCAGATGTGCCCCCGGGCCGTTCGCCCGGTCTAACGGGTAATATACTATAGATGGATAATTATGGAAATTGAACATTGAGACGCCGGCTTAAACGTTGGAAGCGCGGCGCTCGACGTTGTCGACAGTAACCTTGTCCAAGACACCGTTGCGGGCGACTTGGGAGGCAAAGGTCTCGTGGGGCACCCACTTGGCTGAGGTACGGGGGGTAGTCTCCTCCATCATCTTGTCAACCTGCTCCAGAGACAGACCCTTGGTCTCGGGGACCAAGAAGTAGGTGTAGACGAGGGCGCAGGTGCAGAGACCGCCCCAGACGAAAAAGACGGACGACTTCAGGTTGCCGCGGTTCTCACCAACCATGTAAGGGGTGATAACGGCGATGATGGTGTTCCAGAGCCAGTTGGAGGCGGTGGAGAGGGCCACACCGCGGGATCGCATGGGCAGAGGGAAGATCTCACCAATGAGAACCCAGGCACCAGGACCCCAAGTGGAAGCGAAAAAGAAGATGAAGATGGCAATGAATGCAATTTGTGCGTTGACAGCGGAGATGTTGTCGGCAATGCTCTTGGTGCTGTCGGCAGGGTCGGGGTGGGTGTGGTTGAAGCCGATAGTGACACCGATGATGGCAACGAGGAACTGGCAGATCAACATACCGGCAGCACCATAGAGGAGGATAGTGCGGCGACCGAATCTCTCAACCGTCCAGAAGGACAGGGGAGTGGAGCAGACGTTGACAAGGGTGAAGATGAGGGAGATCAAGAAGGTGTTATCAATGGCGCCAGTGGACTGGAGGAAGGGGGTCGAGTAGTAGAAGATGAAGTTGACACCAGTCCACTGCTGCATCATCTGCATGGAAGTACCGAGGATGGTCTTGCGCAAGTTGGAGTTGGCCTTGAAGAGGGAGCCCTTGAAGCAATTGGCCCAGCTGCCGAACCAAGTGGTGTTGGGGACGAGCTGGCGCTCGTACTCCTCGTTGGCAACGATCTCAGCAAGCTCTACCTGGATGTACTCTGAGTTCTCAGGCTGGCCACGGAGGCGGGCGAGGGAGCGCGCGGCATCGGCAACTCTACCCTTCTTGACGAAGTATCTAGGAGAGTCGGGGAATAGCATCAGACCACCGCCCAGGATGAGAGCCCAGGGGAACTGGACGGCGATGGGAATGCGGTAGTTGCCGGTGTCGGTGCGGTCCTTGGTAGCGTAGACGACGCAGGCAGCGAGGAGAAGACCAATGGTGATGCAGAACTGGTAGCCGGAGACAAGAGCGCCGCGAACCTTCTTGGGAGACTGTGTAGTGTTTGTGTTAGCGACGATTTCTGTGAATGGGGTTGCTTGAATTGGTTGAATGAATACTCACAATCTCAGACATGTACAAGATGACAACGGCAGACTCGAAACCCACACCGATACCAGCGATGAGACGGCCGGCGACGATGGGACCCAGAGCAGCGCTGGGGTTGGTGATCATCTGGACTACGACACCGATCATGTAGATCAGGCAGCCAAGAATGACAGTCCACTTGCGGCCAATGATGTCGGCCATGTCACCAGCAATCAGTGCGCCAAAGAAGGTACCGCAGGACAGAATAGAGACGATGAGAGACTGGTGGGAATCGCTAATGGTCTTTGGGCCTACGCCCTCAACGGCCTCGATGAAGATTTTTGAGCCCAAGACACCGTTGATGTAGCCGGAGTCATAACCGAAAAAGATGCCTCCGAAGGAAGCGAAAGCGCAGATGAGGTAAGCCTTCCAGGTGACGGGAGCCTCGATGGCGTTGACATCGTCGGTCACGGCGAGGCCCTGAACGACGGGCTCGCGCGTAACGCCTGCCTCTTTCTCCATTGTAGAGGGCTGTTGTGGTTTGCCCCGATGGTGTTGACGAGTATTCGAGGTGGGGAGAGAAAGAAGTTGGAACAGACAGATGAGGCTTGTCGTGGGAAGGCGGCGAGGAAGCTCGTGAGGAAGGGAGGAGAGACAAGCTCAGGGTGAGGGCGAGAGGAGGACCTTTTTATCAGTCTCGTGTCACTTGGAGCAGGCGCGAAGGTAAAGCAAGGTTGAATTGAATTGGCCCAGTTAATTTGCGTCTGTGCCAGTTCGTCCATTCTGCGTGTGACCGTGGTACCGGCCACAGGCAGTGTAGGTAGGTAGGTAGGCAGCTAGGTAGGTACGGATGAGAGGTACGGATAGCAGAGGAGGGAGGGAAAGGGGGGTGTGGCGGGGGGGGGGGGGGGGGGGGTGTGTGGACAAAACAAAGTCTGGAATGGAGAAAGGACGTCAGGCGGTAGGATTCCATAGCAGCATCGAACGCTTTCGAGCCTGTCGCCCGCCCTCAGCCTGTCTGCGGAGTCGAGTGTACGGGGTAGACTGAGGGGGTGAGTTGTGTGGTGAGTGGCGCTTCATCTCCCATTCCGAGGGGTCTGCAGGTCACATCCCCGAAAGAAGAGCTCCCATTGGGTTAGCCTCGTTGGTTAGCCGTCCCCGTATTGAAGCTGCTGCTGGCTCATGCTTAATAGGGCCGATAGCTCTTGAGGCGGCAGGGGAGGGGTGTGTGTTCCTTTCGTTGGAGGGCTGGGTAGGTAGGGGGCTTCCCGACGAGTTGGGAAGGGGGCCGCGGGGCGGGCTTGCCACGGGGAAGGAGGGATGAGGGAGGCGGTGGGATGTGAGGGAACTTGGCTCGGGGAGGAGTGGATGGCTGCGCTAAGGTAGGAGGCTGTAGTGTATAGCTGGTACCTTCTCGTGCCGTGCTTCCTTCCGCCCAAGGTAGGTACCTACCTAAACTCAAATGTCTCGCAAGGTTGGGTAGGTAGGTACGATGTAGGTAGGTACTTTCCTGCCCTTTCGCCCATCCAAGAGGCAGGCAGGCAATTACATCAAGACACTGCAGTTATTGCATTTATACATATTACTAGTACGCATTCCTTTGCAACCTTGAGGGACCAAAAGACCGGATTAGGTGGTTGCTTTCCTCTGTTTATTTGACAACCACCAACGCGGCCATGGACGATTGGGCGAAGCAGCTCAGTAACTTCCAAGTCTGGTTGGGACGTCTGCCAGAATGCGATTGCTTCGGCACCTAATCAGGTTGGGCCGAGGGTGGACCTGGGGACGTGGAATGTATCTGTAATATCTTGTCCATCACGACGGCGCCAAAGCGACATGTAGCTCAAACCATAACGTGGCAGAGCCAGGGAAATGCATGGTTGTCATCCAGCCAGCTGCTGGCTCCATGCACAAACTGATCGCCCGTATGTTCTAGACAGATCCGGACCGACTACGGCCTGGCCTAGGGCGGGCAGAGAGGAAGACGAGAGATGGGGGAGAGAGTGCAAGGGCAATAAGGACGGAAGGAAGGAAAAAAGAAGAAGGAGAAAAACATAAAAAGACAGAGCCAGTTTAGCGGCCGATTAAGTCGTGAGTGGCGTGCAATGGGCGGCGGCAGCCACTACGAGCACTAAAACATTTGGAAGGAAGAAAAACAGAAAACGACACACAAACCCCACCTGCTAGCAAATCAGACGGACGTGGTTTTAGGGGCCTGCCTGCCCCTCCCCTGCGGGATGACTGACTAACAACCCGGGGACTCCAGTCCAGCGCCTTTGCCCCCCGGGGAACCCCCTTTCCATGCCCTCAGCCTGGCCCCATCTCGCGCAGGTCATGAGTTCGCCGATATACCTCCCTATAGTGCTGCGTAAGCAAGTCTGGCTACCTCCCAAGGAAAGCTGGGGAAAATAGGCCGTTGTCTCGCCGTCGCGTGGCGTTTTGCGGGACGGGTCCTGAATCGGCGCTAGGCTGGATCAAGACCCTTGACCGCTCTCGGCGGGCTTTGCTGAGGCACGAGACACTACACGGTTTTCCGTCCCTTTCTTTCGCGTAGCCCGAGTTTTTGTTTTTTTTTGGTTTTTTTTTTCCCCTTCACCAAGACCCCCGTCAGACCTAGGTGCCCGCCCGGGTCGAGAGAGCGCGCACAGGACGCGGCATAATGCCGGTGTTCCCTTGTTTGGTTGGTTCATGTTTATTTGCCCGCCTCTGGCTGACTGGCATCATTGCTATTGACAACAGTCGCATGGCAACTCCTTTGTATTGGGGCTGTTCATGCCTGAGGTCATTTGATGATGCAGACAGACCGTCACGGCGCGACATGGCACCGCATGGCATCGCGTGGCGTCTGCGACAAGCAAGCGCAGGAAATAGACGAAGCGCGCGCGGGGCCGCCGTCTTCGTGATGCCGACAGGCGTAGGTATCAAGCAAGGCACTAACTAACATTGACACTGACACTGACTGACACGGTCGACGCGACGCAGCCCATCCGCCATCTCACCACACCTCTGCTCTGCTGACGCGCACGGGTGCGGCGCGGGGGAGAGGGGCACCAGCTGTCTGCCAAGACTGAACGTGCCGAGCTTGGCTCCGAGCTCATGCAGAAAACGCTGGCTGCATACGTATTACCTACCACGCCAAGCAAGGCGCTTGCTTTCCTCTTCAGACTTTACCATCGGTTCAAGGAATGAACGTCTTGCGACCAGACACCAGTAGAAAGCAATCAAAATGAAGAGAGACTGGGTGACGACAGGCAACCGTTTCTGGTCAAGCGTCCGGTTAGATGATGTGTGAGGTCTCGTCATGCGCCGGTCACGACAGCCTCAAGGAGCTAATTTCAGAATTTTCAACAACAAAAACAACAATGCTCCAGAGTTTTCCCACGTACTGAGTAGGTATTATCCCTAATCATCCCGATCCTTGGCTGGGGGGGAGGTGGGGCCGATAGTGTGGGGGGCAACTTCTCCGATGGGATTCTTTACCCGACACGAACAAGGATTTATGTGGACGTGAGATGAAAAAACGGAGCAGTTTAGGGCGTCACGGGATGTGGTGGTGTACAGGTATGTACCGTGCCATAGCACTCATCCCACAAACCCCACTAAGAAGGGCCCCAAGGAAGAAAAAAAGGAATCTGCCCCGTTGAGCGTGGATCGCGGAGGAAACTGGAGTCTGGAGCAAAGCTGGAGAAGGAGAAAGAAAGAAGAGGGGGGCGATAAAAATCTTGGATTCATCTTGGGGAAAAAGCGCCATAGAAGCGCCGAGGCGATGCAGCATCCCCAAAACCAGGGCCAACCCAACCCAACCTACGCAGTACGTATACTTCGTAGAGGAAGTGCGGTGCGGTGCAACGCAGCGCGGTTGGTTGAAGGTGCGGCGGCGCCTGTCTCTCGTCTCTCGCCGCGCTGTCTTGTGGCGTTGATTGGCTCCGACGCCTCTCCCTTTCCTTCCTTCGAAGACCCAAGTACCCGCCCAAAACATGCCACCCCCTCCCCCCTTGTCTGCTACCTGTACTGTGGTACGTACCGTACCCAGTACCTACGTAGGTAGGTACGAATACCCTGTCTGTGCTCTCTTGGTAAGGAATTGGCAATGTCTTAGCTCGGCTTGCGAGGAGGAGCCTTCCACGTCCAACGTCGGCATCTTTCTACAAAGGACCTAGGTCCTCTGGTCTTCAGTGCGTCCAGTCAGCAAATTATAACGAAGGAAAGTGCCCAAGTGAGTGAGTGCCCTGCCTCGGATCAATACCCCATGACAATGCGCGCGAGTTACTGCCTGTCAGACACAACACTGGCTGCGGCTGGACAGAGACACGATACGATGTCTCTGGAGAGGCTGTTTTGTTTTGCCTGGACCACTTAATGAGGTGCATACAGTACCTAGATACCTACCTAGACACAGCTACGCTACAATTGGAGCAAGCGGCTTTCTTACCGGGGCAAGTGCTCCCTGGCCGAAACCTCCCACCACTTCCGTCCTCCCTCCGGCAAGACAGTCATTTGGTATCAGGTATGTACTCTACCTACCTAGGTAGGTGCCTATCTACCCTATCTACCTGTGCCTGTTTACCTAGGTAGGTAGGTAGGGACGGAGTATAGCCGACCATTATTTTCGAGAGCACACGTCTCGTAGCCGATGGCTCCCATCATGTTGTTTGTGCTTTCCGTCGTGGTGGGTGCGCATTCTGAGGGGGGCGCTTGACAACTGACGCTACTACGTACGTACCACACGCTACCTGCGTACATGAACCAGTCACTGACGGCTGCTCTGTCATCTGTCCCTCCCTCCCTATCCGCCGCCGTCGCACTTCACCCGCTTGTCTTTTTTTCTTTCCTTCTTTTTTCTCCGTTGGTCTAGCCCGCATTTTAGCCTTGGACGCATTCCAAACGACTTGCTTCGATTGAACCATCAGACGCGAAGCTACCTAGGTACCCAGGTATTGGAGCCTTACCAAAGACTGCTAGATCTGCTACAGGCCTACCGGTAACTATCCGAACTCGCGGCCGATGGATGCAACCAACCCAACCTCCGTACATCCCATCTCATCCTGTGCTTTTTTGCCCTCTGCTTCCCCAAATTCCTCCCCCGTCGTCCGGCCTTACCCCAAATCCCCCCATCTTTCATCCCCAGGCCTCGGCACCTTAATGGGACGATGCTCGGTGCTGCTCAATGCGCTAGCTAACTGCCTCCAGATCCCCCTACTACGGGGACATGCCATTCTTGCCCGCAAATTGCCCGAGTTGCCTGTGCGTTGCGTTGTGCATCTGGCCTCTCCAGGCGCCGTCTTTCCGACACTCTGACCATCACCGTCTCGAGGCGATCGGGGGGCCTCCGAGCAACCCAGCGTCTCCAGCTTCCTGATGCTGGTATCCAATCACCGCCTACCACTATCCAGATCCACGCTTGCTCGTCCGATTCCCGAATACTTTCGTGCCTCTGCGCTCTGTCCCCATGCCGCACCATACACTGGCGACTCCACGTCGCCTCGTAAACAACGCCAGTCCGCCGGCCTCGGTATGCGCTGCTGTTAATCAAGAATCCCAACAACGGCCCAGTCTTCAGACTTCCCGCCGGGCGTCTGTTGTCTGGGGGGTGCTTTCCGAGTCATCCTGGTCGGGTCCCCGTACCTGTTGCTTACCCTGGCCGTGATATCGGCCCGTCTTTGATGACGGCCCCATTCAACCATACCCGAAAGCGCGACTAATCCTTCCATATCCTCGGCTTTACGCCGAGTTTGGAATTGGTGTCGATTTCCCCAGCGCTCACCCACGCCCCCGTGATTGTCTCCAGGTCTCCTCTTTGTTCTTCCCCATGGGCAGCTGGTAAAACGACCGCGTTTTCGCCGGCCGCCTGATCTCTGACGCATCGTCTCGTTTTCAAGTTTACAGACAAGCGTGCAGGCACTATCAGGCTGTCAGACTAGTGCACCCGACAGACTGTCACCGCGCCCTCCGTCACTCCACGGGCTCTCTAGCCCCGGGCACAAAGCCGGTCTCCGCTCGGATGAGATGGATTGGTTGACTTCGTAAGTGTCATACTCACGCTCGCTCCACTGTGGAGAGGTCATCAATCAGTAAACGCCCCCTGCCATCATTGGTGGACCGCTCCAAGAAGTAGCTAGGTATTCGTAGAAACCCAAACTATTCGCTAAATACAGTTGATCCACACCATGTTCATCACGTGGTGGTATATTTCGTCTCGGTCCAGAATCCAGGTTCGTTTTTTCGTGCGGTACCGTCTCTCACGTTTACCATCAGTCCCCAGATCATTCCGGATCCTCGGGCGCCATCCCGTATCTTGGTGTGGACTGCCTTCTCCTGGCGTCCTGCACCCACATTCGCTCTTCTCCTAAACCAGATAGATGCCCATCATCGGGGGTGACACCGCTGGCCCTTGGTAGGCGGTCTAGTTAGTTGAGCCAGGCTACCGGATTCTAGCGTTGTAGCGTGCATAGTCTGCTTGGGCTCGAGCCCGACGACCCTTGTCCGGCCACGCCGCCAACGGACCTCGGGACTCGTAGTCGTCACTGTGGTGTCACCAAATAACTCGCTAACCGAGCTGATGACTAAAACCGACCCATATGGACTGATCTTGACTCAATAGTAACCAACTCCGGACTCGGTTCGCCGAAACCCCTAACCGTACGATTCCGATGCGAACGTGATTTCCAATGTCGCCTCTTGTGCGTCCCGACCGTTGACTATCCGATGCGCAACTAGCCGGGCCGTCTGCTTGCGGGGTCGACGTTCTTCACCTTGACAACCGGCTCGACAATCAAGACAGCGTCGATCTGGGGAGGCCGGCACCAAACTGCCGCAGCGCGCCAAGGACGACTTGCCCGGTTCGGCAGTGGACTAGAGCAAACAAGCTATTAATGAGGATCGCGCCATCCCGTACCGGTAGTGACTTGTCAACTCCCAACTGGAAACGAAGGATCAGCCACCCGACTCTCGTCTTGGACTTCAATACCTACCCGTGTCTCCTGGGCGTCGGTAGTCTCTGCATTCAAGGTGATAATGAACCGATATTTGATGGTTGTACAGGTCTTTGGTCTGACCAGGATGACTTCAGGATATTGCCTCCAAGCTGATTGTTCGCATGCCCATCGCATATCCACCCAATCAAAAGAGATAGTTGCGCATCAGTGTGCATACTAATGATCAGTTCTACCGTTAGTCACGCGCTTCTCGAGTTGTTTGGGCTGCAGCGTGCGGGGTCGTCAGTCTCCGGCCGCGGGGCAAATTCTCCTTCAACCTTGAGACACAAATAGTCCGTTTCCATGAGGGGATCCTCGCCCCATACATTCGTACGCAGTACGCAAACACATACGCACACCCACGGTGTCACGCCGACCCCATAACAGGTCCTTGATTGAGTTTCTTGGTATTGAATATGCCGACATCTTAAGTGCCTGATGTACGCCGAATATGCGCCGAACTCATTGATCCCCATTTGGAGTACCTAGTATGCAACGACGGCTCATGGGCGGGGGTTTTGAACCAGCCCGATTGCAGTCCAAGTCGCGACCCGGTTGTCCTAAGCCTCAATTTCAGCTACTTGACATAGCATCATGTGTCGGCACTGTGTGCTCCATGGATAGAAGTGGAAGTGCATGTTCGAGATTTGGCCACGAGCAGAGGAC
Organism: Colletotrichum zoysiae; assembly: GCA_030867305.1. NCBI lineage: Eukaryota > Fungi > Ascomycota > Sordariomycetes > Glomerellales > Glomerellaceae > Colletotrichum > Colletotrichum zoysiae. The sequence goes on along the minus strand of MU842819.1, from coordinate 281,045 downwards.
GTTGTGTCCAACTTTGGGAGAAAAGGTCTGTCCTGGAGTGCGAAATCATAAGAGTTCACAATGCCGGGTACGCGTCATTGCTGGTTGTTTTCGTAGTATTAATCATCAAGCATAATTTGTAGGAAACTGCAACCTGCGACCCGTATACCGACAGAACACGGCGTCTGGGGCCCTTGTCACAAACATTGGGGACGACTTTGCTCTGTAAGGAGGTATACCTTTACGAATCAACGTGAGACTCGGCGTGCTCTTTGTCAAACTGCAACGCTGACGCTCGTGACCTTCAGAGGGTGCGTTCAGCAGGCATTATCGGCCATAGCGCGAGGCTGAGCAGCTGAAGAACACGTCGTGCTGCGGTGGTACACGACCGCCCAGATTTCGGGCAAGCTTATTTAGACGACTTTTGGGTGCAGGACCTCCGAACCATAATAGTACGTTGCGGCAAGTGCGATGAGGGGGGGCAGGCTTTCTGAAACGAGGCAGCTAGGAACTTTGTGATTCAATTGCTTGTCATCTTTGAATTGTATATTTGCCAACGTCACTGTCGAAAGAGGCCCAAACAAGTCAGCTCATCGAATGAGATTGTTTAGTTCTGCGAAGGGCACAGAATAGCCACCGTGGCCGTGTCGGCAGCAGAAGAGGCGGTACCGTTTCCGAGAAAGTTTGGTTTGTACTATTATGGATACCTGAAATTTCAATTATTGGAGACAGAAACGGGATGGATGTGGGCACGGGGAGATGAGCTGTCTAGGATGAACCCGTCACCACATGCTTTCCCCAATGTCACCTGCGCAAATGATCAAAATTGCTCGGATATTTCCTCGCTATGCAACGATGTAACACCAACAATGAGGGTGCGACAACAGTGAGAGGCTGCTTTTGCGACACGTCTTCTTAGAGGTGACAGATTTGCACAGTCTCCACGAGTTTGCTGTTTTCGAGAATCAAATTATGTTCTCTCTCTCCAATTCTCAACCTTCGGCTCGGGATCCTTTGGCACTGTTAGAGGGTAGTGGCAGTATGGGATGCTTCTAGTTGCAGGCCCTTTGGAGTTTCTGTAGAGTTTGGCATGTAAGACGGGGTTTGGGTGCTGCTTGTCGCCTAACATACGTTCGAACAGTGGCGAGAGGAGAATACCTGGAGGTAGAAGAGGCCTATCATCATGCAAGAACAATGCTTGGCGTTGAATGTCCTAATAGAGATGACCCCAGAATCCGGAAGCTTATCCTCCTTCCCGCACTCATCCCCGGTCGCGCTCCAGATCTCAGGGTTGCACTCATCTGCCACCATGCCAAGGCGAGGCAAGGGCACCGATCTAAAGACGCCAAAAACCGTCGATAGCTACGTTGGAGAGAGCGCCTGACGGGTGCAGAAGTGGACCTTGATACCATTGACTAGGCCCTGAACAGAATTTCAGTTCTTTCCTAGCATCGTGTTGGCCCTCCTGGAAGAAGTCGGCCAGGGAACAGGTTGGCGTCATTTCCCATTCGGCGAATGTCCCGTCTCACGTCGGTCATGCGTACCGTGGCACGGCTGGCCCTCGATCCTTACCCAAGAGCAAGTCATGGTCCCGCAGGCAAATGCATTGCCCTCGTTCGCGGGAAGATGAGCTACTGCCAGGTCCGCAGCCCTATGGCGACGGGGCCTCCAATAAGGCCTCCCACGTCCAACACGGCGCCACTATATGTATTGGGCGGCGGTTACTGGACGGCGTAATGAAGCGACAGATGAGAACCTTTGGCTAGCTTGGTATAAAGCTGTGGAAGACCGAGGGCCATGTTGCAGTGGAGAGACACAAGAACCGTCATGAGTGGCGGTTGGTACGGGAGTCTCCGTCATTAGCGGGTATAATGTGCAGGCGAAATAGGTGTATTTGCACCATCATGTCATTAGAATAAATCTTGAAATATGGACATTGAATACATTAAGCCAGTTCTCAGACATGCTGGGAACCGCATTAAGTTTTGACCCAGATGCTGCATGAGGCGCCGTAGAGCCTACCAACGAGCTAGGTGGACAACACAGGAGACGGCTTACGCGGCGAGTGAGAACCCACCTGTTCGCTTTTGGAACAAGCCCTCTGGATCGACCGAAGCCCGAACACTTTCGGCAAACTGCCTCTTCTCGGGCTTCAATCTTCCCCAGTAATCCTGCCGGAAGTACCCGTCATTCATGAACAACGGTCTGTAGACGTCAGGGAGCGTGCCGTCGGCGATGAACCCATCCACCCGCGACTTCATCCCGCTGTATAGGTCGACCATTGTCTCATCGATCGCTTCGTTGTCCCTCTGGAGGAGATAGGAGTAGTCAAACTCGAATATGATCCTGTCGACGTCGTCATCGAAGTCCAGCAGGTCGCCGCCGTTTTCCCTGGCGACTCGGGCCAACGACTTGGGAATGGGCTGGAAGGCGATGGAAGCAACTACACCGGCCACGCCGGGCCTCGCGGCCGACGTGTTGTACCAGTGATCGTAGTACGAGCGCATCACCTTGGCCCCGGCGGCAGCGGGCGGTAGCGGCGTCGTTTCCGTGGCGATGGTATACACACTGCCCTTGAGGACGAAGACGTTGTTGGCCTTGAGGTAATCTGCGTACGATCTCGTCTTGCAGTTGTTGATTGTTGGCTTGGCATTGAGGAACGCGTCAAAGGTTCCGGCCGGAGGCTCCGGCCCGTCGTAGAATAAGAAGAGAATCCATAGGTTGACGCCGTTCAAGAGAGTCAACTCCGAGGTGGCGATGATGGCAGCTTTCGGGTCGGTGTAGTTCTCCGTGAAATCCCGAATGGCTGTCAGGATCTCGTCTGTCTTGTCGCCGCTCGAGAAAATCAGGTTGCCGCCCCAAATCTATTTGCTCTGGTCAGTAACCGCGGAGACTCATCGCGAAATGTGCACCGAGACAGCACGATAAGCGCTCACCTGGCCTATAGGATGTGCCTGCAACACATAGTTGGTAACGATGCCGAATGCGTTACCGCCACCTTTTATGGCAGCGAGCAGGTCCGGATTCGAGGTATTGGAGGCTGTGACGATCGTTCCATTGGCCAGCACCATTTCAACCGAGACTATGTTGTTCGCTGCCCAACCGTACTGGGTACTGAGGAAACTGAGGCCGCCTGGACAATCCGGCAAAGTCAGCTCACTTGTCGTTCGAACTGGTTCCAAGTCTTGGCGACATGGACTTACCTCCAAGTAAATAACCGCCCACGCCCACATTTCCTATGCGACCACCCACAACGGTGACACCGGTTCCGTCAAGGGCAGTGTGGACATCTTCCCATCTGTTTCCTGGTCCTACACTGACCGTGTTGCTCGAATTGTCGTATACAACTTGGTTCAGCTTCTTGGTTGAGATGAGAGGGCCGTCTTTGACACTGGCGTAATAGTTGTTTGGATTGTGTCCACCCGACTTGACCGCAAACTGCTCGTCGTTGTCTTGCAGTGTCTTGACAATTGCAGAAACCTCTTCGGCGCTCTTGGGATAGAATATGCAGCCGGGCTTGAGGCTGCCGGCAGCAGTTGACCTGCGTACTGTCAGAAGGGTCTATAGTACTGGGATTGAATCCCCGCTCACCAATAGTCCAGCTGTTCTAGGGAGTATTCTATTCCAAATCGTTGGTGATGTTCAATGCTGGTGGATGCGGCGACCTGGTTGCATGTTGCCGACTCTGACTGGACGCAAGCCAGAAGACTGAGCAACACGCATGCTAAAAGAGTGTGGCGGATGAGTAAAGTCATGCCGGGCAACGAGTGTATGATCGCGAACTCACTTCAGAGACGAGGACAAGCAAAAGGCCGGATTCCGCAGCTGTTAAATCAAATTCCAATGCCAAGCTTGCAGGGACGTTCAGATAGACGAGAAGGCATGGCCTGATAATGTCCAAAGCGTAAAGTAAAGGGGAATACCTACCTAGGTAGGGCATGCTTGGCCGCTACAGGGGGTGTGCCCGCCAAGAAACAACAGGGCCCGATGTTTATTACGAGCGCCATGACTCCCTCCGAAGGGTAAGGTACCTCCGATATAGGTAATATCGGAAGGAAAGCTATTCTGGCAGGGCTCATCATCGACTGCCCATTGGCCGGAACAATGTGATTCCTTCGATGATTGGGGAAGGCGACTCGCCAGAGCCCCAGATTCACCAGTCACTAATATTTTGACGATCAGGGGAGTCTAGCGACAGAACTAAACCGACAACGGGCGACGGTCTCCTCGAAAACCTGTTTCACCCTTGGGAAGCTAATTTTGCTAAAAAGTCTGTACTACTCTCAGCCTCAAACATTATATTACAATCGTCTCAGCGAAGAGGGTGGATTCAGCAACAGAAAGCCAGCGAGAGAAGGTTTGGCACGATGCAGCAAGTCTTCCAGTGGAATTGAACATATCTACTTCGTAGGTAGCATTATTATAGTAGGGCTATTAGTGACAGGGTATAAAAACAGGCAGACTTGACCAAACGCGGTTGCGGCAGTGCAAGCCCGGTTCCGCTTTCGGAACCAAGCCATGAGCCACATCTCTGCGAGCCGTGGGATGCCAGATGGGGGTCATGTCAAGCGTTAGGCAAAGTAATGATTCGATAAGGCTTGGGTTAAAGGGTCAAAGCACGCACGGTGGATCTGGGGCACCTCAATGTAAACAGATTTCGGCGATTTTTTTGCGCTCAGCAGGTTAAGTGCGCTGGTCTCTCGCGAGGAGCCGAACAACATATTACTACGTAGGAACTGTATCGTGGTGGAACCCGGACCGAGATTGTAACGGCGCACAGTGGTTCTACACAGCATTGCGTCCATCACATCCTACTGTCGTGGTCGACACTAATTACCGATGTCTTACCGTCCACTTTACTCCGTGCTCGGAGTGCGCTAGGATTCGGGTTAGTTCGGGTACGGAGTATGGTATTGTTCCGGGCAGGTTCTCGAGTTGAAGCGCATGTGATGTGACCTTGAGCGGCGGAGACCCTGGCCAGCGAGACCAGAGCAGTCGCTTTTGAAGATGTTGTTCGTGAAGCGTACCTATGTAGGTATGCAAAGGATGGCGACACCGAGGTTCCTTATCAGGTCGAAGTTCCTAACTAATTAGGTCTCCTTGTTGCCCAGGCAAGCAGCTGCCGTTTGTGGATCGCTTGCCGACGACAAGGGCCAATGACGCGCAGTTTGCTATCACAACCCCTCCACTGTGGACGGACTCTTCAATTCTGGTACCTGATTGCAACATGTTCGGCTCACTCCTACGAATGCGCAGTGAGGTTGCATTGCCCATGTTCACGTGCACGCTTGACTCATCTGTCCCCAGCCGCACTGCTGCGCTGCTGCGTTGCTGCGGCCATTGCCTTCCGGGTCAGAGATTAAGGGATGCATGATGCCACCGGCGACCAGAGCTAGGATGGCCGCGAGCAATCCGGTTATGCATTGATCGTTAAATGAGATGTCACATGCGGCGTAGCAACAGCTACCAAGACATGATACCTTGTCCTCGCATGATATCATAACAGATAACCTTATCTGTCCTTCATCGCGCATTTGTTTGGTTCCGAGACGTCCTGGGAGAATTGCCCTCCGTTTCTTTCCAATTGTCAGGTCCCATTCTCCTTTTCATGTGCTGCCAACTCTCAAAATATATGCACTATTGATTCATTAAAATAGCCTTGGGAGTGCAGTATGTCCGAGCTGGTGTTATTGAAACGTATACTAGATATAACTAGGCAAATCTTAATATAAGTCTAAAAAAGAGACTTAAAAGTGTGTCACCTATAGTGAAATAGGACGTTTCAACCCAAATCAATGCATTTCGCACTACCTGCATAGAGTGTTTTCTGGAGTAGTAGCAGGGAACCCGCATTCAATTCTAAGTTTCTTTGCAATATCCTTACACTAACTAAGCACTATGCCAAGTTTCATCTTGTAAGTTTTCTACGTCGGCGTTTTAAAACATCCAGTACAACGTCAAGTAGGCCACGACCCATAGTAAAGACGTCTGCTTAATGCACACGCCTTTTGTCTTCCTCCCCCGTCCGCTGCACAAAAGAAACCTTCAAAACCGACATACGCAACTACGCTAGCGATAGGGTAATCAAATCAGGAGGCTAAATAAAGATTGAACCCCCGGTGAATGCCTCACAAGTCGTTGTTCAACAAGTTACAAGCTAGTAGTGCAAATGCGGCTTTCGAGTTTGTCAATGTGCGTTGGTGCTAAGGATTTTGCTCTGTCATAAATGTCTCATCAACCTGATTTATAGTAAGTGTCTATATATATAGTTATATATATATATGTGTGTGTGTTTCCGACTCTACTTCTTCAGCTGTAAAAGATAGTAAGTTCGTCAAATCTTACCTGATTGGTCTAGGAGTGTAACTTGAGCCACAAGATACACGCATCATGGGACATTGAATGCGTCATCCAAGTAGTTCAACCAAGGCTTCTGACGTCTGCCTGTATAACGCATTGTGATTTATAATTTTGAGATTGCAGCAATGAGCGCAAGGTGTACTCATATAGCTATAAACCAAGAGAGTTCTGCAGGTGGTTCTTATTTAGTTTTTGGTCACTGCACACCGCGATTAATTTCAAAATTTTGGAAACAGCAGCATTGCATTAGCTGCCTACGTGAGCCTCAATCGGCTGGATAGTTCCGGCATGACGCGTGGTTTCACAGGGACGATCAGATGTTCATTGTCATATTCCTAAGTGAGTGAGCAAATTCAACCAGGGCACTCCAGGAAACAGACCGTCACCCCCCACTGCATTCCCAACGTCCATTAACATGTCTCGCGAACCCCACCGTCGGCAGTAACCCGTCCGCTGATGTTGAAAAAGATTGAAAGTATAAACTGCAAGCCAACCTCTGTTTTGACATCGTTACGTCATTCAAAACAGCTGATATGAGCTCATCTTGAACATTCGCAAGAAGCCAGGCAGTATGAGTTTTCTGCCTTCCTTAATATGCCACATCTTCCCTCTAAGCTGAAAAACCTCAATGCATTTACTTTCAGATCAAGAATCTGAAAATTGCTACATGTTTGAAATGAAAGCCTCTTTGTTCGACTTATAAGACCCAAAGAATAATTTTCGACTTACTTCTTGGACACATTGGAATCGCCATAAGCTTTCGCACCAGGGTCAAGAAGCTATTAGTATCGAATGTGAAAGGCATTGTTGAAAGGCTAGATCTGAGTCATTGAACGAAGAGAAGGCGGCGCAAGAATAACGACTTCCGTCCCATCGAGAGAAAGCCAGTTGGCTGGCAGATTTTATACAGCAGAGCAACTACTACACCATGGGAAGGAATACCATATTCTCAATTTTGTACTTGTCAAGTCTTCTATCAGAGCAGTTGTATAATTGACTCCCTAGACCCCGGCACACCAGCCACTGCAACCAGGATTCTGCGAGAGGGAAAATGTTCTTTAGTCTGCCAGCAGAGACTTGACGCGCTCACGTAGCATGGCTATTATCGTTTGTGCCAAGTTTTCGTCCACGATTGTAGCTTCATAACTACATGCAAATATGTCCAATAGGAGGTGCAGCAAGAGCCAGCAAATCCACTAGACATGAGTTTGGTAGCGATGCATACTTACCTTAACAACAAATTCATCCGCTTGACCACAGCTTGGAATTCAGATCTCGACAGTGCTAGGTATTCGGTCTTAAGCATCATACAACTACAATATCATTGCCTGTTGAGCCTGCCATTCGGGCGACAAACGCCCGGGAAATCACGGGATTTTGTTGATAACCTTCCTGTTCTTTTACGTGAACAGCGGGGCTAAGAGCCAAGAATTATCCGGAGAGGATCAGCGATGAGGGGAGAGGGGGAACATGGCATAAACGACCCATGATCTTGGACAGAGGTAGTCCACGATAGGGACCAAGGCCCGCTATTATGTACTATGGTGGATAGATGGATCCTTAGGTTGGCGCTAGATTGAAAACTCCCATTGGCTGAAGTACTTTCAAACGACTGATACATGGTGTCTGATTTGCCCAGCCTCCGTTGAGGTTCCCCATTCCCCATGGGGCAGAGCTGCATGCTTGCTCCATTCCCCAGATGAGTTCTTACACCTATATAAATATCCCAGAGATCCGCTCTGGTGGATGAACATTCCCCAGATCTCCGGATTAGAAGGCTTTCCGAATAAGCGGCAAGTCTATCTGTATATCTACTCCTCCACTATCAGTATGTCAGATGACCACGCAATTGCCGAGACAGGCCGCGTTGCCCTAAAGCAGAGCGTTTGGCGATACCTACGCGAAAATCCCTACATCTTTGGGCTTTCTACAGTAAGTGAATTTCCTAGTGCTGTTCTAAATGACGCCAAGAAGAGGGACACTGACTAGTATGGTTTTATACAGTTTGCCAGCTTGGGTGGTTTTCTGTTCGGCTATGATCAGGGCGTCGTTTCCGGCGTGCTGACGATGGAGTCTTTCGCCGCCAAATTCCCCCGCATCGACACTGACAGCAGTTTTAAGGGCTGGTTTGTCTCAGCACTACTTCTATTTGCATGGCTTGGGTCTTTGGTAAACGGCCCGGTGGCCGACTGGCTTGGCAGAAAAGGCTCCATGCTGTTAGCCGTTGCCATCTTCGTCCTTGGATCTGCCTTCCAGACCGCTGCAACTGAGGTCCCATTACTATTTGCCGGTGAGTGAGAGAGAAAACGGTTAGATAATGCTGTGCAGTGGCTAATACAATAGCAGGCCGCGCCATTGCAGGCTTTGCCATTGGCATGTTGACAATGATTGTGCCCATGTACATATCAGAGCTGTCCACCCCTCATATCCGTGGCACTCTTGTCGTCATGCAGCAGCTCAGCATTACACTCGGCATTCTTATCAGCTACTGGCTTGAATATGGAACCCAGTACATTGGTGGGCCTCGGTGCGACCCCGATATCCCGTACTCAGGCGGCACCACAGAGTTTCCCAAGTTCGACCCTCTGCATGATGTTGGTCCTGACGGGTGCACCGGCCAGTCTGATGCCTCGTGGCGTATTCCGTTCGGCCTCCAGATTGTACCGGCTCTGATTCTGGGCATTGGCATAATGTTCTTTCCCGAGTCTCCGCGGTTCTTCCTCATGCGTCGCCAAGAGGACAAAGCCCTTGCCGCGTTGGCTAAGGTCCGCCGCGTTCACCCAGACACCGAATCTCTTCGAGTCGAGTACTTGTGTATCAAGGCTGAAGTTCTCTTTGACGAGTCCATCAATCGTGATAGATACCCTGGGAAGAAAGGAATCGCACTCTTCGCCGCACAACATGTTGATCTGGTATCGTCCGGGCCTGCTTGCAAGCGACTGGCTATTGGATGCGGTACAATGTTCTTTCAACAATTCATGGGCTGCAACGCCATAATATATTATGCCCCGACAATGTTTTCTCAGCTTGGGCTCTCTGGAAAAACCTCAGGCCTTCTGGCTACGGGCGTGTACGGGGTCGTGAATACGCTGTCGACACTACCTGCCCTTTTCCTCATTGACAAGGTCGGACGCCGCCCTCTCCTCTTGTGCGGCGCTGCCGGTACTTTTGTATCACTGGTAATCGTGGGCTCCATTATCGGAGGATTTGGCGACTCTCTACAGTCACACAAGTCCGCGGGCTGGGCCGGCATTGCCTTCATTTATATCTACGATATTAACTTCTCCTACTCGTTCGCGCCCATCGGCTGGGTCCTCCCGTCGGAGATTTTCAACCTCGGAAACCGCTCAAAAGCCATGGCAATCACAACCAGCGCGACATGGATGTGTAATTTCATCATTGGCCTTGTAACGCCAGACATGCTCGAAACCATTGGCTTCGGCACATATCTCTTCTTCGCCGCTTTTTGCGCCCTCGCCTTCATCATGACGTACTTCTTCGTCCCCGAGACCCGCGGTAAGAGCCTAGAAGAGATGGATCTGGTGTTTGGCGACACGGCAGCCCACGTGGAGAAGGCGAGGCTTATGACGATTGCGGCTTCTGTGGGCCTCACTGACGTGCTGCCCGCTGAGAAGATTGAGCACAGCAAGTAAAACTATGACAAGGGAGCAGTCGGGATTAAGAACGTTCGAACGATGCGCATGCTTATGTCGCATCAACTCCGAGCCAAACCCATTTAGGCCCTTGTATCGATTGATGAGTCAAACACCTGTCAGGAAAATTGTTCTTGACCTTTCTCTACAGCTGCCGACTCAAATACGACATGAAGAAATTGGGGTTGACCAGTTGAACACTCGTCCAACCGATTTATTGGTTTCTTCCCTGTCCATACCCCCCTAATCTTGCTGCCTTAGTCGCAGTTCTCGATCAGCTTTAGGGAAATAGGGGGGGGAATTAGTAATGCTGGTTTAACAGTCTGCTGAGGTAATATTGTTCTGTCGTTGTTTAGGCAGTCAGTCACCTCCATACGATATGGTCCTTACGAATTGTCAAATGAGTCGAAAGCAAAGCTGACAGGCCATGTTAGCAGAGCCGCAGAGCGTGGTTGAATTAAGGGTTTGGGTGGTAGCTGCAGGGATCCTGACACGGAGATGGGCCGATGATGAGACGGACAGACGGGACAACGACGTCAAAGCTCCTGAGCGAATGATGAGTTTCAACCAATATCAAAAAACCTGATAGAGTCATCGAACCAGCCGTCCTTGTTAAACTCTCAAAATTCATTTGTACCAATTTCAACGCTGGTGCTGCAGCGAGATCAAAGCAACGCACCAGTCAGGGGCTGGTATGGTCTGATGTTGTGGTGTTGCGGATCATGAAGGAGGACCTCAAACATCTGCAGTAACATAACTTGTATGGTCTCGGCCCATCCAGCAGGGAAACGTAATCCCATATCGACCCATTAGCAGCTGCCCATGAAACGCATACATCCCACAGGCCAGAACGATGGCACCATGATGAGCCAGCCGCCCAAGACGCCAGAATAAAAGTTAGGCACTGTCGTCGATTTCTCGATACTCTTCCACAAACCTTTCTGTCCATCGCTAAAAACTACCACTACAATCTTTCAGAGCAGAAGCCACCACCATGAGCAAGAAATCCGGTTCAAACGGCAGCCTCGGCAACTCCAGTAGCCCGCGCCCGGGCCAGTCTCCCTTTCCTCCATCCAATGCACTAGTCCGTCAAACAACGCAAGGCTCTCAGCAGAGCACCGATTCCCGGCAAAGACAACCGTATTCGAGTTCATACAGCAACAACTTCAATCGTGACACTGCCAGGTACAGCACCGGCAGAACCGACGTAAGCTCGCGGTATAGTCAAGGAAGCATAGACCCTCCCGACCGGTCGCCATCGCCTCCGCCTCGGCGGAAACAAGGGGAGAGCAACACCAGGAAGAACTGGGAAGAAAGCATATACGGGTTGTACGGGGATATCAAAACGCCCAGAGAACCGCCGCCACTGCCACAGGCGCCGCCTCAGCAAGAGCAGCCACGGCGTCGAGACCAAGAACCAGAAGAAGACGAGGGAAACAATTCATTCGATGAAGAAGTTCCGCGGCGTACAAACCCGCAATCGGAACGGCAACGACCCCGCAACAATCGGCCCCGCCAGAGCTTCAGACCGGAGCGACCCGAACCGAGCCGCGGAGCCTCTCGCCAAGATGGACAACGGAGCGAACAGCAAGGAGAACAAAATAATGACGGCAACTATCGCCGCGTACATGTTAACATTGACATCGGCGGCGGCGGTGGCGGTAGCGAAGGGCGCTCTTGGTCCTGGAGTACTGATGGGCGTGGAGGGCCCAATGTCAACTTCGGAACTCCCTTCGCAGATACAGGTTTCCCGTTTGGCGGGCGGAATAACAATGGTGGCATGCTGCCTGTTAATATCCCTTTCGGTGGCGGGCTTCCCATCCGCCTCCCCTTTGGTTTGTAATAGAACAAGCCCAAGTAACAAATTTCTTGTACGCCTATATCACTACTACTGCGTGATATCAACAAACTTTTCAATATTTTCAATACAGACACCATCTTCTGGAAAAATCCTTGGACCTTTCCTCAACTTCTCAATATTGTGTTATGCAAGCTGACTCCATAATAACGTTGATGGGAGGCTGAAAACCTGTTTCGCTAAAGAGCTCGCATCATCACTCAGAACAAAAACGTCCGCAAAGTGGTTTCCGTAAATGATATTGTCACAGGCGCTCTTGGTCACAAGATAGATAAGAGCGTTAATTGCTGCCCGTAATCGACGACGTTGTCTTTTGCGATAGATATCATAATCAGCTTTGACATCTTCTATAAGCCTCGACGAGAAGAAAGAATCCTCTAAGATTGATATCATGACATAGCCTGCTAATACCGTTTCAGCCCAATCATCTCAATGGTTCGCGTCAATATTCGCAGAGACTTTTGCAGATCCAATATTGGAAGAATTATAGCCAATATATATTCATATCGAAGAGTTCATAATCGGGGGAACCTGCGTCAATTATGATTGTTACCAATGCTGAAGTTCCCTCTCCGGCACGGCTTTTTGGAGTCAAATTTGAAAACTTGCGTTCTTCCATGCAGTCGCGAACTACATACTTTAGGTCCCCAAGACACGTGCAAATAAGTTGCACGCACCCCCCAAAACTCAGTGTTTGTGTTTGGGCCGTTCGCCTGTCATCCTTTTGAACTACTGCATCCACAATCCCTTGCGTTTTAATCATACACAATATTACTTTTGATGACTAGATTTCGGGCTCATATAGTTATCCGCGGCTGGAGCAGACGTGTCGTACATAAAGCCACAACCCATGTCGATGTACTGTTGAATCGTCCTCTCCGTAAAATAGTGTCGCTGACAATGTAAAGTTTCTCTGAGTCAATCAACATGTTTGTTTAAGTTGTAGGTGAAGAATCGGAACAAAGCAGCGCCGCGCGCTTTTGCCCATCATCGGATTGAGATACTTGGTAATGGCTAGAGTGCAACAATCACCTCGTTCAAACTTCTTGTCACATGATGCGGACTCCTTCTGGACGAGAATAGATTTCTTGTCTTGAAGATGTGCCGCTCGGGAACCACGCTTGAACGGTACCCACATAATAGTCAGTAGTATTTTTAGGAATTGTGAGTGCATCGGAAGCAATTCTGTCTCTTAACAAACCTCATTTCCCCTCTTCGGAGATTCTGAAGCTCATTGTCCATCACCAAGTTGTAGTCTATGGGACCCCTGCGATTGCTCCGATTCAAATTTCTCCTGCTGGACACTTCGCATACCTTTGAGGTCGAAAACCCTTCGTTATCTTTGAATGATAGCCGCCCTCTTTTAGAAAATCTGGTGGAAAGTTTTCGAAGACAAGAAACGCCGTTTCGCCAGAATATGGGCGTCCACAATGAGGCGGTCAACAGGCGATTAATCGAGCCACCGAGTGTGCTTGGACCCTTCCTATCCACTCTTCTTCCGACAAGACCTAACAAACCCGCCCGACTTACTGCGCGGATCTGTACCAATCAGATATTGACAGCTGTCTCAGCTCACTTATCTTCAAGGCCTTGCAAGTTGTATTTCTATGGCTGCCTTACAGAGCATGCTCGTACAGGGGATCTATCCATCACGGGGAAGAGGCAGTGAAGAAAATCTTCCTGGGTCGGAGAAAAAGGTCCGTATGCCTACGAGGGCGTCTGAGAGTAGCACTGACACGCTGGAGGGTCTGCCGAAAGTTAATTGTGTCAAATAAACAGACCGCACCAATAAAATGCTGAAGCCGAGGCTCATCATTGTGGAATTTGACACGCCTCCGATTGAGAATATACTATACTCATGGTCAATATCTTGAAAAAAGACCGAACGCTCCGAATAGGGTCACTTCTATACACAAGGCGGTGGGCGGACCAAAATCCCCGGAGGGGCACGATACCCCGGGAGAACCCTCGCCTAGCTGGGACCCGCCTCCATCAGGGCATGTGAGAGAAAAATGTGCAGTGGTGGTAGGCTGTGTTGCGAACGGTAGATTAGGGCATACGGCTGGCGGGTTGCCGCGCGCCGGGACATTTGGTCCGGTACCCATAAGACCATCATTGTTGTCCCGAGTCTCGACGGCGTCAAAGCTGTGTTTACTGAACACCTGGCGACGGGACGTATGTCATGTATCGGCATCTTATCGGTTCAGGTGGAACAAGAAGTTGGACGGTCTGTTCCGCGAAGTTGTACCTCTAGTCATGATGGCTGACATGTCGTGAAGTGGAATGGTCTGCATGTCTGTAATCTTCTCCTGAGTCGAGTGTCGCTGCTACTATCGAACCAACGGTCAAAGCATACATCTCCAGATGGTCTCCCAAGTTGTTGTTTTCGGCTCTATGAGCAGTCAAACATGTCAATTACACACCGAGTGCGAATCTGCGTTGGAAAGTTTATAATCAACAAAGACATGGTAAAATTTATTTTCCTTCGTCTCTCCAAGAACACGCGGAAAATTCCCACGGCTATGTATGAGCAGTTCACTGAATTTTGTAGTGTTTTTACCAGCTTTTGGGTTTCTCGGTATACGGTGTCTTCAAATCCACATTCTTAAATCGGCCTCCAACACTTGATGCCGACCGACCCAGGGCATTACATAAACCTTATCCTACGAACATTCTTGGAAACTTATTGATGGAACACAATGGAACTTGATGTTTAGAATAGCTGTCGCAAAGAAGTTGAAGGAAAGACAGCAGCAGACAGAAGGGCGCTGTAAGAGTGGCCGATGCGTATACAACGGAGATAACTACGATTCTAGAGCTTCACGAGCCTTCGTTACGAAGATCTAGATCTGACATCATTCATCTTCGCGGCATGTCGTTGCTGCAGCACCCAAATCATTAGACGAAACGGCTCACTTGGTCAACGGCAATCCACCATCGAAGATCTGGCATTTCCCACTGTGTCTGACGAGGTGACTCACGCAGACTACTGAGCGGCATCGGAACTCCATTTGCCGGCCCTGTTGAATAAAGTTGACAAGTATCACGACCTGATAGGTTCATGGCCAGATAAAGTCAATCTCATTGCCACCACCGCCACGCCCCTGAAGACAGGTTGTCCACAGTCTCCATCAGGGGGAACGAAGACCGCGATGCCATTGCCATATATGGTCACGTGGCGTCGGACGTGCATCTCCACGTCGCAGCACCGCCTCGGCGGTACGGCGCACCAGCCCCCGGTGAAACCATTTCCACGTAACAGCCACGTCCGCAACGGTGACTGCGGCCCACGGACTTGCCACGCAAGGATATGGGACTGCTAGTGAGGTGGGAAATAGTCGTACATCGTAATCGTACATATAAGGCGGTCCCTCAGGAGGTTGAACAGGTACAAGCATGCAATAACAATGCGGGACTAATACGATGTACCTGTACTCCTACGAAAGCAAACGAAGTCACCAGATGGATATAAACGCTTTACAGGTACATCGTACATTATAAGTAGAGATGTGGAGAAAGATAGAATCGAGGTCTAGGCGGTTCTATAGGGTCTAGAACAGGTTCGCACAGCGACGGTTAGACGATTTTGCCATGCGACCCTTGTCCGACCCTCGGACTGTAGGCTAGGATCTTGAGGTTATCTCGGCGGCAACAAACGTAATCGTAACCAACGAGGCCATGACGTGGCTGAAGAGTGCGTAAACATGGTTTCGTAATGCTTAGGTGCCGAGTGTCGATGCCACTATCCACCGGTCCCGGAAGTGTCTTCCGTCGCCTCACCGCATGAGACATAAGAAGGAGAAGACATGTAGAAGTTACATCGCACATGCAAGGTACCTAAAGTGGTGATTTCGTTGCGGCTTGTTGGTGTCGGGGGGGTGAAGCAGGTTCGCCATTCCCACCTGGCCCAAGACCAGTCCAATATACGATGTAGATATTCCTGAGCAATTTAGACTCAAGCTGAAGTACTGTACATCTGACAGCCGGACCGGTAGGCCTGCCTAGCGCTTAGATGTGGCAACCCATTCAATACGGGCTGCAGTATGGAGTAGGGTGGATTCTCAAAGGGATCAATGTACACGATATAGGTAGGCTACCCATGCCTGGCTTCGAACACTCTGCCGAGGGGCCCTTGATAAGATTGGCCAGGAACAGGCGAACGCTCCTGTATACTGCAGTTGGCCGGTTGTCGAAACAAACTCACGACCCCTCCCCTGTGGAGAATGGAAATCGTGCTTGACCTGAGAGGCTGAGAGTGAAAAGTCACTTCGCATTCGTGGACGTCAGCAACCCCGCGCGGCGTGGTCGACGTGAAAGTCTGTCCCCACACGATCCGCCAGCGTCATGGAATCTTCGCGAAACTTCACCGAGACTCGCGCCAACTTACGTCGTCACGCATGGCTGCACTCACCAAACAAGCGCGAGGGTTGGATTAGGATTGACGTCATTCATGAGGGGACGGACAATTTCACATGTCGTCAATCATGCTGGGCCGGTTGCATGGCCCTGGGCCATCCAAGTGGGCCCGGCAGCAGCCACTTGGGAATGCCTTCAAACCGTCGACCGCGGGAACCAACACGACCAATACGATGTATGCGTGGCAGCGGCAAGGAGGGAGGTATTTGTAAGCTCGACATTCTGCCCGTCAAATTTTGCTGCTGCAAGTCACCCATGTAGTTCACGACTCTCCCGTCCTTATTCCAAAGGGGGAAACGATTGTCAGCCATGGCAGTCATGTCTGGCCGATTCGACAGGGGCGCTTTCTTGTTGTGCACGGCAAAGATAGCAATTGAGTCGTGTGCGGGACCAGAAGCATCTGACCAGCCCGGATCATTCGCATATCGAAGAAGGGATGTCGCATCAGAGCCAGGCCCGCCGAGCCGAGCCGATGCTTGTGATGTTGGGAACCCTAAACCTAGCATATCTGTTTCTTGCAGAGGAGGCCAGCATAGCGAAGAGGTTACGGTCGCGCCGAGAATCTCCTGATCAGGCATTACATACTGGTTGGGACTCCGTTGCCGTCGAATTGTCGCACTGTCTTGTCTGAACGAATAAAGTGGATGTTGGTGCAGGGTTGAGTTGAGAGGGTCGTATTGAAAGGGTAGGCGTAATACCGTACCATCCACGTTTTGTTGGCGGGGGGGCTTCTCGTGAATTAGGTAGACCCTGAACAAACGAGGATATGGGTCCCGGTGAAAATGCTTTTTTCCCAATAGCTAGCACGACTCGAGCCGAGCGCTAGTTGTTTTTTCTTGACCTGGTCAGGCTGGGTTCAGTTTAAATCTGACCGGTTGGCACCCAGAGCCACCTGGGATGTCAAAAAAAAAACCCCAATCGCGTTGGGCGTCGACAGTGAATAATCCGAAGCTGCCTCGCCCTGAGATTCGGGCACCCACTGGCGATGATTGTCGTGTATGTAGCAAATTGCATGCGGTGGGCTCTCCAGGGGACCGACCCATGGGCCAGCAATCAGATCCTGGGAGATAGGTTGGCTGATTTGTTTCGTCTCACCCTCACGACAGCAAGCATGCAGTCACCTCGTCAACTCAGAGGTTGTGCTTTCAACTCGATATCCCCCAGTATTGAATCTCTGTCCGTTCGTCTGGGACCGGCGGAACCCCTTCCGGTGCCATTTGCTGAGCCTGATTCGTTGTCTGATCCGGGACAACCCAAGCCAATGATGTGTGCGCTAAGCCGGTTTCCCCCCCGCATGTTAACTTTATTGGGCAGCGTTCGCCACACAGACTGTCGCTGATTCCATCCCCCACCAGTCCCAGGGCTCCGATCGAGCTAGGTAGGTAATAAGTGAAGGCATTTGGTCATACGAATGTGGCAGTATTTTCAAGTAGGCGTGGCCCGTCAAGATGCAGACGATGCTGCACATGCAACAAGAGCGACCAACTTGGATTCCAAGGTGTTAGCTTAGCAGCAAGGCGACGCATAGCCAAGGGCACACTCGGCAAGGTGCGGTCACCGACTCAAGATTCGCCAGGAGTCGTCTTCCCATGACACCATGATAACATGAGCGAGGGATTCCAACTGCTGCCGGTTGGTCGATGCGCGGGACTGAAGTACTCTGGTGTGAGGCCAAACTCCCAAGAGGGCTAGGTAATTGCTGTTCAGGGTCTTGTTATTTGTCTGTCGGCTGCTAAGACAGTCAATACTGCATGCAGTTGCATGTATGCCCGCCTGAATATCTCCATGATACGATGTGGGTTCTTCTCGGAGCCTTCTACATGTAGTGTGTTGAGCATCAGGCATGATGCTTGTACTGTGCTTTTTCGACTGCGTCAGAGTATTAGGTAGGCAGGTATTGTGTAGGTACCTGTGCGGCCTGAGCGACCTGAGGAGGGAGGGGACGGAACGGCGCTTGGTTTGCTAGGTACCTACGAATAGGTCGGTATGTATTGACATGGTCCGCCCAGGCATGGGCATGTCGAAACGACCAGAAGCTTCGGCTACGGTACGGACTACCTAGTGCTGGCGCCTCGTTCGATGTTGACGAGTTTTTGGCCACGTTCCCGGCGAGAAGCACATGGCAGGGTCCCTGCGTTGGCAGGCAAAGCCAACGGACCCCACTCTTGTGGACTGAACTCCTGGAAGAGGCGTCGTGCTAAAGGTGATGAAAAGATGGATGCTGTCTGTCCAATAGAGCCCGTATATGTGGTTTGACAGCCATGGGAAATGTGTCCTCATTAACAATTTGGCTTTTCGACGGATGGCAAAGCCCCTATGGCGACAGCACCGTTTTCTGTACAAAGCCCATTCCCCCCCGAAGCGAGTCTATGACGTATAGTTCGAGCGACAGTTCGGCCTGTAGCAGCAGCAGCAGCAGGGGCCCCCCTGACCTTAATTATTGTCGGCCCCAATGCGATGCTTGTAGGTATTGTGCTCTCTGGACATATCCGCCACGCTCCTGCTGCGGCTAACGATAGCGCGGCCGGGGGTGGAAAGTCCAGACCGCAACACGAACCTCGAGTTCCACGCGCGGTCTATATCGCCTCAACAAGTCAGAAAGAAGAAGGTAAAGCCGGCGAAGAGAGCAGTGGTGCCTGTTGTAGGGCAATCAGACCGACCGACCGACCGACCGACCGACCGACCGACCGACCGACCGACCCCGAAGAGCCGTTGGTCTTGTGCAAGTAAAAGCCGTGGTGCTATGTTGAAAACATAATGAAGGTATGTATCCAGGCACACGGAGCGAGTCCCGGAGAAGACAAGTAATGTTGATGAAAGAGGGGTATGAAGGTGATAAAGAATGAGGAAAGGAAAGGGAAGGAGGGGTCAGGCAAGGAAGTACAGGTACCCACGTGTAGGTACAGTAGATGCCTCGGTAGGTAGGTAGGTAAGCAGGTATGCTGCGTAGGTAGTAGGCGGAAGGAGAAGGGTACGATTACAGACGGACCTTCAGTCGTACTTACTGTAGTCAATGTACGCCGATCAATGCAGAGAAGGACGGATATATGTGTGTATCCTGTACAGCTCTCGAGTCTCTTCAATTGCTTCATCATGGAAACAGATTCGGCGCGTTGCTCGTTTTCTTAAGTATAGGTATGTATGTTACCAATCCTCCCCCCCCATCGTAAATACATATACATCGTACATACCTACTTGTCCGCCATATCCTTGCTCGTTGGCGGCCAACGGAAGGAGGGGCAAGGATGGATTGCGTTGTAATGGTGGGGTTACTTGGATGTTCGGGAACGAGAGCTGCATTCAAGGGATTGTGGCTTAGTTCAGTGGTGTGTTGCGTCTCCCGCCTGCTACGATGTACGATGTACCAACGCTCGTTCTCGCCGCCGTCCGTTGTGGGTTTCTCTGACACGACAAGGTGAGAAAGATAGAGGGAGACAGAGAGGAGAGACAAGAGAAAAAAAGGTGGGTCCCGTCCCGTAGCACACCTTGCTCCATGCGGCCCCATAAGCGCTGCCTTGCCGCTCGGGCCTATCACAGGGGGGGCGAGGAGCTTTTGCTCCGGCAACCAGGAAACCCAGCATTGCTTGGGATGCTGGGCTTGGAGACATGTCCCCATTTGACTGACCCTTTTTCGCGTCTTGTTCTTCTCAGCACTGCTTGCTTCCCCTACTTACCTGACCCGGGCCATGGGTCCGACCTGGGGATACAGATGGGGAAGAAGGGTACCGCGCCCAGAAGCCGCAGTTGTACAGAGTACATTTTCCTCATGGTGGGAATTAAAAAAAAAAAATGAATGCCATATGGGACGCACCAAAATGTCTTTCCCCCCCCCCAGACAGACAAATCAAAATTGTCGAGTATGATTAGACTCTGCCTCCTCGCCTTATCCGCTCCATTCCGCCGCCGCGTAACGCGTTGCCCTGGCCCTTCTTCGTTCATCGGTCATCCCGTTTGCCTTTCTGCCTGCCCCCTTCTCCCCTTCTCTCTCTCTCTCTCTCACTTCACAAGACGAATTCCCGCCTTTCTTCACGTTTCCTTCCCACTAAACCTTTCTTCCCGTCGAGGCCGCTGCCGTCGTTGCCTTCCAGATTCGCCCCTCCCCCACCCCATACCTAGGTAGTGTACATACACACGTACTCTACAGCGTCCCGTCCGCGCCGACCAACCAAAAAAGATCCTCCGGCACCCTCGTCCGTAACCCTCTCTCTCTGTCGTTAAAAACGCTCCGGCCTGGCAAGGGGCCCCGGCGGAACCACCCCCCCGTGGCAATTCCCCTACAACTTTGTCTCCTCATTGGATGAGAGACTCACACGTCGCGGGCAGCAGCCACAGCTGCCGTTTATATCAGCCACACCTGGGCCGCCGGTTTGACACCACCTTTCAACACGCCCTCGGTGGTTCCTCCGCCTGCTGCCCGCTCTCGACACACTATTTCCATCTGGAAGAAACATTTCCATGTTGCCCTCTTCAAGACAAACTTCCTCACCATCACTCTTCACACGCTGTCCGAGAGGCTCAAACTCCCTTTCATTCGGCTTTCATGTGTGTTGAGCACAAAACTGTCTGCCCAGTCTGTCGAAGACTATACCTCGTCTATGTTGCATTCTGTCACGCATACCATCCTCCCCTTTTGGATTGTCCGCGGGGTCTTATAGTCCAGCCGATGCAGATGCTCGACGGTCGATGTCCGAGTCCCGTCTGTCCAAACAGCCGCATCGGAGGATGTGTGGTCATCTAGACAGATGCCTCGGCAAGGGAAAGAGTTTTGACTCTGGGTCCCAAGAGATAGAACGGTAAATACTACAACAGCCATCAAAGAAAATGAAGAAAAAAAAAGAAGAAGAAGAAAAGAAGAAGAAAAAAAGACCGTGCCAACTGACTCGTTTCATAGCTTCTGACCGTTGTTGTCAACTTCTACCACCTGGTCGATGCCTTCGTACGGCGGAATATCCAAGTTGTACTTTTCGGCAATGCCCGGCGATACGAATCTGCTCCCAAGGTCAGCCAACAGAAATTTATCACACACCGTCGCAGAGCATCATCTGGAATCCCGGGCCATACCTTCCACCGATGAAATGGCGCCCCTTGAAATGCTTAACCAACGGCTTGGGCGCCGTCAGGCTGACTAGCGCTGTAGGTTGGAATGAGCTGCCAGGACCGGACGGAGGCGGGCCTTCCTCGATGTTCCATGACGAAGGGGCGTCAACCGATGTCACAGGCACCTTTGCTTCTTCGAGCGCCCTGATCACTGCGGGAAACGGCTCGCGAATTTCGCCAGAGAAACTGAACCCTGGGTCCCCAATGTTAGGCGCCAAATCACGAGAAAGAATAGCGGCGATGCAAACAAACCGAAGATGGCATCCACGATATGGTCCGTTGACTTGACAGCCGCCGTGAAATCGTCAACGAACGGGACGTTCAGATCTACCAGCTGCTGCGCCAGCCGCTACAGAAGAAACGATCAGCGAAAATGTTCTACCCGCCCCCGAATGAAAGGAGAAGGGTTCATTGCAAAATCCGCAACCGATACGCGCGAAACGAGACGCTACCGCTTTCTTCTCTTGGGGGGAAAACCATGGAGCTGTGCGCTTGCATAGCATGACGTGGGAGGATGACAAATAGAATCAGCGCATTATCGGGGGCGATGCAGGGAAAACTCGAAGACGAGGAGTCGCCGGTAGATATGGTATGTAATGCGAGCACTCCCCATGTATAATCGTGCCAAACGGATTGATTGGGATAGACAAGTAAATGAATCCTCACTCACTTGGTATAATTCATTCTTGCTTCTCTTGGGGTAGTAAACGGTCGGGCTATAACCATAGTGACGAAGATGCCGGGCGGCAACCAATCCGTCGCCCCCTGTAGCACGGTGAGCTTTACGCTGTAATATCGGGGTTGGGTCAGGCCTACCGTTGTTTCCAGGTCCGCAGGCAACCAAGACGTTCACGCCTCGGTTAGGTGGGTGAACACGGTAGACTGCATCTGACGTCAATTGTCATCCGGGATGGCGCTCTGGGCGACATGGGAAAATACCGGCTTGAGAAACGGATAGACCGGCAAGTTCCATCAGCTGGTCGATAGAAAAGGCACCGGTGCTCATCAAGTCCTTATCGAGGGCCGCGGCCGCCTTCGCACCAAGAGTCTACGCAGAGCGCTCAGCAATTTTGCCCTTTTGGGGTCCTCAGCAGTACTCACTCTCAAAGCCATATCGGAGGAAAATTATTTTTCGTGATGGCTTCGTTTGTGTTGGTTTGGGTTTGGCGGGTGACGTTGAGGTGATGGGTTGAAGTCTGCCGATCAAGTTAGGAGAAGGGTGGAAGAAGACGGAAGGGACGTGCGACGGGGCTGACATCACTCCGCATCGGACTTTACAAGTGGCACGCAGATCGGGAACGGCAGGAGCGGCCGCCGGCTCGGCTATCGCCGAGAGGGCCCCGCACAGTACGAGAAGTACATCATGTCTGCAATGAAATCTTAAAGGATACTGTGCCAACGACGTGATTTGTTCTACCCTTACTCCGTACCCTCTTTTACTTTACCTCTTTAGGGTCAGGCGACTACATTGATGATGCCGTTTTGCAGTTCATTACTCAGAATTACGGCGGATTGATTATGCCACAGATACCTCTAACCGAGTGATGAATAATTGTTCAAACTCTTCGGGACAGCAGCACCAGGCTCGTGCGAGAGCTTCTGACCAGTGAGATAGCATCAAAATTCCATACCACTGATCAGAAGACATGGACAGAAACTTACAAGCAGATAGAGACTTATCAATTACCCTGTCTGAATCCATTTCGTCTTTATTTGATATTTTCAGAGTGTGCTCAACCAGATATCTTGTATGTCTCTTCTTGGCAGCCATGGGGGGGAAGACCCGGCCCATCAATCACAAGAAGTCCATTTCCCCAACCGTGTAATGATGCCCCTTGAAATCCTTGAAGTCCACGTCTCTCGTGGGAAATCCAAGGCTGTCAAGCATTGCCTCAACCATCCCGCTCTTCCCACCCCATATGAACTCGACAAAGGCGCGCATCATGTCGGTGCCGTTCAGCAGCGTGCTCGAGGTCCAGAGCTTCCCATCATGAGCCCAGCGCTTCTCGACCCAGTTGACGACCGGCGCCTTTTTCTTCAAAGCATCGATAGCCATGCGAGGGCCGGTGGCCGTCTTGCCCGCGAGAACCCCCGCTTCCAGGAGGGGGAACATGCCGCCGCAGATGGCGAGGAAGGCGCTGCACTCACCCCAGACCTTACGGATGAAGGCAAGTTCAGCTTCGCTGGTCTTGTACTCGAAATCATGAGCGCCCATTAGAGCGATGTCAAGCGGGGGGCAAGACTCGAACGAATCCTGTTCATATTGTCAACGTAGGCCTCACGCCAATGATCCACTACTACACTTACAGTGGGCTGGATCAAGGCGCCGCTCTTCATCCTGGCAGGCTTCCCGTCCTCGGTGATCCAGTGCATCTCTATGTCTAAACCTTCTTTCCACATATCCTTGGGGAAATTCAACATCCGACAAGCAGTCTTGTCTAAATAAGAGAAAGACTCAAAAGGCGCGACGTCAAGCAGTTCCGTGACGCTGTAAAAGTTCGACTATCAGTATATTTCATTGGGAGAGAAGTTTGACATGGTCTTCCACAGACCCTTTGGTCAAGATAACGCCGGCACGAATCGTGCGGTTTGGTTCTCTCAGGTTGAAAGCCATGGCTCTGGAAATCTGTAGGAGTGGTAATGATGGAAATGGCGAAGATGGTTGCAGCTGTTTGGATATCGGAAATTGACTGATCAAAGGCGAGCTACGAGTGGGTGTCTGGGGAACGGTATTTATAACTTGGATTCAATTCTTTTCACGATGGGTATTGTCGTAGTTACTTTTGCCGGCCGACATGTTTTCGGTGCAGACCTCCCTGTAAAGCGACGTGCCGAGACGGCACGATGGTAGTCATCCGAGTGGGTCCGGAAGTTACGCCTAGCCCCGGCGTCAGCAAGCACACGTCTATGAAAACCCGGCGAGCTCTGAGAGAGAAGGTCCGAGCTCAGAGAACATCAAACACGCCTTAGCTAGTTCGCGAGTTCGTGTAGACGCTATGGGGTATGTGCTCCCGAGGCTGGCCGGAATTTACGGATACTGGGCGTATATGCAAGAGCGAGCCACGATAGACGCAGCCACTGAGCTGCCTACCGAGCATGAAGGGAATGTGCATGTTTTGGTATGTTCCACTTCTATACAAGCACGAGAAATATCAAAAATCCAGCCGGTGGCCTATGAACACGTAATGTTCACCGGAACTTCAAACGAACCTCTTCAACAAGCTCACCACGCACCTCACCTGTTCCCGTGGAACAAAGCAAACCATTTCCCGATGGAGAGGCCCCGTGCGACCGGCTCCGGTTCTTTCAATCGCGCGGTCGAGTCAAAACTTCCCAAGGACCATCTCGTCCCCGAACGACCCAAGTCCTCGCTGGTCTTTCCTTGCATGCTGGCTCGTAGCGCATCGGAGGCCTTCTTCTTCCGGTGCTCGGTGCGAGCAATAGCAGCGACGACCATCAGCAGAAGAACACCGACGACGATGGCAACGGCCACGGTTGCAGAATTGTACCCCGACGGGCCTGCGCTTCTGGGATGTGTCGCTTCCGGAAGCGGAGAGGCAGGCTGGAGAGGTCAGGCTGGCATTCTCAGAGTGTGAACGGCACTGAATGGAAACGTACGCTTGGAGCTGCCGACACCCGCTCAGATCGAGGGTTATGACCGGTATACATACCGCAGAACAACTGGTACGTTGATTTTGAGAGGAAATACGACAGGCTTGGTCACCAGAGGCCGTGGCAGAGCCCGCGGGGCTCTTCATATACGAAGCAACAGGAGATAAAAGTTGTGTTGAGCACTCGACCGGCACTTCCGAAACCTGATCAGAAGAGGCGATACCCTCTCAAAAGTACAGATGGGACACATTCTGAGCCTGGCATAAGCAGCCGCAATATGACTTGCATACACGGGGCGTCACAACACCATCACAGTGAGTCGAATTTCAGAGGCTCGCTGCCAGCCTCACGTAAGTAACACAACTTTACTTCTACTGCTTCTATGAAGCAAACGGTTGCTTACGTCGGGACAGAAGCAATCGCCTGCCGGCCGCCATTTCTAGCTCAAACGGCCACGGATGGGGAGGGGTCGCGTCGATCAGGCTGGATTCAGGCTGGGCTGCAAGTGTCAAAGCAATGTATCGAGTCAGACAAGACTTGCAGCTAGTTCGGCCCGTGGCGTCACGACGTGTCCCGCGAGTCTGGACGCCCGCTCGGTTGCATGACATAAAGGCTTGTTGTTGGAGAGCAAGGGTCGCCACCGACTGCCGGCGGGTCGCGTGGTAGACTCCATGAGCTAATCAGATCAGACCAGCTGGCGTAAGATCTCACTGCATTCCAGAGCCGAGCATGCGACTAACGAGGCATAGGCTACATGGACGGCTGTCGTACCACGGTACACCGTCCACTCTTCCACAAGTCGTGTACATATTCTTGGCAAGCTTGTTGTTGTGTGGTTACCTCAGTAATGGCGACGGCTGTTCCGAACGGTGATCAGAAGATGGGGATCTGCGCGCAAAGAAGAGATAGAACAGGGTGTTTACACCAACGAGCATGATCAACACATGGCAATGCTGACGTCAGATCAGTCAAATTGCCGCTGTGGTTTACTTATTATAAAGCTGTCAAATTTTTGAAAAATGACACGCTGACAGCCTCGCATCTATTTAGATGGCAGTCGGGCTGGATAAGAACAGCCTGGCTTGCCTACGTGCGCAGCGACGGGACGCCGGTGAAGGAAGTCGGACATGCCGATGAATGTGAAGTATGCAAATCTATGAGATTGGAAGAATAGAAAACAAAGACGAGGAGAAAGCAAGAGGTTGCATGTTCCGGCAGATACAAAGTGAACCTCCAGAAGTGGGATGAGGAAACACCTGGTTTGACTACTCTTGCCATGTATGTCAAGATATGAAATCAAGGTGAGCAGCAGCGTGCTTACTTAGGTACCTACGCCGAAGCTCACCGAGATTCCCACGGCAAGACATGGCCCGTGCGCCAAGGTCGCACCCTCCCCGCTCCGTTCCTGAGTTAGCGGGGCTAGTGGGTACCTAGCAGCCTAGGTACGAATAGGTAGGTAAACAACGTGGGAGCAAGACAAAACAACTAGTCCCCGCCTAGAGCCCCCCCCCCAAAGGAAAAACAAAGGATCATCATCCCGCGACCGACGGGAAACACAGATCGCGCGCTTCTCAGCAAAACCCAACGAGACTCCCATCAACCACCACCTGCTCATCCGACCGGCCGACCAGCGGAGCCAATCCTACCAGGTTCCCGCGATCGAGACGGGGACACACCAGTCAAGTCATCTACAAAAACACCCAAAGTAAACACAAAAGAACAGAAGAAAACAACAAAACACCCCGACCGCCATCGCGCAAAAAACACGGACCGCATCACCACGCACTACAGACCACAAAAGACCATGGCCCAAAACGCCGCCACCTACGCAGACTGCGTCGCCTCCCTCCGCTCCTCCCTCAACTTCCTCGAGTCCTCCGTCGCGACCCTCGACGCCGGCGTCTCGGACCTCCCGCGGCTGTCCTCCGTCCTCCGCCCCACGCGGCACTTCGAGCTCATCCCGCAGCCGACCCTCGCCGCCGCCGAGGCCTCGCTGCGCGACGAGATCGGCCCGCAGATCGCCCTGCTCCTCGACCGTGCCGAGGCCCAGATCGCCCGCCGCGAGAGGCGCATCGAGACGCTGCAGGCCCGCTGCGAGCTGCTGCAGGGACGGCTGGCGCAGCCCGACGGGGACGACGGGAACGGCGGCGCGGGCAGGAAGGGCAAGAGCAAGGGCTTGGGAAGGGGCGCGGGGACCAAGAGGCCGCTGGGCGGGGAGAGCGCCCTGCGCGCGAGAGCCGTGAGGCAGCGGAGGGAAGGGCTGGAGTACAGCGTCGAGAGGCTCGAGTTGGAGGTCCTGACCAAGGAGAGGGAGCTGAGGAAGAGGCTGGACAAGGCGTGAGCGGCGACGACGACGACGACGACGCACCGGTCAGGAGACCGGAGTCGAGGGATTGGCGTGAGACGGACCGAGGCTTTTGCTGCCGTCGGAGCGAGGGTGGGGAAATGAGCTGTGTGGATGATTGTTATGATACCCAATGCAAGGAAGGGGGCGAGCACGTCGCCATCAACAAACGGAACACGGCTCTGGAGAAGGAGACCGAGTTTCAATACTAGGCGGCTATGAATAACTTTGCCCGGCCTGGGAATGTCGGGTTAGCGGATCAGACGGCCACGTTGCTGGAGAAGAAGGGTCTATGGGACTGTGTTCCTGGCACGGAGATGTCGCATTACGGGGCTGCCCGGGGTCCGGCCCGGGGTTCAAGTCGGTTGTCAAAGAGTCGCAACATATCGGAATGGAAATTGGCATGAGTCGGCGTAGCATCGCCACAAGAATTCTGAAAACATGGATACCCGAACCTCTGGACCTCTTGTTTAGACGTTCTGGCGCCGGTAACAACCCTGCCTCACCCACGCATTCACAATCGCCATGCCAATAAGTAATTCTTGAATATGTGCAATACCATTTATAACACAGCGAGGGAACACCAACACGCATGGGTATCCCACCTGCGAACTACCGTAGCTATCCGAATGACCGACCCGTTGCTCGTGAAAACCGTCCCAGAAAGAAAACGAAAAAGTAAAAAAAGTAGTAAGAAACGCGCACAATCCCTTTGCTCGAGCAGCAATGGCAAACAAGCAAGGTACACTGGCAGTAATAGGTAGAAGTCCTTCGCGCGAGGATGGGCGGGGGGAAGTTAGAACAACAGGTGGAAGAAAGAGGCCATTTCGGCGGATATACGCGGTGCCGCCCGTGGCTCGGAGAGGCGGCGATCGGTTCTGTCCCGGACAAGGGACCCTAATGTACTCCAACAAGCAGTGAGCGTGAAACCATTCCTATGTCCCATATGGTCATTTGTTTTGTTTTGTTTGCTCCCATCTTCAATGGCGAAATGAAATTCATGAGCTTCATTATAACAGGATCAGGTAGTTGCTTGGTGCGATACCCGTCTCGCCCGTCTCCTTGCGCGCTTGCCACCACCGTCCGCTCACGTCGCTGACCTCCAAGATCTCGTGCTTGGAGAAGGAAATCTCGTTCGCATCGTCGGGATTGGCCTCGTAGCTGTAAATGGCCTTCGCGCGGTAAGGGTACTCGGTGGGCGGCACCACCTCCTGGTCTTGGCCAGGAGCTTTCGTCACTGGCGGGGTGGCGTTGAAGGTCGGCGCGACGACCGAGTTACGAGCTTGTGTGGTGGAGATGCCCTGAACAGGGGACGGGTTCTCGAAGCCATTGAGCTGCGCCGAGGTGTACATCTGCGGAGGTTGCACCGAAGTCGATGTTTCGGGTCGGCCGCCGCCGTACATCATCTGTCTACTATGAGACTCCTTCTGAAGAGCGAAGGAGTCGAGGTAGGCGCGCGGCTTTGCGGAAGGGGCGGAGCCGAAGTAAAAGATCCAGACAATCTATGGCAGTCAGTATTCCAGTCACTCATCAAGACGAAGACAACCACAATCAAGAAGAACGCACGGTAACCATAGCCATCAGAATGAAGCCAGCACCGGCGGCCTGGCGGGCACCGTTGGCCGAGTAGATGAGGGCCTGGATGGCCAGCGAGTTCAGGGCTAATGCGGCCCCTAGGTATCCCGTGAGAGCGACGTGGTAGGTCTGCGCCGTGTCGGAGGCAACAACGACGAAGACGCCGGCGATAACGAAGAACATGTAGACGACTGTCCACCATGCGAAAGGCGGAAACGAGCCGGAGTCATTTGTAACCTGTGTCGTGGCGATGATGGAGCTGATGAATGCGATTACCCACGCAAGCTGGAGAACAGTCAGCCATCAGACAGAAGCAAGGGGCGTGGAGATGTGCCGGCATCAACCTACCATGGAGATGGAGACGGTAGCCAGGGCAAAGGGGTCACCGATGATGTTCCCCATATTGATACCCTTCCTCCCGTACTGAGCTCTTGACTGTTCCATTTTGCGCAATGATGGTGAGTGAAGGGAGCCGTAGGATGGCATAGAGAAGAACGTTGGGGTTTGTCGCGTGAGAATTGATTGCCTAGGGGCAAATGACGACAATCAGTCTCGATTGAAGTTCGGTTGCCGGAAATTGGGTCGAGCGACCCCGAAAAAGTTGTCGAAAGCCGGACAATCGAACAGGATGGCTCGGCAAAACGGACGGCGAGGCAGAACGGTACAAGATCCAACGGTGGATACGTAATGCGAATGCCGCGAGGGGGCTGTCGTGCTGGAATTTGATTCCTCAGGGCACTGGGGGGGAAAGGAGTGACTGGTGGTTGGGCCCGTCGGCAAAAATTTGGAGGGTACCGGGGGATGGGTGTTGTGATGGCTGTGTCGATTCAGTAAGCGCAAGGTATCGTGTGCGACGTTTGGTGCGCTGATGCGTCTGGGTCGCAGCGGCTAGAAGGCAGCAGCGAAAGACGGCCGGCTGAAATGATGAAAATGGTTGAACTTTGAAGGTCTCGAAAGCGAATCAATCGTTTTGAGAGGGTTGTCCAGCAAGGCGGCCTCTTTTCCAAGGGAAAGAAAAAAAGGGACAATCGGGAGACGGAATAGTGGTGACGAATCGAATCGAAGACTGCGGCGGACTGAATGCTGATGTGGTGGAGTAAAAAGGGAGAAAAAGGGAGAAAAAGGTCGGAAAGTCGACGTGGTGATGAAGCGGAAGAAGAAAGGATGCAAGGTGCGAAGGAAAAACAACAAGAGACGACAACGAATCGATGTCGTGTCGAAGGAGAGGAGGAAGAGCGAGGTGCGTCGATTGGAGACGAACAACGACGACGGCGGTGTTGTAGGGGCAGGCGAAAGCCAAGGAAGGCTGTCTTCCGGGAAGTGCAGGGAGAGCGGGCGGGCGTTGGTCGTGGGTTGACAGCGTGAAATGAAGGGCGACGACTAGCAGGATGCCAAACAAGGAAGCGGGCAGCGTGGGAAAACGAGGCAGAAAGGTGCGCGGGCGGGGGGGACCACGACAGAAACAGACCAGGCCAGACCAGGCTTGCCGTAGGCGCAGCAGACGAGCGGGAGAAGGAGGCGCGGCGCGGCGTCGATATCGCGGTATGGCGCAGTTTCTGGCTTTGTATTCCGCTTGCCGGATTGCTTGAGAAATAGGTCAAGCTCGTGGGAATGGAGGCGAGAGGCTTTTTTGGTGCCTGGTTTGGTGCAACTCAGGAACGTCTCTCGGGGTGGATGCAGGAGGTAAACACTAGTGGTGTAGGTAGTGTAGTCAGGGACTTCGACTACAAGTAGAATAGTGGGAGAGGTGGGTGGGTTTGCGTCCTTGTGGCAGTCGTCCGGGATCGCGCGTCGATGAGTAAAAGTCCAATGCGCCCCTATTATTTTCTTGTTGCAGCGGTTGCCAGTCGGGTTCCGTCGAGCCCCAGGAGGGCGAGAGAGTGTGGGTTTTTGGATCTGGTCTAGCTTGCTTGCTTGCCGGGTGACGATCTCTTGTCGTGTGTCCGTGCTTGGTGTGTTGGGGTAGGTAGGTACTGTACAGCTAGCTTACGTGTGTGTGAACGTCGTGTCTCTCTCTGTCTCTTTCTTTCTCTCTCTCTCTCTCTCTCTCGCTTGCTCGCTCTCTCTGAATGGAATCGGGGTCCTTTCTCCTCTGACTTTCCCACTTGTTCTGTGCGTCTCTCTGTCTCTGCTCCAGCGAGGTGCAATATTGAGAAGGCCGTTTGGTCGGAAAATGGGGATTTGAAGGGATAAGTGAGAGTAATGAACAGTGGGGGGTGGGGAGAAAGGCATTAAAAGATGACAGGGCGCGAGAGGACGACTGGGAAGGCGGCCGATAAGATGCAAGGGCCACCAGCGGTATGGGTGTGTGGGTGTTGCAGCAGCTGGTTCATACCTTGTAGGCAGGTAGGCTGCGCGCTAGGGGGGGCCTGAGAGGAGTGGAGGGGGCCGCTAGGAGGAGGGGGGTCTCGTTCTTTCGGACACTGGGGAGGAAAACGTGTGCGCGTGTCGAGTGCTGAGTGCTGCTGCGTACGGAGTAATTGCGACAGAGAGATCCAGACTCGACTCGACTTGACGCACAACGTGGACGATGGAACGGACACAGACCCAGCAAGATAGATCTCAGGCACACACACACACACACACACTGGTGGATGCGGGAAACGAGACAATGGGGGGGGGATCAGGTCAAGCGCGGATCGACTGGGCTTAATTGCTGCGAGCAGAAAGCAAGGTACATACATACATACATACATATATACTTGCTTACGCCCAATAATTAATTAATTACACCATGGATTGATTAGGTAGGTAGACGGAATAGTTATTGCTTCTCCTTTGGCCGGGCCATCTGACCGGCATAGGTAGGTAGGTATTCCCTAGGTAGGTAGGCAGGTAGGTACCCATCTCATGCCCCCGGGGCTCCCTCAGGTGGTCCTATTGCCAATGATTCTCGACCAGGCAGCGCTGTATTGCAGATGCGCGCATGCACACCCCTACTGCGTATTGCCATGTACTCCCTTGGTAGACGATCTGAGCCAACCGAACCAATGCGAGAAGCACTTCACATACACTGATACAATACAGCCAGCCTGCTCTCTCCATTCCCTCTTGCTTGCTTGCTGCATGACACAGTTTATGCGCTTTTCTTTCTGCACCGTGTGCACGTCGGGGACAAGAAATGTCGTCCAGCAGCAGCAGGCAGGAGCCGCAGGAGTCGAGTCTGTCCTGCACAGGGCAAGAGTTGGTGGATGACACCAAATAAGGCAGGGGCAAGACAGAGTACATATAGTAGATAGATAGTGTAGGTAGGTACTTGCCCAGAACGAGTCTCCTGATAGAACAGTACCTGCTTCGTGCCGATTTCCCTCATCCGGGACGGCTCTTGCACCAAGGCACCCAGTCTCCCTCTACCAGCTTCCCCGGAAACTGTTGGTGCCTACCTCCCTTCCCCCCTTGGCCCAGAAATCGAGGCTAGCCTACTGGGGGGTTTGAGATTTTTTGACTTTTTCAGGTAAGTAGGTAGTTCCTCTTGGGGATTCCTCCTCGCGTTCCTGCAGGGCACCCCCTCCCTCGAGATTGATTAGACGATGGAGTCGCCCGCCCGCCCTCCTCCCGTTATCTCTGGTGATTGGACAGATGGCCCCTGCCCCTGATCCATGCCCTCACCAGAGCGCAGTCCTTCTCTTCTTCTTCTTCTTCCTCCCCCACCTTGACATGCTTCATTTATATCATTACATTCTTGCTTCAGTTCAGCCTTAGTGATTGATGTCTACCTACGCCCTCGGCCTCTCTGGCACTCACTGCCTTACCTGAGCCGAGACTTGGCCATGTGTCGACGGGAGGGTTAAGGAGGGGCCGTAGATCCCGCGTCGTTGCGTCTGCATGCACTACCTAGGTAGGCACTCCTTCTGTTCCGCCGATGCCAGTCCAGATTCTTCCATCTGTACCTACCGTACCTATTCGTATAATCGCCCTACCATCACCCGCGTGTCCAGCCAGCCAGCCTGGCCCTCCCACGAACCATGGATGAGCGACTCATTGAATCCCACTTCGGCAATGGGGCGGACCCCGGCCAGTTCGAATCAGGAGCGTCTCGGGTCCATTTGGGTGCACACACACCACCGGCGTTCAGCCAGTGTACCTACCCACCTACCTACCTACAGTAGTACATACGTAGTATGGTGTGAATCATTGTGTGTGCATGTGCCTGTGTGCCGTGGCCCCGCGGTTATTGAACAAGCCGCTCGCGCTCGTTTTGGATATTGTCCCAGGGCTTATATTCTTTCACAGTATCTACGCAGTACACCTGCTGCTGCTGCTGCTGCTGCTGCTGCTGCCGTCACAAACCTCCGCTCCGGTGGATGGGATACCGGCACCAAAGCCGAGAAACCCAGACGGCGACTGCCGAACGACGTGTGATTTTTAGCCGTCGACGAGGGTTACCTAACACTCTGGCACCGGAGTCCGTTACTCTAAGCCTCTGCTAGAACGCGTCGTCTGGTGGACGAGCACCGATGATGGCTGTTACCCGCCGTCACTGGCCGATGGGCCCACGCCGCCTGCGTCCACTTCCCGCGGCGCCTGTCAACGTGATGATGCTTCCCGTGTCGTCGTTGACGCATCCGGCGGTCTGGGTGAGGAAGTCGACGATCATCACAGCTGATCTTCAGGCTTGGCCCCTCGCACGGGGCATGATCGAACGCGTTTTCGACCCCAGGGTGTTGGGACGAGAGAGAGAGAGAGGATGGTGACGAATGCTGAGCTGTGCGTTTGCAACCGGAGCAACGGCCACCCTGGGTGTGCGAGAGCTTTGGTGTGATCTAGCTCATCTCTGACGTGTGCTGTCTCATCAGCAACCTTTAGTGAAGAAGCTTGAGAAGGGCCAATTGAACAATAGGCTTTTCAGCAGGGGCTTTATGGAAGCCGACGGTAGGTAGACAATGACGGCGGCGGCGGCGGCGGCTCCCGAGGCAACGAAGAACAAAGAAACGCCGTGTTTTCCGGTACTCGGTTTGGCGAGAAACACGGCGCGGACTAGCCTTTGGCAGGCGAGCTGCCCCGGTGTCTGAGGTTTCACATCGTCTGGAACGCACTACCGGCCGTACATGAGGAGGAATGGGCACCAACGGCCGAGCCGCCTCCCTCCCCGGGTCCCTAGCCCGAACGGTTGCTGTAGAAAGAGCAGCTAGGTAGATATTCTCTTTCATGTAGCGACGACAATGGGCAGGCTCGGCAGATGACTGGGGAGCTCGCGTCTCCGTGTCACGCCAGCACAGGGCAAAATATCGAACGATACCTACTCCAGTCAATGCCACGGCGGCTCAGTGCATTGCGTATGGGTAGGTGGCGAGCACCCTCGACAGAATGCGGGCATGTATGCGATTGCATGCAAAAGAGACCTTTGGTTTGAAACCATGTTCTTTCTCTGGGCTCCGGAGTAGGTACGATGTACATACAGGGCGAAATGACCAGCTGCCAGCTCATTCCGCGTCGTTCTGACGCAGGGGGTCCCTCTGATCAACACCGGCCCTGCCCAGGTCCCTCGTTGTGCAGTGTTTCAGCGTCAGGCGCGCGTTCGCCGCAGGCGCGGACAGAAATCGATATGCGTAGGTAGGTCCGTTGTAGCAGAGGCTGCAGAGCAGGTCTATGGGCATTGGTAGGGTTTCGTCGTGGTATCGACGGACGTCCTCCCGGGCGCGAACCAAACATTCTTTTCGGCGCGCAGAAAGCGCAGTGGGTTAACACCTTTTACTTCTACCGGGCTGCGGCCACTGTCTACCCAGGTATGTCATTGACGATGACACCAGTGTAGCCATGGTTCCCTTCACTTTGGCTGGTCACTACCCGCTCTTTCCTGGTCATCCCAGGGCAGTTGGGGGGGATTTGGGAGAGCGGGGAGAGAAGCAGCAGGTATGCATGCCATGTTCAAGATACCTGACCAAATGCACAGGAACAGAAACGTAATGTAGATACCATACGTGTATAGGTAGCTCCTGAGGTAGGTAGTAGGTATGCAGCAGTATGAATCACACCTTCCTCAACAGTCATGTCTGAAGAAGCTTGGCAGGTGCACTGTGCAGCACCTTAACAATTTCCCACCAGCCGAAACCCATGATAGCATCCCGCAGCCCCCTGCATATGCTGTTGACGAACAAGTCCGTGCGCATCCCATGCCATCGCTTTCCACTTCCTGCATGCTCACATGTCGACGGCAATGTCTACCTAGGTAGCAGGGCTTCCTTCATGGTGGCGACCGTGACGACCCAAGCACCCAGCGCGGCCTCTTTCTGAAGCAGTTGGTTTGCCCATCGGCTTTGGTGGGGGGGGGAGGGAAAGGGGGAGGACGAGGAGGACGAGGAGCGAGCGAGCACCCCAATCAACGAAACATTTACGGATCCTGATCCGACAGCCTGGACGCGGAGGGGCCAGAACCCGACTTCTATAGCAAGTACCGTGCTGGGGTAGTAAGATAGCTGTCAACCCGGCGACAGACCCCATGGCTGCGACGCCAACGCGCAGTCTACACCCCTTGACGACGTCTTCCCAGCGTGACAGCAAGGTCGCCAGGACCCTATCGTCTTCAGTAGGTATGTCGCCGTCGGGGGGGGGGGGGGGGGTAAGGATTCCCTCTCAGTCAGCCATTAACGGAATGACTCCCGGGCCGTCTGGGTCCGACAATTGCACGCAACCGAAATCATCCCTTTGAGTTCCGATGGGGCAAGGCGAGGCGAGACAAATCAACCAGTCTTGCACGTTACCCTTGGAGGGGGGTTGTCACCTCCAGCTGAGCCGTCGCCATCCGTGCCTCCGCCGCGTGCCCACGGACGAAAGACCCTAACCGGGCGGGCCACAATCGACGATGGCGCGGCATCCAAGAAGCCAAGATTTCTCGGCTGGGCATATCAGCCTTGTTCCCATCTGCGCTCGGTCATGGCCTCCGTCACTTTCAGACCCGGCCCTTTTTCTATTGACTGGGCCTCGTTGCGTGCTTCTGCATGCATCTTTTGAGAGGGTAGCCCAGCATATTCTCTCGTATTAGACTACTTGCCGCTGCTCACAAGCTCAGTTGCTAGCAGAACTCACTCTTGGTTTAGCTACCTGCTCGCCAAGTTCATACAAGAGTCTAATTCAACCCACAAGAGCAGCAGTCGGGTCAAAGTTTCGTGAGAACCCTCCACCCCGGTTCTCTAGCTGGGACAAACCTGCTTCTGAAACGCGGAGAGGCCAATCCCGTACCGCTGCACAAGCCGCCCCAGCATCTTACCCTCGTGCTCTATCCCGTCGCGATTGCATCATGGGCAATTGCTTTGATCCGATCATGCGCAAACTCTGAGGAAACTTCTTCGTCCTCCGTCGCCGTTCGGGTGGCCGACGTCAGACCTTTCGCACTTGTCCTCAAGTCCTCACACATGCTTCGGGAGGATGATGCATTGTGTGATCCGAACCTTTTGCACGTCACTGCCGGAACACCCATTGAGCCAAGTGTGCGACGAACAGAGTCTACCGGTATATAGGACGAAAGGCGAGCCTGCTTCGCCGATTAGCCGTGAATGGTATCATCACTCTCTCTTCCCAATGGCCGAAAGCGCCATCGTGATTGTCCCTGCCGATGTGGCCTTGGTCGTGTTTAATCGCCGCGTCCAGTTGACGCCAGGCAAGGCAAGCCGTCTGTTTCATGGATGCCGTTACAAGGCCCGCATGACACGACGAGAGGTCGACAAGGTCCGGTTCCAAGGTTATAAAACACGTGCTATGCGCGTGCGAGGCCTCGTTTGAAGAGAATCCTCGGGAGCGACGGTGGCGTGCTGACCCAGAAAGGGTCACCGCGGTTCGAACGCGGAAACGCATCCAAGGGGGTTATCAGATGGCGGCCGCCTCCTCTTTCTTCTCTCGCTGAGCCCTCCGTACATGGCGTTCAACCCGCTCAACCCGGCCTTCGACCTCGGCAACGAACTCGGACGCACTTAGGACACCTTGTTGATACCAGCTCTTGAGGACCTCCTCGCTCCGGGCGCGGAGGTCGGCCATTTCCGCCTCCTGCGCCATCTGGGTCGCTTCAATGCCTCGCATCTTGGGCACGAGAGAAGCCAGGACCGCGCTCTGTGAGGATTCGGGGATCGGGCAGTCGTTCACGGAGGTCAATGACGAGGCCGTGGCCGGAAAGGATGCCGCTGACGCAAGAACGGTTGCTTGGACTGCTTCTGGGGCGAGCTGGGTCGGGGGTTCGAAGGGCGGAGGGGGTTGGAAGAGCGTTGGATGGGAGTTGTCTGCAATGCCGTCAACAAGCCGCAGATATGAAGTACAGGGGACTAGATCCTTCAAAGAACTTACATAGCTTCATCAGCTCACCATATACGCGGATACGGGACAAGAGGTGGTTGAAGCGGCGTTCGAGTTCTTCCAGCGTCTCGACCACGGACCCTGTCCGGGAAGGCGACGACGCTGCGGCCGGGCCATATAAAAGGTGTTCGATTCGTAAAAGCCGTGATTCGAGGAGCGACACCGTTGAGAGGGTGGTGTTGTCGAGGGAGTTGTCCATGGCGGCTAGGAGAGCTGCGCGTGCCGTCGCGCGCCAACGGTGTAAATAGACGCGGTGGGGACGATTTCCTGGATGCGGAGGAGGCAACCCGAAGTCTCGGCGTTGTGTCCTACACGATGTTGCGTGCGGTCTGGACTCGGGAGCTTTGGCGCAAATAGTTCGCCGGAAAGATGTCACAGGCTGAGAGGGCGGGATGTGGTCAGTAGGTAAGTAGGTAGGTAGGCAGGTTAGCGTGCCTGCCTGGTAAGGCTGAGGCGAGCTTTGAGTGGCTGAGGAGACAAACATACCTCCCCTCCCTTCCTTTGGTCCCCAAATGTCCCCAGGCGGCATGTGGCTCGTGACGGACCCACGCCACTAGTGCTCCCGGCGCAAATACTGTACAAACAAATACCCGTACTTACCCAGCCATGATGGGAGAGTCCAAATGAGCTCTCAGGAGGTCCGTCGACTTAGGTAGTTAGGTACTCATCCAACATCAACATCGCTCTCCCGATGAGATAAGCACTTCCTCTTCCTCCTTCTGTACAAAATCGGGCCTGAAATTGCTTGGTCGGGGCGTCTCCCTTCCACCACACATGTCCGTCTTGCTTTTCTTCAAAAAAGAACAAACAATTTTACTGTGGGAAAACAGGGCGGAAATTATTGATTTGAAAACCCAACACGACAATAGTTATGTAATTAGAGTGGCTCCGCCATGCTCGGATTGACAAAGTGTCGTCCGGAGACGCCAGCCCCTCCCCCCCAGCTGGTGGCGCTTCAAGGTGGGCGCCTAAGGTCTCTCTTTGTCCATCAACAAGCCCTGATGGGCATTCGGAATGTGTCCTCGTGGCCAGTACACCTGGCCGTGGCCTAGACATTCCGTGTACGTGAAAACAAACGTAGGAACTCTCGTCAAGTTCCAGTCGGGGAGCTCGGTCTTTTTTCTCCTTTTCTCTCTCTTTTTTCTCACCTTCTTTTTTTCTTACCTAAAAGCAAGGCTTCTCAGGTAACAGAAATCAACGACATTGGACAGGGTAAAAGACCAGGCAAGCATCCATTCCTCCGAGGAACGAGCACATCATTCTCGTCTGTCAGCCAAGACCCCAAAGGCCTGACACCCCCGGCCTGTAACCAGGTTCTGTTACACTGCAACCGCTCTGGCAAACTGGCCAATCCACACCATCGACACCCTTACTTAGCCTTTCGTCTATTCAGCGGGACCCCTTCCAAACCCCCGACGGAACCGGTATATTTCCTTTCCCTCCATCCATACCAGGCACCAAACCAACGCTTGTTGTTGTTATTCAGTCTGACGTGTGGCCTGCGTTGTGCCTCTCGCCTACGACTTGCGACGCAGACGATTGTCGACATATCGAGCGTAACGACTCGCCTCCCACGTCGTGACTCGTTGCCTCTTCCACATACTCTCTAGCGATCGACGGGCGAATGTACTGGTATTAGCCACCCTGACATTTGCCTTTCTCCGCGTTCCACCGTCTGTCCAGTGCGCCCATCTCCCTTCTGCGCAGTCTCACGGCCACGCCGTCCGCGCGCAGACGTTGAATTACTCGGTCGCTGCACCCCGACGGACCTGCGACGTTTGTCCCCGAAGGGTGGCCACCTCCTTTGCGATTTCGAAAGATTCGCTCAAAATCACGTCACAGCCTGCCTGCCTGCCACGCCGCTTCCTCCAACGGCCGCGAGTTCAACGCCACGCCTGCTCCGCCTGAGTGTGGATTCCGATTCGAACAACCCCAGACGCCGGGAAGCCGAGCAAGGCCGTAGTTTCTATCAATACCCCTCCGAATCAGCACTACGCCTTCTTCCTCTACCAAACACCAGACCAGTCTTTACGTTGCGGCTCTGCTCGATCAACTAGCGGATACTTCCCACCAATCATTGCGACTGTGTTCTGTAACGATTGGTTGCGCCTGTGGACACTTCATCCAAGTTGCCCGATTCGGCTTTCTACCTCTGTCTTTTTAGCCCCTCTTATCTGGCCTCCGCTTTTGCGCTTGCGCCTGCGATAACCACACGCGACCGACGACGACGACGACGACGGCGACGACGACAACGACTAGGACGACGACGACAACTGACCGACTTACTGACTGACCGCCTAACGACTGACCGACGACGATCGATCGCTGCGACCCAGAGCGGACTAATATGCAGAATTACTCAAGCATTACTGATGGGAGCGCAAATTCGATTGCGTCTGGAAGCTCTGGCGAAATGTCACGGTGCGCCGACCCCCTCACTACCTCCCCGCAGAGATGCGGAGCAAGACGATGTCTGGGCGTGGTGGATATTGATGGACATATTTGCTGACGAACGACGTACAATAAATAGACAGCGCCGAAGAAACGGAAGGGAAGGGGGAGGCCAGGCCTCGATGTCGAGTAGTGTGATCAATCTGCTCAATACCAGTACGTCCGATCCGAGAGCCTGCGCACCATGCGGTATAGGCCAAGAGACTAATGAGTGGCGATAACAGTCGTCGGCGCTGGCACGTTGGCAATGCCCTCCGTGATGTCTCACATGGGCTGCATGCTTGGCGTACTAATGATTGTCTGGTCCGGTATTACGGCCGCCTTCGGCCTCTACCTGCAATCACGCTGCGCGCGATACCTCGATCGAGGGACATCATCCTTCTTCGCCATCTCCAAAATCACGTACCCAAACGCCGCCATCCTATTCGACACTGCCATTGCGATCAAGTGCTTCGGTGTCGGGGTATCTTATATGATCATCATCGGCGACCTGATGCCCAAGGTCTTCATTGGCCTTTTCGGTGGTGTGGTGGCTAGCAATCCTTATTTGGGCGAACGGAACTTCTGGATCACTGCTTTCATGCTGGTCATTATCCCCCTGAGCTTCCTCAAAAAGCTGGATTCGCTCAAGTACACCAGTATTGTCGCTCTGGTTTCGATTGGTTATCTTGTTATCCTCGTCATCTACCACTTCGCTACCGACCGTCTCAAGGACATGAGCGAAATCAGAGTCATCGAGCCGGAGAGCACCATCGCGTTTCTTAGCACGTTGCCTGTGGTTGTCTTTGCATACACCTGCCACCAGAATGTACGTCGGGTCCCTTCCCTTGCCCAGCTTTCTTTGCTAACTTTGGGGCTAGATGTTTGCCATCTTGAACGAGATCAAGGACAACTCTCCTAGCAGTGTCATAGGGGTTGTGGGATCGAGCATTGGCGGTGCCGCTTCGATCTACATAGTCGTTGCCATTACTGGCTACCTTACTTTCGGCAACAAAGTTGTAGGCAACATTGTTATGATGTGTAAGTGCATTTCGTTCGCATGCTGAGCTTTGCTGATTCCTCTCAGATTCGGCAACCGCCGCTTCGTACATCGGCCAGCTGGCTATTGTGGTGCTTGTCACCTTCTCCGTTCCGCTGCAGGTTCACCCATGTCGCGCATCTGTCGATGCGATTCTCAAGTGGCGCCCGAACCGCAAACCAGGCGGCAACGCTCGCGCCAACTCGCCTGGCGGACACCCACTTCTCCCTTCTTCGGCTTCTGTCCGCTCCGACCACGGATCCAGCTCCTCCATGGGCGAGGCCCGATTCGCTATCCTTACTTCTATTCTTCTCATTCTTTCTTATGTCGCAGCTCTCTCCGTCCACAGCCTGGAAAGAGTCTTGGCCTATGTCGGAAGCACTGGGTCAACCAGCATAAGCTTTATACTCCCCGGTCTTTTCTATTACAAGATCAGCGACCCCGACAGCATGCACCAGCAACGTCTCCACAAGGAAGATGACGATGCTGACCTTCCCTCGGACGACGATGATCTAGACCCCATGGTCACCAGCATCGCCAGTCTCGGCAGCGTAGCCAGCGTTGTTGCCAACCCGCGCCAATGGAACCGCAAATGGCGATGGGATCTCGAGCACATTGAACAGGACGCCCTGCGCAAGATGGCTTTGGCTCTCGCCATTTACGGCGTGTGTGTCATGGTCGTTTGCCTCTTTATGAACGTGGTGTTCCACGCATCTCACTGAACACGGAATTTTGCATTTTCCTCGCCCTTCACGGGAAAGAAGAGTTTTAGAGGCGCTTGTTTTCGGATACGATAGCACAGAACTGTTTATTTCATGCCTGCTGAGGATAGACACTGCGACGTTTCAGAAACCCGCGGGAAGCGATGCGCATTTTTGGAGTTGGGTGGTTTGTTTCTGTTTTCTTGTGTCTTGGGGGCTTCACTCGAGTATTCTCCTTTGCATAACCCCTCATCAGCGCGGCGGTTGCATGTTTGAGGCGTTAGCTCAGTTCCTTGCTTTAGCTTGTCCTCCGTCCACTTATTTTTGGTACAAATATACCAAGACCAAGCAAGGCCCGGATGAAAAAAGTCTCTGCAGCATTTGGTGAAGTTGAAATTTTTTATTTATTTATATTTATTTTTTTGGCTCGAAACGGAGTGACATTTTGGTCCTTTACAATCCTCTTTTCATAATATACAATCCGTGCGACACGCCGTCTGGCACGTCAATGAGACATGTAATGGTGCTGCATCCACAGTCTTGGCCTCGTCTTTGGCCATCCATCCCATTTTTACATGCGAACTTTCCAATAGTCCGCACCAGTCGCCCGGTGATAGTACATTCGCTCGCCTTTGAAGTCTCTTCCCGTCTCTATTGGCACAGGTCCGCTTATGTGAGAAGTCGCCCGCCGCGTTCCCAACGACACGCCTCGCGATGGTGGAGTGATGTATGAAGCATAGCCTTGCCTCTGGGCACACGGTAGTCCCTAGCCAGTCATGCTGAATCCGATCCGTTCCATTATGCTTTATTTGCAGGCGGAGCTCTAAGAGATTTCGCTGCTGTTTCCGTGTTGGGGGACCCGTTTGGTTTGTATTTCGGCTCGAGGATTCCGACCTGCACGCAGGGCATTGTTAGTGACGTGTCCAATACTGTTTCCAGCCCATCATGCCGTTCATTCTTGGAGCTTGTGTAGCTCACGCAGCGATGATGCGCATTCCGCCGTCGTCCCCCTGACTCACTGCCATCCCATGCGGAGCGTTGGAAAGCGTAACAAAGTGCACGTCGTCATACCATTGACAATAACCTCCACACGGTGTCGGTCGGCTGCGCCCCGACACCGATCCAGTACCGAGCGCGTAAAGTGTCAAGGCGGATATCCTTGTGCGGCTTGGTCGTGGCGTCGTAGGGATCTTGCTTGGGGACGGGGTCGTAGGTGCCGATGACCTCGATGGGCTTGCTGTTGCGGGCGGTTCTGCGAGTCGGGGGCACGCACGCGTTAGCTTCCTTCACTTTATATGGGCCTTGACCCTTCATCCTTTGCTGGCGTCGTGTGCGTGCAGTGTTGGTGGAGGAGCTTATGGGATCGAGCCGGAAGGGCGACTGGGAGCGTACCTGGCTTGCGAGACGACAATGTTGTAGAAGGGCTGGTTGACGCGCCCGAAGCGGGCAAGGCGTATGCGGACGACCATTTCTAAATCGTCAGAGGGGGTGTCGGCAAGATCCTTCGTCGATGGAATCTGGTAGTTCGAGGAGGATGTCGTGATTCTGAAGCTGCTGTAGGTAGCTTCAATCAATACGGTCCCCATTCCCAGTGGTTTGCCCAGGTCCAGGAATTTTTGATC
This sequence comes from Colletotrichum zoysiae, assembly GCA_030867305.1. Classification (NCBI taxonomy): domain Eukaryota; kingdom Fungi; phylum Ascomycota; class Sordariomycetes; order Glomerellales; family Glomerellaceae; genus Colletotrichum; species Colletotrichum zoysiae. Next base: position 238,076 of record MU842819.1, on the reverse strand, counting down.
GGTGCGGGAGTTGTTCCGATGCCGACTCGCTGTCCGGGTTCTCGGTCCCACGCTAATTATCTCCACTCCAACTCTAACTAGTGTAATCCGCCCCAATGGTGATGTCGGTGTGCAGGTACCTCGAGTTAATCACGTGGATCAGTAGGTAAGGCAATTGGTAATCGAAGAAGAGGCGTGGGATCCTGCCTAAGGTAGAGGGGGGCAATGAAACAATGCAGAAGGCGGGGATGTTGCTAGCAAAGAGGGGTGGGATTCCCAATGTAGCTGATCTTCCGTTGTCAAGCCCCTCACCGTACCAAGTGAGTACCAGAGTCAGTATCCTTCCTGTATTCTGCGTCGCCATGTTGCTTCCTTTTCCACTCTTCGCACTAGTCACTAAACGGCGGTGGCGCCTCCATCGTTGCACGACAAAGATCCCGGAACCTTAGCCATGGCCGACCATGAACAACAGGTGCCACAAGAAGGCCAACCGTCACCCGCCGCACCGACCACCGAGCCGATCAGGCTACCTGCTACGGAGCCGACGGCCGAGACGGAGCAGAGTCCGCAAGAGTCAGCGTCCCCCACCGACGCCCATTTCTCAGCGGGCGGTTTCTTCCCCATCGTCACGTCCCAAGCGTCCCAGCATCCCAGCATCCTCGATTATCGCCGCGAAAATGGCCGCAGCTATCACCGTCTCAGCGATGGCAAGTACGCCCTGCCCAACGACGAACTGGAACAGGAACGCCTCGACATTGTCAACCATCTTTGGATGTTAACCTTTGATGGCAGGCTCTGTCTCTGTCCCAAAATCGACGGTGCGAAGCGGGTCCTTGACATCGGCACGGGCACGGGCATCTGGGCCATGGACTACGCCGACGAACATCCTGGAGCCGAGGTCATCGGCGTGGATCTGAGTCCTATTCAGCCCGCCTATGTACCGGTCAACTGCATCTTCGAGGTCGATGACCTTGAGAAGGAGTGGATGTGGACGGAGCCCTTTGACCTCATATTTGCGAGGAACATGGTGGGCAGCTTCTCTGACTGGGAGGGTGTCATCGCCCAGGCCTTTGACAACCTGGAGCCCGGTGGCTACTTGGAGCTCCACGACGGCATTTACCCTTTGATCTGCGACGATGGAACCCTGACGGAGGAATCGCCGCTGATGAGGTGGACCCTCCTTATCGCCGAGGCTTGTGAAAGGAGGGGCCGTTCGGTTACGATCGGGAACCAGTTCCCCCGCCTTCTGGAGGAGGCTGGTTTCGAGGACATCAATGTCACCAATATCAAGTTCCCCGTGTCGCCCTGGCCGAAAGACCCCAAGCTGAGGCTGTTGGGCGAGTGGACGCAGGCGTCGCTGCTTCCCGGCATAGAGGGCATGTCGCTCGCGCTCTTCACGCGCGTGCTCGGCTGGAGCGTGCTGGAGACCATCGTCTTCTGTGCGCAGGTCAGAGACCAGGTGAAGAACACGAAATATCACGGATACTGGAAGGGGATTGCCGTCTACGGACGGAAGCCGCTGGTCGGGAACGGGCACGACAGGAACCTGAGCTCGAGCGGGGTGTTTTCAACGCCGAACGGCGAATACGTTGTGCTATAAGTTCCGATTCGAATTGGTGGCTGCCTCGTACTTTTAGAAGCGTTCAATTTTAATCTAAGCCGGCGGAAACGGTTACGAAATGGCTGTGTTCCTCTGCATTGTAGCGTCGTAACGTCTCCCCGCATCATCGATCTATTGTGATGTGATAGTATGATATAGGGTGGAGACGATATGTTTTGTCGGTATCAACGTCGGCAACCGGGAAGAGCATGCTAAATGGGAGATCGGCCCGAACAGTTAAGGTCTGCTGTTTATTAAGCATTCATATTTGAACGTGCTAGAATGGCCGCCCAGGACTGAACTGCACAAAAGTGATGATGCGCATTGGATAAAACACAGGGAGCACAACTCGATACTAGTCGGTATTGTCAACTCCTTACGACTCGGCGCAAATTGGTTGGTCTCAACTGGACATCTGTAGTGAAGCCTTGGCCCTTTGTGAAGGTTGCATATTCACCCAACATGTCTATCTTTTCCCAGTACGGTAACGCCAAACAGCGGTGTGTTGTCTCGGATTCAGCAAAGATTGACGTTTCCGTTTGGGAAAGGTGAGCATTCACACCTTTCATGGGATTTATATATTTTATTCTACAAACTTTAATCTCTTGCAAGTGTCCTCCATAGCGGTGTTGCCATTGAAGTTAGCTACGGCGTTAACCGCAATGAGGAGGCCACCGGCATCAGCATCTCCCATCTTGTGCTGCTCAGGACATGGTCCGTCCCACCAAGTTTATGTTTTTGGAAACATCAGATTCGTGGGATATGTGTTATAATCAGCGAATCCTTCTTCATGCGAAAGCTAAGGGACCATTTTAGTCTGATAGCGACAACAATTACCACCCCAGAGAGGCTGGTCTTGGAGGTAAATATGGATTTTGGCATCAATTTTTGGACGCTTCTATTTGAAAATTGGTATCTCTGCTTTCAGTAGTCAATTCAAGTGGCCTGGCAATAGTATACGACCTTGCAAAATAGCTAGCTCGACACTCTAGTCTAACAAAATGTTCAGGATGTACGGTGCCAGGGTATACGCAGTGAGTTGGAGCAGGTTAGTGTCCTCCCATTTTTCATTTATCAAAACTTCAATGTTGATTACTTTCTCAGCTTCAACTAGAAGTTGTTGACACGACGTTTCCGTGATAGGCCTTCATACCCGAGACGAATGACCTTCGTCATAAAACGGCCATGGAAGGCGATAGCGGCGAATTACATTCAACAAAACATATGTCCGTAGATCATATTTAATATTGCTTCAGGACACGTATTATGTTCACTAATGGACCAAACACAATCTTTTCAACAACTCGCTGAAGACTCAACTGGCATTTACAAATCGCACTCGTACTTTTATAAGTACTGGCAAAGCAAGTTACTAAAGTTTGAGAACACACTATTAAATGGCCTGCGCTATTTGGTACTTAAGCGAAAAGTTGTTTGAGTCTCATATATTTTCGCTACGTTTATTAGGAATACTGCTTTCATATAAGTGCTTATGTGGCAGGACGCGAATGATCTTCGACGGAAATCTTGCTGAGCAGACACGAAGCTTTCCTTGACTATGATATTCTTTGAATGTTAGAAGATATGCACTTCTGGCCTAACTACTGACAATATGCTTTCAGGGGGCATCGTGGCAACATGCCAATGCCTTTGAAATCCCAGAAGTGCAGTACGCCAAACTACCTCCATGGCACAACGATAGTTAGAGCAAAGAGCCCCACCCAGAGAACATCGTGTTTCACATGATGCAAAGTGGGGAGAGGCTACTCTTGAGCTCCCTCTATGTAACTCCTTCGAGTTGGCTTCAGGCATAGGCTTTTCCCAACGCCGTGCAAGAGACACAAGACGACAAAAAACCAAGTTTATCTTCCCACAAGGCAGTCGTGAATGAAGCTCTGATTGTGTTTGATGGGCTCTGTGCTTTACGTCGAGAGTTGGATGGGGCTCGTCCCGTACACCTATTACCCTGCTATTGAAGATATTATGCCAATGCAGACGGGAGAATGTGCCCTGTATTTGAACTGAAATGTAAATACCGAGTTGCCGATTTAGGGCCGGCGACAGACTATTTTTGGTTATCATTTGTCGTTTCGACCACGAGTACTGCGAATATGCTCCAGGTATTCCTTCCTATTGCCCGTCATGATAACAAACGCCGACAGCAAGAGTCGGCATCTTTCTTTCCTATTTCGGCAACAAACACGACTCACAGCTTGCTCCCTCCATCATTCCTGCCGTCAGGGACTGTCACAGCCTGAGAAAATTGTTGAGTGAAATGGTTGTTGCATGCAGAAAAATACCAGGGCGGCAAGGAAGGCAGTTTTTCGTGGAATAAAGATCCGATCATGCCGTGATGGCGCAATGTCAATTACGGATCCGCTTTTGTCATTAGAGATTACAGGACCTACGTTTATGCAACCACATGATGTGAGCTTCGCTGGTCTAATCGCATAAGAGGCGGTATTTTTACACAATAAGTTATGTCGCCAGATATCATCGGCCGAATGAATGAATGCATCGCACTTACATCATCGGCCCCATTCGGTTGTTACCGAATACCACCGGGATCGTGCATTCGCTGGGTGTCGGGGCGCCATGGCCACACCGTAGTACAGGGCTTTTCCCGATTTCTGTTTGCCCTGCAATCCAGTGCACATACAGATTGTTCATGGATGGCTACGGAGCACGTTACGCATGTACACGATCGAATGTCCAGTAGGATGTTAACTCACCTAGAGGATCAGTCAGCTGCGAACCGTTCTCTGGCCAAAGGCTTCTATTCATTCATTTTAGAGGTGGAACAACATGACGCGCCAAGCCTGCCTGCCCGGAACTCCGCCCTCGGAACTTTTGCACCAGCTTGGCGGTGCCCGCTGAAAAGGCACCGTTGGGTGTCAAGTCAAGCCTGGATTGGCAAATGACAAGCCCAACAAAGCTTGTGGCCTGGCCATCTTACCAGGGCTCGTTCCCACTGATCGACGCCTTGGAAAAATCATTCGAGCTGAAGAGATCATCAGGTGTCCACTGGCTGTAGCCTTACAGGCCCCTTGCCAGGCAAGGCACGCGCAGTGCGGAGGGAAAGTAGGAATATTCGTATACGAAGTATGAGAAACCGACAAGCCGACTCCATTCCATTACCACATCAGATCGCTGGGAGGGCAGAGGAGAAACCGGGACTACATGGGGGAGCGTCTCTTCAACGCAGGGCCACACGGCGGAGCTAAGGAAGCGAGTTACTTAAATTAGCCTGTCATAAAGAGGCCCAACAGCGCTGGTCCTTGCTGCGCCGCGTATCCGTACCGTGGTGTACCTAGCATTCAGGGTAGTACTGATGCTGGTGGTCGCGTTAAGGCGATTCCCTGATTATGCAGGCATTGGAAAATAATGGTGTGTGCTGAAGCCATTGAATGTCGACGTAGCTGCCATGATCAACGATTGGAGTTTGCCATGATGGAAGCATGTGGCCTATCACAACTGAAATGAAAACTTTGTTAGGGGCATGAAGGCCGTGTTCTCGGCACCCCCGGCCGACGACTTTGCTACGTTTTTGTTTTACGAGATTCTGTGGAGGTTCATGGCTTCCTTCGCGCGCGTGTCCCAAGCAGGAAGTTATCGACGTCACGGTCGGCAGGGAAGGAATCAAAACAATGGGCTGGGCTGGTGGTTCAAGCTTAACAGCAATCTCATATTCTCTTCAGGGCGGGCGGTTTTCCATACGAGATGGGGGCGGTGGAGTGACACTAAGAAAAGGAGAGCGGGGAGGGGGGAGGGAAACTGGGTCTGACTCGTGAGGTGTATAGACAGGGATTATTCACAAATGGTCCGTTTATAAAGCTTGGGGGTGAAGGCTCAATTTCCCGTCTCCTGTTCATCCAACTCCTTTCAATTCATCAATTTTGGACGTTCGTTCTAGTCACTCGCTCACACATTGCATTTTATCTTAATACCAAAAGCCAAAAAAACAACACAAAAACAATCACTTTATACTTAATTTTCCACCAACCAACCGACAACATGTTCTCCAAGGCTACCATTGCTATCACCAGCCTTTTGGCCCTGGCCGAGGCCGTCAAGGTCACCGAGCCCGCCAAGGGTGACGACTGGGACCTCTCCAAGACCAACGAGATCACCTGGGACACCGTCTCCAGCGACCCCAAGACCTTTGAGATCGTTATCGTCAACCAGTCCAGCTACCCCGGCGTCTCCCAGACCATCGCCAAGGTCAACGCTGCCGATGGCAAGTATGAGCTGAAGGACCTCAAGGTCGCCCCTGGTGGCTCCTACCGCATCAACCTTGTCTCCACCGACCCCCAGAACTCTGGCATTCTCGCCCAGTCTGAGGAGTTCAGCCTGACCGGAAGTAAGTAGAGCTGCAATGATGGGCCTGCCCCTTGGGCATTCCGAATCAATGGATGCTGACTTGTGTTTGTGTTATCAGGCGACGACAGCTCTTCGGCCCCTGCCTCGGCTTCCGCTACCGCCTCGGCCAGCGCCTCCGGCTCTGCCTCTGCCTCTGCCACCGGTTCGTCTTCCGGTTCCACGGCCACTGGCTCCGTTACCCAGACCGCTTCCGGCCTGACCACTGTGACAACAGGCTCTGCCACCGCCACGGCCTCTGATGCCTCCAGCTCAGGTGCCGCTACCGGCACCGCCTCCCGCTCCGCCGCCTCCGGCTCTTCCACCGCCGCCCCCAACAGCGCTTCCGGTATTAAGTCCACTTTCGCCATCCTCGGCTCCGTTGCCGTTGCCGCCTACATGCTCTTCTAAGCAAGATGCGCACATCACGATCTTGTTTTTCTGAAGTTGTTTTGACCGAAATGATACCAACCGGCTACGAGAATCCGACGTAGCGACAACTGGCGAAGTGCATTGGGCAGGGAAATGGGGGAACATACTACAAAAAAAACACGGATGGGATTATGTCTGGCGTCGCCTTCATACGTTTTGAATTACGTTTATAGACTAATGTTGAAGCTTTGCTACTGGACTCCCTCCATTTACAAGTCGCCTTCAAACGACGCATCACTCGTGAATGGGCAAGGAGCGCTCTCGGCCGAAGTATCCGACAGGCGATTTCGGCGTCGTGCTGCTGCTACTCGTCAACGCAGGGGTATGACCCCGAGTTTTTGTGTCTTCTCCCGGCTACAAACCTCACCGCGGAGATGAACGGTTCCATGCCGTTGGTTCCGGGTTACGAAAAGTCTCATCGGCATCTCCACTCTTGTGAACTCGTATTAATTATGGATACGAGATGGGCGCACGCAATTCAATGCCCTTATGCTGCACAACCCTGCTGTTCCCCCTGATCGCCCGCCTCAACGTGCAGCTTTGGCGTTTGCTGATCCCCCAATTGAGATTGACGACAGGGTTCATGCAGGGATGGGTACTTACTACCATCCACCATGTCTGGAAATTAGACCGGGTGGCGTTACCGTCAGGTGCGGAAAACACAACTGGAGTGTAGATCGTGATAATAGACAAAGTTACGGGCTGCTTATTGACTTTTCAAAAAGCGATGCTGGCCAGGTCGAAAAGGCGTTGCCTTCTCGATAGGAATGAGGAACCGCCCTCATCAGCCGTGTCTCAAACCACCGCAAAAGTGAGGCAGGAAACATCTAACCGCTTTCACAATCTGGAACATCTTATAAGCTGAATTATCGACGACTAATCACATAGCTATATGCAATTGAGTAACAGATATGGGTAGTATGGCAACTTACCTGAATGTATGTGCTATAAGTATTTTAGCTAATGTGCCTGACTGTGCACCTTTTGTTAGGAGAACCCATTCTCTGCTGGAGATGTCCTGTTTGGTGCTGAAAGCTGTGGTTCATCGGCCGATCGGCCAGCCGGTTTGAGGCAGCTCTGGATAACCACTAGACTCAGCGGACCAGCTTCTCAACTTCAATGGAGATGTATCCATAGCCTGGCCGGTATATTCATTATCATTCAGTCGAGTCTCGAGATTCGATTCATCGCTACAATCTGCTATTTGTTTCTGCGACACGGGCCCTTGTACACACTATCCTTACACCTCAATGGTGGATGCACGAGCAAAGTTTTGTTTTCCAACGAACTTCTCATATGTTTCAAGGTGGGTCAATGAGAATATCTGGGCTCTTCAGTCAAATAGGTTGCCCTTGACAAGCAATGAGCCGCTTTCTTTGGGCAAGCATGCTCTTATGTGCCGATATGCTTTGGAGCACATCTCTCACTCATTGTAAGATGCCTCCTGATGTAAGTGCAACCAATAACAGCCTCTCCAGCACAATCAACAAAGTAGTTATTCAAACATAATCAGAAAGAAGGCTATAAATCTATCTATATCCAATGTCTTGATGCTGCGCATAGCTACTCGTTCATCCAAGGGCCTAGCTCGGCTAACATGGCGCATCGCTTCCCTCGACCATCTTCCCAAGTATCACCATCGGCAATCTCAAATACAGCCTGCAGCGGTGGGGTGCCAGATCCACCCGGCATATGGCTCGTGATCTGTAAAGTAACCATGCCGTCAAACGAAGAATCGCTTTCGATCAGCACACCGCCAGTGACATTTGCATTCAGCATGCTGGCAACTCCATTTCCTCCTTCTTTCCACTGCGGCCAGAAGATCATGTTTGGGCCAGTATCACGCAGAGTCGGCGCCCCGTTCACAATGAAGTCGCCCCAAGCGGTCTGCAGCGCGCGTCGCAGGGACGACGGAACACTCGAATTAGGGGTATTCACTGGCGCCAGTAGTATATCGTAATCGGACCCGGACCCCACGTCGAAGCCGTGGTAGGCGGGTGCAGCGCTGAATTGGTAACGCCATGCTCTGGCTCCAGCTTTGGCAGCGTATGCATCGGCGAGCCAGTGTGAAGGGCAGACGAACGTAGCCTCGGCGTAGAAATTGTTGGCTACCTGCTGCCAGCCCATGGCGTAGTTGGATATGGTGGTGGCGAATGGCGCATTGAGGCCGTCTGTGTCGAAGCCGGGGTCTGTATTGTTGACGTATTTCGAATTGGCTACGAGGAAATCTTCGTACTTCTGCGTGTACATGCTGAGGATTTCAGTCACGTTGGATGTGGTTAGCTTGGGGTAATAGGTCGTCAGGAACTTGACAAAGGTCGCCTGAGAGGTGATATTTTGCCAGGTGAAGTATGGGCCCTCATCCGCAACATTGCTGGTGAGCAGGCGAACGCCCTTGACACTCTCATGCCGCGGACTGAGACTCCTCGAGGCGATGTTTGTGATGAGCTTCCCGTCAATTACGGGCCTCCATTCCCAATGGCCATACAAGCTCTGGGTGCTCACCCAATCGCTAGCATTTTGGAGCGTAATCGAGTCTACGTTCTGCATGCAAGAGAAGAGGGACGAAGTCTCGTTGGCCGATGAACAGCCTACACGCTCCGCTAGACTGCGGTAAGCATTTGTCGGTCGGACACCATCATACTGACTGTTTTCCATACGCTTAGCTCACTGTTGGTAAATACCGAACGACGAACGGGAAAGGATATAAGCGTTACTCACGGTTGGGTGGTGAGGTATGGACTGCTCGCAATCACCCCATCAAAGAGACCTGCAGCCTCGTCTGTCGAGGCTAAGAGTAGGACCGCCCCAGCGCCAGCGGAATGCCCTGCCACAGTTACCTTATTCGGGTTGCCACCGAATTTACCGATATGCTTTTTCACCCAACGAAGCGACAGGAGCATATCGTTTAGTCCCGCATTGGCAACGCCGTTCGCCACGACATCAGCTGAGGACAGAAAGCCAAACGCGCCGAGTCGATATTGGATCACAACAGCGAGATATTTATTCTCGTTTGTTGCAATCTGCGTGGAAAAGTCGTAATTCGCCGCCAAGTCAAGACTATAACCGCCTCCATGGATCCACACGACTACAGGAAGATCTTCGGCACCAGCTGGTGCGAACACATTTAAGAAGAGACAGTCCTCGTCACCAATGAAGTCGATGTTAGCGAGAGAAGCCTCTTCTGCTGCTGTTTTCGGGTACTGCAAGGAGCGGCGAGACCATGGGCAGTGTGGTGGGTTGGAAGTAGCAGATATGATGGCTTTCTCGGTGGTACTGTTGGTTTTGTTACTTCTGTTGTCTTCTGGCTCCTGTGGTGGCTGCCATCGAAGCCTCCCAGTTGGAGGAGCTGCATAGCGGATTCTAAGTGACTATGAGATTAGATCATAGCCCAGGCTAATTTTGGAGAAGTGGCACTCGAACCACGTACCCCCTAAATATATTTAGCTTCGACGTTGAGTTATAAATTCCTTGATACCTTGCATATGGTAGATCGACGACAGGCCCATTTGAGTCATCTGCGCTTGCTAGAAGCGGCAGAAGGGGGAGAATATATGACTGTAACCGCATGGCACCAGACGACTTAGCGCGGCTATTGAAGAGACGAAAAGTGGCAACAGTGATTAGCGACTCTGAGTGTGGCGCCAATCAGGAGTTTGAATTATTATACACCAAGTGTCTGGATGATGGAATTACGGCTGGTTATGTATTCCCGGTTCTGCAGTTTTCGGGCGAAGCCATTAATATGAATGGTCATGGGTATTTACTTTTGAAAACTTATCATCCACGAGCAAAACCACCCGATGGGGCCGTTGCAAACCTAATTTCCAACTATTCTGCAAATAGGCTTTTGGCCACGTAACGGTCGCATAGAACGGGGAGCATTAGCCTCCTTCCCCGCCGCGTTGGAAGAGTCACAATCGAATGATTTAACGTAAACTAGTTATCGAATCTGCAACTGAGTGCACGGGTGTGATAACAGAAGCGGACCTGTATGAATTGCCTTTACTCATTACACCTTATACTATGACACATACACGTATCCTCTCTAGGGGCTTAACGCCAATGGTCAAAAGGTTGGCTGCACTTTAAGCATTTTCCTTCAATTTTATCTTGCGAAGAGACACTTGCTCGAAATTGACAGCGCTGGCCCCAAGGCGACAAGATGTCTCGTTGCGAGATCTTCCTACTCAGGATGATACCATCTTACCCCACGTTCCCTATCCTTATTCACCATCGAAAACCAAAAGGCTTTGAACGTTGACTCTCCCGAAACCGCGTTGGCGCAACAATGCTCGGCCGCAATGGATAGGAAATTCGGCTACAGCGATGAAGCTGACACGTTCGACATCGACGCCAGCCTCAATCAGCAGCTGCAGCATCGCACACAGCGTTTTCCCCGTAGCAAGCACATCGTCTACCACCACCACTGTCCCACCCCTGGGAACCGCATCCCGATCCATCTCGATCCTCTTTTCTCCCGGGCTGTTGGACACCGAAGATGAGATGTGCGATAAAGTCTTGATAACTGAAACGATGGGCGGGGGGAGCTTGCCTGCTTCACGAACCAGCGCCAAGGGCACATTGACTTGGGAGGCCAACGCTGACGCAAAGACAAAGGCGCCAGCTTCACAGCACGCCACAGCGTCAACTTTATCCCAATCACCAGCGAAGTGAGACTGTAGCAGTGATGCGCATAGTGCTAGTCCACCTGGCTGTTGGGCGATGTTCAGCACGTGGCGGAACTCAATGCCTCGGCGCGGAAAGTCCGGTATTGTGCGCACCATGCCAGCCAGTCGATGCAGATCCTCATGAGAGAAAGGGAGAAGGCAATTTTCCGCAAAACGCTTAGCCGCCTCGTCTCCGGCCATGTCGTTCTTGAAGAGAAAGCTGGGGCGGTGGTCCAAAACCGTCAACTCCAACCCTTCGTTGACGTTATTCTCCTCATCTTTGTTATCGCTGTTATTGCCATCCTCAGTGTGGCACCTACGTCGAGTTCGCCGCGTCTCTTCGGTAGCCTTGACCTGGACCTCGAGCATTCTACTTCCGGGCACCAGGTGCAATAATGATGCGATCGGAGCCTTATCTCTCATCCCAGTGATGAGCAGCACGTCTACATCTACGGCGTCGTACACCACATTCAAAAAGGTCTCCTCTGGAAGCCGTGGTCGTTGCCGCACCCGGTCCCGGAAAAATGCTGTCAACGCTGGCCGATGTTACTCCTTATAGATTCGGTCGCCAAGCAGGCGACCTGGGTCGGCACCAGTAGCCGCTGCGTATTCCTGCTTAATCACATCGCTAATACTGGACACACGCGCCCTGAGGCGTTTATTGGTGCGTTCAATAAATAGGGAAGCCCAGACGTCGGCACTGTAGTCCTTACCGGAGCAGCTGTCGCCTGTAACAAGAATAATGAGTTTCCGTTCCATCAACGCATTCGGGAGCGGGCAGGCGTAAGCTAGAACATTGCGCGGGTCCGAGATGCGTTTGAGACGGTCCAGGCGGGGCCGGTTCGGTCCGAAAGCTTTAGCCGCCAGTGGGGCGTCTCTCGGGTCCGGCCCGAGGTCGGCGCCGTAAGCTCCCGTGCTGAGGGGTAGCAAGACTTCGGCGACGCGATAGACCCACTGTACGACAGCTCTGTTGATATCGGTGTCATCTTGCTCACGGAGCCAGACGCCCGTGATCACGCAGGCGAAGTCCCAATCTCGACAGCCGAAAGCAGTAGCATCGTCCGCCACGTTGCCGACTGCTCCACCACCTTGCAGCAGATGGAGATAGCAGAGTGGAGAGGGACGAGTCTCGATGGCCGCCAGTAGAACGTCTGTCATGGTTTCTGCTGAGATCCCCTTGAGGAACAGACATCGCTTAAATGCAGAGGTTTTGCCACCGCCGTGCCCACCGTGCATTCCAGTCATGTACATCTCGGCGTCGAACATTTCGACACTGTTCACCAACTTAGAATCTGCTTCCGGTCCCCAGAGTGTGGCAGCGAGTGTGCAGATTGGCAAAAATGCCGCGGAGCTGATTTCAGTCGTGAAGGACTCAAACAGAGTAACGCCAAGGTGCAGATGACCCGCGTCGCAGTACAAATACGCATCTGCAGAGCAGTTCCGAGGAAGCTTACTGGCAACGAGTTCATCAAAGTTACCGAGCCTGAGCCGCAGATCGCTAGCATCGCTTAAGGGAATAACCCAATCCCTGACCAGGAAAGTAGGAGCTGGGTAAGCCGCAAAAGTGACGCTGATTAGGATGCCAAAGTTTGTCCCGGCGCCCTTCATCGCCCACAATAGATCGCGCTCGTTGTCGGGTCGCACGGCTTCGGCTGGTTGGTGTTGGCGTGGTACGTGGCCGACGCAGAGAACCTGGCCCGAGTCAACGCTGACTATGACGGCACCAACAACAGCGTCGCATGCGAGGCCGTACCGCCTAGCCAGATGTCCAATACCGCCTTGTAACCACAGACCGGCCCCTACGCTAGGGCGTGCGCCCAAGGGCACTGTCACCCCAGCTTCCATGGCCTTACTGACGATGTCGCCTGTCTTGCAGCCGGCTTCGGCAACGACCAAACAACTGTAGTCGGAGCTGGAGTCTCTGACCCCCTCGGCTGTCTTGAGAATGTGAATCTGGTCAAAGGCGGCCATGTCAACCGAGACGACGTTGGGCCAGAGACAATGGCCGCTGTGACCTCCGCCGACAATGGTCAAGCTGACCCTGTGTTTCAACGCCCATTGCACGCATTGCTGCACTTGTCGAATTTCAGTTGGCCTGACGATCGATGCGGGACGGTTGAGGTGAGCCTCCCGGTTTTTGACAGTCTTGTTCCCTTTCACCGCCGGCACATGCGCCTCAAGTTCCGGCAACGTTGTCGAATGCCGAGTGAATGTTGCCATGATGCTGGGCGCGCTAAACAAGAGATGTCCTTGATGACTGCCTTCCCCACGACGGCCCAGGGCACGACACACCTTGCGCCACTCGTTTTGGACATCCGTATCCTGCATTGTAAACCCTGCAACGAAAGATGCAAAACGTTCCAGGGTTTCGTCATCATCTGCCACGCGAACAACACTGGTTGGAAAACTAGCCGTCTGATGGCACACCAAGCCATCAAAGTGCAGCATCCCGGCGCGATGGAAAACCACAGCTATTCCAACTTCTGGCTGGTGTACAAGCATTTTCAGGACCTTTTCGATGAACTTGCGTTTTGGCTTCATACCGTACATGCTATGGCAGAATAGGATGACGTTGAACCCATCGTCGCCATCGCTCGTGCTGGTATTGGTGCCCCTCTTCACATGGCTTTCCAAGGTGAATGGAGCCCGATAGATGTCAGGCGCGCTTTCCAGACATGGCAGCGGAGGTTCCGTTTTCGAAGTGAAGGAAAGCCAATTCTCCAATTTGGTGGCAAACAGACCATTGGGTTCAAAAGCAGCGTATTTTCTGACCTGCTTTCTCAAGCTAACAGGCAGATATCCGAGTACGCTCTTCTGCCCAGGTCCAACTTCTAGAACAGAAATAGGGGCATGCAAGCCGATAGAGGTGAGCAGCTGGGATAACTGAGGGAAAATAAAGTCTTGGTACGCTGACCATCCCGAGCCTTGTGTCAGAATATCGAAGCCAGCACTGTACTGTATGTCGGATAACGGCTGCTTTGAAGATGCATCTTCTGGGACTTTCTGCCTCAGAGCCAACTTGAGGCAATCGAGAGTGGCCATTGTATTCTGGAAAAATACGCGTGAACGGTAAAACTGAACCTCGCAGGGTAGAGTGGCAACAAAAACAAATTCGGGTGGACATTGTGATGTTATCTTCAAATAGTTGGTTCCGGGCTATTTATATCCCAACCTTTTCAATGTTATTACTATGAAATTTTCGACTGTAGAACTTAGGGATTGGTTGTTTTTCAGTCTCGGCAGAGTACAATTACTTGTTTGGCAAGTGGGCTATGTATGCCACAAGCCTAGGGGGAGGGGAGCGCTTGATCACAGATTTGCTTCTTGCAGCTGGCGAACTGCATCAAAGCCGCATTCACCGGCTGCAAACCCACTGCAAGCTACGCAGCAGAGAAAAGATTGGCCAATCCTGTCGGAATTTTGCATCACGCTCGACCAACAGCTGCACTTTTCAGGCTGTCATCACACCGTAGGCTGTGACTGCGCCCAGCAGGCGGGCGCTTAAAAGAATCAGCTTTGATGACAAACACGCTTTTCGATTTCCGACGTACCATGCAGTGAAATTGCGCAGAGGTCTGCATAACGTTATCATGCTGGAGGCCGACCGCAAAGGAACACAAGGCGAACTTAGTGGTAAATTGCGCCAATCAGCACGAGATATCACTACGGACTCGACGTAAGCTGCCGGCCGAAGTCTCAGCCCATAATGGTGCTGATCGAATTTGGCACATAAAGCCTGAACGATCATTGCTATCAACCAGTTTCGTCTACCAAAACCCTGGGTTCGAAACGGTAATGGACTATTGGATCATTGATACGATGGAGCAGTATCTTAGAGGTCGACACGGGCAAGTAATGTCACTTTGACCGGTATTCTCGGCTGCCAGTGCCATGTCAGAGCCCCATTTCTTAAGCTTTCATACCGAGGCAGTGTACAAATGGGAGTGACAACCATGGTCACGTCAAGTGCTCTTCTCTGACCCGTAGCTAACCGTACCTACCATTGACCGTTGGTCTGGATTTCTCTACTTTGACATGATTAAGGCAAAGAAATGCCTCTGCTAACAGTAGCTACTTTGGGAGCCGACCTCGTTGTTGTGGGCTGCTTGTGAGGAAGTCAAGTTTTACTTGAGCTGAGTGACATTGAGGTGCGCCTGAAAAGAACGACGCGGGAAACGCACAGGAGACATTGATAGAAAGCGCAACGGAACAGTTTCATTGATTGCTGGGACAACTGCAAAGATCTCTATCTTCATTCATCAGTTGACTCTCATGTTCTTTCAGTTATGCCGGTGATCTTGAAGCGAGGATTTATTACCATAGCTTTCGAGGGATCTGTGCCCATATACCCCCTACAGTATGGTAATATCACAGAAAGAACGTATCGTATGTAGGATTATGATAGATCCCGACATAATGAAGCTTAGCATGCCTTAACGCTTATGCCCAGGATCGTGGCCTCCTATACTAGATATTTCCAGATCAATTTTTATAGTTCAACATAGCAAGCAAGTTCTTAATAAGCTTACATGCATGACATGATCGACGCTCTCTGAGAGCAATCTCATGTGACCTGAAACATATCACTGCAAACTAGTTATAGTGCTAGTGACAAAGTCTACATGGAGAATGGTGGAAGACAAAGGCTTTTAAATTCAGAAAGCAAACCTCCAGGAAAATAAAATAAGAATTACTGAAACCTACACAAAAAAACAATGCAACAGACCGTACTCTATTAGCAAAAGAACATGGCAAACCATTGCTTTACGTCTCTATAAATGTGCTTTCATCCGTTTGATGCTTCTTGCCGATGCTTTCCTCTTAAGCTTTCAGTAAGCTGCCTTGGATTGCTGCAGGTGTCGGAGATTTACCATTAGAATAACTGCGATAGCTCAGTACTATCACCAAATTAGCACACCAGCGATTCTCTTTTCATTATTTGTACGCTCGCTGTTGAGGAAAGCTTTGGCGCTAGAGCTAAGGTGATCAGGTCCACATTTAGGCTTGTTTGCAAGTCCCAAACTAATGCTCTGCCAACACAAAGGGACAACTCCCTTAGTCGGGCAGGTGACAGAAAATCGGACATGGACTTAACAAATGTCCTGTGGCATCTTTAGACGCTAGTGTATCTATTAGTCAACCGGATGCACCTCATGATAACAATCAACCAACTGACTGGCCAGGCAAGACAACCTTGGGTCTCCGTAGAACCCGCCTTCTGACGCCTAGCATGGCGTGTTTTGGATTTTAGGGCATCTTGAAAATTATGCATATGGCTAGTGCCACGCAGCGTAAGCGACCTACACCATCTTCATGAATGAGCTTACGATAACTGATCTTTGAATCGAGTGGATGAAGCAATGTGTATCATAATGAGAGGCCCAATGCTAACCATAATCTTGTGTCCATATAAATGCCTTATTGTTGCGTTGTTCCACAAGTAAGTTAAACGAGTAACGTTGTCCCAATACCTTCGTTGCAGAACCCACAGCAGTCAAAATCCACTTGCGGATATTCCCTCAGCCATGTTAGTAGATTTGAATGCCCTCAGGAGTGCCCAGGCTAGGGGGCTCACTGTTGGCGTCATATCCAAAGGTGTTGATAAGCCTCTGAGGCTGGAGATAGACGACTTTCTTCAGGATTTTGAGCTCGCGAACCTCTATTTTCTCGCCCTTGAGGCCTTTATGAGAAATAAAGTCTCCGAAAGCCCATTTTCTTACTATGAAATCTGTGGTATACATGGCCAACCGTGGCGTGCGTGGGATGGTGTTCAGTCTGCGGAATTTAGCTTTTCTGCCGGCAGGCCCGATCCAAAAAGCGGCTACTGCTCACACGGTTCTGCCATTTTCCCAACATGGCACCGGGTCTATGTTGCTCAATTCGAGGTACGTCTGTTTCTCTGACAGCGTGGAATTATAGTCAATAGTGAGGTTGACGGGAGCATAGCAAGCTTTATACCTGCACGCTGCTGAGATTGCCCCAAAACTCAGAGCACAGGCTGCCCTTGATCGGTTTCGGATTCCATACTTTGACCCTTTTCTACCTCGACAAAAACTTGTCACTGGTGACAATTACACATACGGAATACCCGTAATCTTCTCACTGCCACAGATACGGGTCCGTCGACCAGAGAACCCATCTTCATGGGTTCCTATGGCAAATCCGCTTTACCAATTCAACTTCCCAACGGACAGCAAAGGTGGCTTCGACTGGTCTATGTATGACCAAATCCCTGCTGCTAGAGATCACACCATTCGAGGTCTCAACGCCGCCACACAATCTGCTAACCACAACTACGTGATGCGGGCTTTCGATAACGCTTACAACCCCGTAAGCGGCCTTAGCAGTCAAGCACCGCAGAGCATTTGGCACGTCATGTTTGATAAGCAGACCTGGGTTCAGATGTCGAATCACTACGACCCCAGAACAAGAGATCCCGCATCGGTCGTCTACAATGCCAATTCTCTGGAGGGGTTTCACGATGACATACACAACCAGCTAGCCACCGGTCCTCGAGGCTCGAGTGGCCACATGGGTAGTCCAGCTTTTGCAGGGTAAGCCGGCTACACTTATCATTCAATATGTTCTGGATCTCTCTGACCAGATGTAGCTTTGACCCAAGCTTTTGGCTTCATCACTGGTAAGCGTTTCCAACTGCACTGTGCTGCGCTTTGTTTGACTCTCATACTTACTGATGCCAGCAACGTTGACCGCCTCCTAGCCATCTGGCAAGGTATTCATTCTCGTGATCCGGATTCCGTTGCTTGGTGGACATCTCTTGAGGTTCCCGAAGGCAATTTCGTCGAACCTGGACGTCTGGCTGAAACACCACGAACTCCCCTTTTACCATTCCGAAAAGGCCTAACCGCTGATTCCAAGCCTATATGGTGGACTTCGAATGATTGCCGTAATCACTTGGACCTTGGGTACGACTACCCACAAACGGCTGCTGCCCGGAAATCGGGAGATGTAGTTCGGTCTTTGACGGCTTGGGCCAACACCCAGCTTGGGTGGCTGGCGCCTAGAAACCCAAAACCGGCTGATGAGGGCGCCCGAGCACAACTCAAACGTCAGATCAACCAGCCGATGCCATTCTTTCCCCCTAAAGTGCTGATAGATGGGACAACTCCATTCAGGAATGGTCAGGCTTTTATTGGATCCATGGCTACGGCGATGGCCGCGAGCATTTCTGGAACTAAGAAGCCCGGCTCTGTGCCTCGACGCCTGGTGGCTCGAGCTAAGACGGCTATCAAGATTTTATCGCTTGGAAGAAGAAATCGAGAGCCCAGAGAGACAGCAGCTGGTTCTGGCATAACCGCGCATAGGTTCTTGAACTCTAAAGCCACCCCACGGCAGCTTTCTCAGCTGGTGCTTTCAACGGCACTCCCTTCCGCAGATGTGGACTTCAATCGCTGTTATGGGCATTTGGGAGATCTAATCTCACATCACAGGATGACCCATTGGAACGCGACGTTCAGCGTGGACAAGTAAGTAGTTTCTGTTTTCAAAAAGACTGTATCAACCGATGTTTCACCACGCGGGCTCTCAGTCTTCATATCAGAACGCTTCGTTTATGTTATCTGTATCACACGTCCTGTTCTTCGTTAAGCCTGTCTGTTCTTTTTTGTTAAATATATGCCTCTGATTTGTTTTGATCAACCTTTCTGACATCCCAAATAGGTTCTCGCTGGACGGCTCTTTTACACTCTTCTTCTTTTTAGGGGACTTCAGTCCCGATGTTCAAAGCTGGATCGTAGACCCTCATCTTGCCGGATCCAGTGGAGTATTTGCCAACTCGAGGGCTGCCATCACTATCGGAGCTTGTTCAAACTGCTCGAAGCAGGAAGCCATTGGGATTAAGTACATGGATACTGTAGCACTGACGCCTGCGCTTTTGACATACTGGGATAACCAGGAGGAACTCTATGGCTGTCACGTCGGCGACTTGAGCCCAGACTATGTTCTGCCGTTCCTCATTCGGAACCTTCACTGGCGAGTTGTGAATGTAAGAAACCCCATGAAAGCACAGAATTTTGAAGTTAAACCACTGAAATAAAAACCTGCAGATTCACGGCGATCAAGTTCCTCGTGAGACTATCCCTTCATTGAAAGTGATGATCTATTCTGAGACAGTCACTTTGCCTCATGACATTTCAGACAAGCCCCAGTTTGAAGGCAAGAATATTCACTATGAGGTTACCAACGGAAGGCCGGGTGGAATAAGCACAGGCGAAGACATGTAGCGTGTACATCCAGTCATCAAAACAGAGATGCATTTCATTCTCAGATTGTTATTTTAGTATTAGTTAATGTCACAGCTCTGATAGTTAGTATAGTAAACGATGTTTTCTTCGAAAAGCATATTGTCTGATTCTGTTCATTTCGGGAACGAGGTTGTACTCTTTTTCTTCTTTCACTAAATAGCCTCATAGAGCCACTGGTCTCCAGCCGCCGCGTATCTGATGAAACGGCGCCATATTCCAGAGGAAGTGGTATTGCGGGAAAACGCCTAACTTTCCTTGACTGTCGGTTACATATCAGCAGCAATGTTCTTAATAAAGTCAGACCTGTCATTATATTTTGTTAGTTCGTAAGCATAGGCCATTAATTTCATACGCGACCACTTACATCCGACGTTCTTGATTGATTCCTCTTTTCAAAGGTCAGCCACTCCGCTCCTGAACCATCTGGAAAGTACTATTTCCACCTGCTGGCCAATGAAGCTATAACGCTCAACTTGTGTGAATGATATTTCATTCTGCTCAGACCCTTGGTTCACTGGATACTTTTCCAGAAAGTGCCCATTCACACTATCATGTCAACCAATACGCCATTGACCACCCTACTCCTCTAGGAGCTCGACGCTCAAGATTTTTGCTCCGCCAAAAACTCAAAAAGTCCGGTTTACCATTTGTGCCTACTAAAGACCAAAGGACTCAATGCCTGGCAGGAGGGATTTTTAATGAGCTTATGGCCAGGTTCCGTGCGTGAAGCTGTATTGGCTCGGAGGCTGGATCGACATGGATCCGTGGCGGACGGACCTGGAATACTCGATCATGCAAGATCGGAAGAGGCGAATGTGCTTCCATGAATTTACACTCGCAAAGCTTAAAACGCTGGTGCTGTCAAATGAGTCTAATAGTACCCACTGAGATCCGATGGTGAACAAACTTTACGGTTCCGATGTTGACGACTGCCGAATGCCCGCTTCTCAGCCGACCGGACCGGACCGGCAAAGCCTATTCTTGTCAGGGTTTCGCTTCCAACTTCGAAATGATCACCCATTTTGAAGTAGAGCAATCGACGTGGAGGAGATTAGTTAATCGACTTCACGATGCTGAACATATCCACTCGGATTTTCTCAGCTTTGATTGAATCTAGACAGTTTGCCTGGTAATTGCTTCTGGTATGTCCTCTCTCTGAAGATTTAATTCCGAGGGTAGATAAATTTAGAACGTAAACATATCCGTCCATACAAGGCCGAACTCCCATCGGGTTGGTTGTAGGCAAGCTCCATGAGAGCTTCTATGCATTGCTATAATAGTTGCCGCCATATTGATAAGGGCTTGAGGCGATTTCGACAACTGTTCGGGTTGTATCAATTGGTGGAATCTTTTTGTGACTGTTCCCTAATCGATCATCATTTTCATTGGCGAAAGCGTACGCTGCCACTTCCAGTCAAGTTTCTGCTTTCGGATAACCGACAGATGAGCGATCCTTGCCGCGTGGCGGTCAAACGAGGTAACTCCGAAGTCGGACCCGTTCTGGAACCGAGATGGAGCCTTGCTAGAGCTGTCCGAATCGTGTCATGTCGGCCATCATAGCTCTTGTTCGCGTTGCATGCATTTCCTAAGACATCAAATACATGCCTATTCAATAAGCATGACAGAGCTCACAGCGTTACAACAGACTTGATGTTGCTTGGTGGCAGTCTGAGGCGAATTTCTGAATGTCGGTCCATTGCCGTCTTGCCATGAAATCCTCCTCAAAATGCGGGGCCGGAGGGGGTCCAGCGATATCCAGAAAACAGGGGAGTTTTCCGACAGGCCCAAGATTCCGATGTCCGGCGCCAAGCCGCGGCTCATTGCCGACTCGGCCCCTGATGAGAATGGTTATCGGCGTCATAACAGTGGCCCACATCCGTTGTCCACGAAAAACCAGTTTCATTGTTGAATCAAGTACCGTCTTTCACAATTGTGCTCACATTGGCAAAGGAACCACGACACCAAACAGACTCGTGACCACCGGCAAAGATATGCAAAAGCCAGAGGACTCTTCCCGGAGGACTTCGTCGGATCGGCGCGATGACGATATCGAAGAGTATGCGGATATTATTCCTGCAAGGTCGAAAAGCCGCCATAGAGGTTAGTTTGAAACTAGCTCTCCTCAGCGGAGATGTGCAACTCATCGTATCATAGACAGTACCGAGCAACCAGACCTGGAGAGATTGCCCTCGGGGGTCTTGAACTTTGAAGACGACCCTGCCTCCCGGCATCAATCCAATGTAGAGGTTCCTTACGAGATCTATGAACGCTTTACCAAGCATCGCAAGCACATGATTGTCGCTGTAGTCTCATGGTGTGGCTTGCTGTCGCCGATTTCCAGTACGACAGTGCTATCGGCGCTGCCTGAAGTGGCCGCGGAGTACAAGACGACTGGAGACATAGTCAGTCTCAGCAATGCATTGTATCTTGCTTTCATGGCTGTGAGCCCATGCTTTTGGGGGCCTTTGAGCCAAGTGTACGGGCGGAAGTGGGTGAGTCATGTCCTGAAAACCCATCCCTATGTGTTACCACTCGTACTTGATAGCATCGAAGATTAAATCTCAGTTATTTGGCACTCGAAACTCATGTGCTAGAACGCTAATCGAAAAACTGCAGACTTGTATAGTGACCGCGTCGTTGTTTCTTGGGTGCTCTGTCGGGACTGCTCTGAGCCCAAACATCGCCTCGTTCTTCGTGTTCCGAATGCTTACAGCATTTGCCGGGACCTCGTTTCTCGTCACCGGTCCTGCTGTTATCGGCGACCTGTATCATCCTACTGAGCGTGCTACTGCCATAGGATGGTTCTTGTCTGGCACCTTGGTCGGGCCGACCATCGGCCCAGTTCTTGGTGGCATCATCGTGACTTACACTTCGTGGCGCGTCATATTTTGGCTCCAGACTGGCCTTGCCGGCGTTGGCCTGGGAGGCGCCTTGTTCCTCATGCCCGAGACTTTACAGGAACTCAAGAGCGCTGAGCTCAAGGAGCTGTCGATAGGCAGAAAGGTCAGCGTCCTGTGGGGAATGACAAATCCTTTCAGAGTTATCCGGCTCTTTCAATTTCCGAACCTTATTCTGGTAGGGGTTGCCAGTGGCTCCCTCGTATGGAATATGTATGGCATGCTTACCCCTATACGATACGTTCTCAACCCACGGTTTTCACTATCCTCCCCAGCACAATCCGGTCTCTTCTACCTTGCCCCGGGGTGTGGGTACGTGGCTGGTACGCTCGTCGGTGGGCGGTACGCGGATTACACGGTGCGACGCTGGATATCAAAGCGGGAGGGGCGGCGTATTTCCGAAGACAGACTTCGCTCGTGCTTGCCTTTCCTTGGTGCAGCTCTTCCTGGCTGCATGCTTATCTACGGTTGGACTGTCCAACAACGTGTTGGGGGCATTGCCATACCTGTCATTTTCATGTTTCTCGGGGGAGTTTCGCAGTTATTCTGTTTCCCGAGCCTCAACACCTACTGCCTGGATGTGATGCAAGGACGTAGTGCGGAAGTGGTGGCAGGCAACTCCATGATCAGGTATCTTTTCGGTGCTGCTGGATCGGCCGTGGTGCTTCCAGCCATCAAGAAGATCGGCGTCGGTTGGTTCAGTACTATTTCAGCAGGTTTCATGGTCATCGGGGCATTGGGCGTCTGGGCTGTGGCAATATGGGGTAGAAGTTGGAGGAAACGAATCGACGAGAAGATGCGTTCATAGGAGCACGTGTTCCTATGGACAACAAGGCTTTGAACTTTTGATCATGAAAGAGCAGGTTACACCGAAAAAGCTGTCGGTCTGCCTTATATCTCATATTTTAGTCTCGCAACGTTGGGGGCTGTCACATTTCGTTGTTGAAATGCTAGTATATCCAACTACGAAGACGGAGATATGAGCCTACCTCCAGTCTTATAGGCCTCCGGAGTTACAAGCGATACCAGGCGACACTACTTAAAACCCCTTGATTCATTGGGTCACTTTGTACTACTCGGCCGAATTCAATGTTTCTAGGTTGCACACCATCATTGCCCTGAAGGCTTAATCGTTTGGCCACCAGGTACTGGTTGCTGAAAGATCAGCTTCCGACTCCGTGTCCGGTCCCACCACCACGTCGCGACATGGACTGCACCCCACCAATCGGGCCATTTCCTATGCCAAAGATCCAGCTAGAACTGCAGTCCAGCACCGTCCGGGCTCTCCAGCACGGGATCCCAGCCTCTAAACGGTATGAATGATTCAGGCAGGAACGAGAGAGCGTCCATGCTGAAAGTGGAAGCTGAGCTTATGCTCATCGCGCGGGGATTCGGTGGGATGAAGTTCGGATACGCGTTTCCGTCCGTTGTCGCCGCTGGCTGTGCGAACATCGATGGCGGGAGCGAGTAATCCAGGCTTTGGCTGTGTATCGAAAACTCCGAACCGGGCGTGCTCATGGGTGTAAAGCCTGCCGTGGTTGTCGGTACAGATACATGCGGGGTCTGAGGCAGGAAATCTAGCTGCTGATTGGCAGACTGATTCTGCTGCTGTAAGTAGAACTGCTCGACACGTTTCGCGCGGATAGCAAAGTGGTAGAAGCTATCGCGATCACCCCGGTCGTCGACGTTTGGCGAACTTGTAGACTCGAGTCTGAGAACGACTTGGCGGATAGTGTGGCCAATATCGGAGAATTGGCGTAGATGCTCCGCCATGAAAGCTATCCTAGGGTCTGCGGCCAAGAGGTCGAGCCGCGCAGCCAGGGTCAAACCGCAATGAAGCATCACCCAAATGATGTTGGGAAAGTAGACCTCCTGTCCAGGAGGTGTATGAAGGAGGACGCTGATGAGAGATTTTGCGGATACTGTGCTTTCTGATAGGCCGGCTATGAGACGTTGCAAGGAGTCATTCTGCGGGTTGGTCAAGCCGAAGGGAGCTTCTGGTAAAGATAACTGGTTCAAGCAGAGCTGAATCGTGTGCATTTGAGGAACCAATAGCGCTGTCGGGACTGGTCAGCATAGGTCGGAGCTGTTGTCTGCTTTCACTTACGGCAATCGCTGAGAGGAAATGCCAAGCTGTTCTTGAAAGCGGCAACACTTTCCTTGGCCTCCGATACGGACGCATGTATTTGCATAGGATCCAAAACTGACTCGTTCTTGACAACATCGTCGATTTCTTCGGCGAGTCGTTGCAAGCGGATGATGTAGGGCAGGTACCGGTCAGTAGGATGCTCTGCTACTTGAGCCAGCCGTTCCGCTGTTTCAGTAATGAAACTAGACAGTTTGACTATGCGAAGTTTCTGTAGCACTATGCTTGTACTTGAATGTTATATCGGTCAGCGATGTCGACCATGGGACTGTGAGGATCAGGGGGAGGCATTCCTCACCAAGATGAAAGATAGTATGTCCCCAAGAAGGTCCTGCGTTCGTCTAAAGATTCGGGGGTATCCTTTGCATTCATACCCTCGATGTTCCAACGTCGAGGGTTCTTTGGCCTGTCCAGGCGCAGGTCGGAGACAATACTAATTGCCAGATGGAGATGTTGTGAATATCTCTTCGGTCTGGGCTGGAAGTGGGCCCTGAAGGTGATGTTAGTGACGGTGTCAAGGACGAATGAGGAGTGAAGTCTCATTAGTACCAGGCAAGGTGGACGAGTAGCCCCTGGAGAACGTCTAGGCAGGTGAAATTTCCCGACACCAGGCGTGCTGCTACGAGCTCGTTGAACATCTGGCCAAGCGCTCTTTGGAGCCGGACATCGTCATGTGAGGCTGCGGCAAGAAGTGCAAGGCACAAGGCCGGTCTGGTCTGTCGCAAAGTGCTGACATGTTCCGAGTCGGCGATGATGACGAAGGGAAAATGGGGCGTCAGCCTAGTACGAAATCTGTCTAGGAGCTCCTGGCCCTTTTCAAGAGACAGTTGGGCAGTTTTGAAGGGATCGTGAGCGCCGGCGGCATAGCCAGGTAGACTTGGGCGCGGCGGTTGTTGGCTGGCTGTGGTGGTGCCGGATGAGGAGGCATGGTGCGGCGGCGTCTGACTCTGTTCAGACGCGATGCTCTCGGAAGCCGAGGGGCTTCCGGTCGCGCTCGGAGCCGGGCGCTCCGGGATCTGAAGCTGCTTGTTGGATCTTTTCCAGCTATCAGCCTCGGTCGGCGTGGACCACGCGCGGCGTCCTAAGAGCGGAGACTACCTAGGCTTTACTTACCTTGGACGCGGGCCCGGTGGCTTACGGCCGCGGGCGTTGGCGTAGGTGCACTCCTTACCCAGGCGAAGGCATCTGTCGCAGATGCTCGGGTCCTGGGTGCGATCGCACTTGATCTTAGCATGGGCGCATGTGCGGCACGTCTTCAAAAGCGGGGTAGGGCTGCGTTGGCGAGACTCCATGACGCCTCTTTCAGGTTAAGGGCTTACGAAAGGCGGTGCAAATCGTCTCCCTTACGTATGCGGTCAGTCAAACGGTATACCTAGGACGAAATAGCACCGCTACGGGCACGGGGTGAAAGAAGTTCCATGGCTGGCTGGCTGGTACGGACACGGGAGGAGAGACACTGGTCTATTCCAAGCGAAATGGCGCCAGATGTGGGCGGGTTCTAGACCGTGAGCCCGATGCAACAGAGCAGGGGTGCGCGCGCGCGCGTATGTGTGTGTGTGTCGCCACGGTGGCTTGAATTTCTTAGCAGCTCAACTGGAAACGAAACTCATGCTGAGTGGTTGGTCCCTTTACACGTAGGGCTGATAGTCTCCTCCAACGGGACGCTCGTCTGGTAGATAGACGCCTTGCTTGGTGCATCATCAATGTTAGTTCAAGCTTTCTGAGGCTCTGTCTACGTTGTCAATCTATGTCTTCAGTGTGGGACGGACGGTTCACTCATGAATTGGATGGATACTTTGTTATATTTCGTATTGTCGGCACCTACAATGGTACGCGCTAGGTTCACATATCGCAACCACAACAACGCAATGTCGCTTTGCAGGTTTGGAAATCTTACGATTCTGTCCCTACTTTCCCCCGGGGTCTCCTCATGGTCGAGCCAGTCATAGACAGAGGCTAGGACGTATCCCGAGCCTCTCAAAGGTGTCTCTGGGTACTTCCCCGCATGGGCTCAACAAAGAATCGACCTCCCATTCCCCAACCCATTGTGTACTACCCGACGAATTGGATTTCAACCGGTCGAGGATGCGCCACTTTTTCGTAGAGTCCGCATAACGGGGTTCCGGAGAAGAAAGCTACGGATACTTGTGTGGGGGAATGGCTTATACAAACGAGTTTTTCCGTCACACCAGATCAACCGGAATAGGTGGGAGAGAGTGTGTGCTCAGACTGAAGCTCGAAAACACCCATCTGAGGATGTATTGAATGGATTAACCATCGCATGATTTGACTGAACCCTACCGATATCCCCAGATGAACTGCCGTGGAGTAGTGGAGTCAGTGATTAGGTCCGTGGGTCATTCGTGGGGTGAAACATTACCGATCAAGATGCCGACTCACGTATTGGCTTCAACACGAACCAAGGCCTCGAGCCGTTGATATCCATGTGTCATGAATAACGCCCAGGCTCTCCCGCTACCTTGACGTCAATAATGGCAAAAATCGGGTCTTGGCATCATTGTCATCAGCGGTGTACAGGTTACGAGAATTAACCACAAATACTCATGTTGATAGTAGTTCACGGAACTGACTCTCGGCGGACTCGCCCCCGGACAGCGAATCCTGCGGAATACGAAGCCCGTTTCCACGGCCACCAGAATCCTTGGTCTCCCGTACTCGCTGCTGTTCTGCATCTCGCCATCGAGACAGGTTAATTACGCTTGCCCAGAACAACTGCGCTACCTACACCCTCCACGCCGTCTAGACCTAGAACATTAATATCTTTGCCTGCTCATGAACCATCATGGAGTGTCGTAGGGCGTAGGGCAAACTGCTTCCCGTTGTACTAAACCGATGTGAAGTGTAAGGCCCCGGGGGAGAAGATGGCTTCGAAGAAGCTAAATAAAAAGCGCCATCAGAAGACCCTCGTAGTTATGTAACACCGCCATCCAGGCGGATTCGATGCCCCAGCCCGCCGACACTAACCTAAATGCCCGGCCACTCAGTCTCGCCCACGATCGCATTTGAGGAAACAGGAATGAGGGCCACGGACCAGCCAGAAATGAGGTACGAAGAGTCATGTTTCAAAGTAAGAAAGCGAGCTTACTGTAAATGTTGATAGTGACATGGTCTTTGACTTCTCCAATATTGAGATCCATGATGATTTGGGCAAACCTTGCGCTCGTGATATTCTGATGGTCGAGGTAGTCGACTTCGCCCGGCCAATATTAAAGGTTAGTCTTCCTAGTCTGAGTACTGTAGATCGTCGTCACCAGATCCATCTTCAGCACGGATCTATTACCGAATTCTCAAACCTGTCCCAGGCCAAGGTTGCTAGGCTGACAGGCACTATGGGGCTGCTGCCATGGTTGGTTTATTTCCCAGTATTGATGCCCTCGACCAGGTTCGAACTTCGAAGACCTATCAGTCTTTTCCGAATCCGTGGTGGCTTCATGGGCGTTCATAATGCATAAAGTCTTGTCTTCCAAAGCGCCCAAAGACTGGATAGCGAAGCATCCGAACGCGAGCAAGAGCCTCACAGGGCAGATCGACTTCCGGAAGTTCCTCATGGCATCGGAAATATTATTATCGTAGTCCCGATTGAATGATATCTTCCCGCCCTCGTCTGGTGTAATGTCTGAACCCGACCCACCCAACACGTTGCCTTGGCCACGGCGGACTCTTTCATCATCTGAGTGTTGCCTCATTATTGACGGGTATTAGTTAGACTGGAAGTTGGGTGATATAGTCCAAACAGCCAGACCATCCATGTTCGGTGATTGAATGCGTTCCGTTTTGACACATGGATAGATTGACACGAAGGTCGCAACGGGTTTCCCCAGGAGAAAGAAAGCCCAGAGTTTTCTCGCAATTAAAAGACGCCTTCGACGCATTATATTCTCAATTTTGACTATATGCTAGACGAACACCTATACATCGTGTATAACATGTATGTGTGTATCTTGGCTTGTTACGGCTAATTTTATTAATGCTGATTGGCATTGCAATGTACGGATTGTTGTTTTGACGTTATATATACGGATAGTTAGAAGTTAATAGTGTTTTACCTGTACGTGTCTAGATTAGGAGACGAGTCATTGTATAAAGGAAGTCGCATTACATCTAGCGATGAAAAAAAAAACAGGTTCATGGAGCAAAGTGCTCCCTTGGGTTATGAAATGCAAACAAAAGTTTGAGGTCCATCCAGGATTCGAACCTGGGCCTACGGAAATTCCAAGATCAGAATCCGACGTCCTAACCAACTAGACTAATAGACCGTTGATCTCAGGGATATTCAAGTGGGTTGCTATGGGGTGATCGTGAGGGGCCTCACAACCCTTTGGTGCAGATCCGACAGACGGTCTGTGAATGGCGCAATGATATTTGGATGAATTCTTGAGGCGGCGGGGCTGGCCAGGGATTCTTGGCGCAGCGTCATCTGAAGACGTTGTGCCTTGTCATGTTTTACTGGAATCACCGGTGTTGAACCACTGGCCAACGTCATGTCTTGGAACGGCGCCGATACTACATGTGGACCACACTCCTGAACTCCACTCGGCGATAAAACGATCAGGACAGCAAGTGGGTCTCTTGTCCGTATGGCAGTACGTTCGTTGTCTTCTTGGCTCTTCTGGATGGAATCGCACAGATCGCGGCACTGTGATGGTAAGTGAGTGCAAGGACAAACAAACCACGTAGCCGGGCGGGCGCTGGAGCTGATGACCTCACGAGGAACCAATCGCCTTGATAATGTACCTTGGTGGCTGAAAAGAAAGAACCGACGGCGCAGAAAACGTTTCGGTCCCGGCCTTGTTGCTGCTTGTAATCACACCGTCTGAGATGGCGCCGCACAGATTCTTCCCGCTGCTTTGCTCTAGAACGTTACAACCAGGCCTGGCGCGAGCCCATGTTCATTGTGCTTGTCCCCAAGTTTTGGATAAGTCTGCGCTCAGATGAACCATGGGCCTCCGTTTCAAAACGCGCTCAATGGAAAACAGCCTTTGTTTCGATGTATGTCAAGATCGGACACCGCCAAGAACCGCGATGCGACAGCAGGATACTCACGTCCAATGTTCGTCGTCGCAGTTACCTAGCAGGCCAATGACTGATTGGATGATGCACTGGCTGCAGGCACTCAGCACTTTCCGCCGTGCGCCGCATTCCTACTTGGGACCGTCGTCGAGCACTGTCTATTAGTTGGGTGATGAAGGCAAGAAGAGATTCCGTTGCTGGTCCCTGGACAATCGACTCAAGGGTCGGAAGACGGAGACGGGGGCTCCGCAGATCGCTTCGCATCACTTAGATGACAGGAACGCTCGCGACGGCCGACAGGCATGTAATAAGTTGGGTTGTAAATGCATGGCTGTGTTTCCACTCTCATGCTATGACTGTGGAGAGCCACGAGACGAGATGGCAGGGATGATGTATTCTGACGTAAATCAGCGACAGTGCAAGGGGCGGCTGTCGCAGCACCAGAGTGACTGGAAACCGAAATGAGGGTATATGGCGCTGCGGCAGTTTGCATATTGGATACATCGTACGGGCCGAGTTCGATGCATGCGGCCGTTGGGAGAGCTGATGATTCCGAGACAGTGTACGGGATGCGATGCAGGGAGAAGCAAAAAATGCATTCGAGCCCAACCGGTGGCTACCGGGTGCTTAGCTTAGCACCGGTGGCTCACCAGTGCCTGTCCTTGTGTGGATGGGAGCCGGTTGCTCAATGGTTCAAACCTGGCCTACTCGAGTCTATCGCAACGACTCATTGACGCTAATTGTGAGTCGCCGAGAAGTACGCAAGGTACACTAATACGTGGCACGCAGAAGTGCGATGGCGGTTCCATCAAACACTTTCGTTTGCTGCGTTGGCGGGTGATGTGCGCTGGCCATACATACTACCTATGTAGTACACTCCATCGGACAGGTCGGCATCGCTGCGCCCAGTCGATGATTCAGCTGAAGCAGCTTTGGGGCGCACTGGTTTGCTCACGGCTTCCCCGAGTAGCGCAGACGCCGACAATGCGCGAAGTCGGGTGGGTGGAATGGGCAAATATTTGCTGCCGACACTGGTGAGGATTCGGTGGTGCCAGCGAAAAGTCACGATGGCTCTGCTGCGACAGAGGCCTGTCGATAAGCTTTGCGACGTAAAGGGGAGAGCGGTGCGTCAAGTGAGGTGCAAGCTCGGGCCAGAGACTGCCCCCCCTGATGGGAAGGACTTTAGATGATGGCCTGCTGGCGATCTCCGACACAATGACTCTCATCAGGCCAGGTTCTTCGAAGTTAGCGGAGCTGGTGGTGGTAGTGGTGGAGAGGTTTCGGGTTTCATCCGAGGATTTGCAATAAAAGTGTCGGCCGCGAATTACAGCATCCCCACACACTCAGGCGCGGGTTCGGATAACGGGATGCATCATGTTGAAGCGGCAGAGACGGAAAGGACGGCGACACATGAGACGACGGTCGTCACGTTGCGTAGTGCAGTGTGGTGTGGTGTGATGCGGTGCGGTGCTCATTGATGGTCATGTCGTTGTTGCTGGGACGAAGCAATGGCGATGCATGCAGCGTCGACATTTCCTGAAGTCGCGATTACGGATGCGATGCGATGCGATGCGATGGGCGGTGCGCCAAGGACTGCGTGCGAGACGGCGCTTTACATGTGATGGGAACGTGGAAGAGGGATGGAGGAGGATAAGCTGATTGCCTACCTAGGTATCCGTACTTACCTACCAATGCACAGACCGTCGTACGGACGTTTTGGGAAGGAGCGAGGCGATCTTAAGATTTGACAGTCGACTTTTGGAAGGAGCCTGGCCTGGGGAGAGAAAGCCGGGGGCAGCCTGATGGGAAGGGGGAGGAGGAGGAACCTGCCGTTCGCTCAGCTTCTTGCTTCCTTCCTTCCTTTCTTCCACGCAGGTGCTTGCTCTCCAATGCCAAAATGCCGCACTGGCGGCAAAGTTCTCATTAGTGTCGTGGTTGCCAACCAACTGCCACACTCTTACTCTCCGAGTCTCATTCAACCCCAGCAACACGCTGGCCAGCTAAGGCTTAGCGTCAGGAACAAAGTGGTGCCCATGCAGGAGCACCCCGGCGAAGGGGACTGACTGACCTGGCTAGTACCACGTAGTAGTAGTAGTAGTCAACTAGTACCACCCGTGCAGTTTAGCCGTGGGACCATAGGTACCAATCACCAACGACTCGGGGAAATTATGCAATACCACCTTTTATGAAATCCACCCGCATTGCCGTATCAGGAATGGGAGGGCTTCGCGGTTTTTCTCGCGTGCCATCCCGTTCCAGTCGCACAATTTCATTGATGCCGGGTTCGCATTCCAGATCCGCGTCAAGTTCATTTCTCCCGTCGGTCCAGGTGACCGAGGCGCAGATTGTGTGTGTCCTTCGCCCATCGATAGTGTCGCCGCCGCCTGGCGAAATCCAACTCATTCGCCCGCCAAGACCACACGATTGGGTGACAATGCCTTTCTGGAGACATTCGACCGTTGGGTGTCTCGCGAGTTGTCGCGGCACAAATCCATACTTGCTTGCGTCTTGGCTCGGCCGAGCCGTCCCCAGACCACAGGAGAAGCGATAATACCTATACGTAGTGTAGTACCTGTTAGTGGCCCCCAAACACCAAGAACCAAGAACGGCGCTTCTTGTGCTTCTTTTTCTGGCGTCTGCTTGCTTCTATTGCTGGTGTTCTGAGGCTCGTGCCCGCCTTGCTTCAGCATAGCTGGCCCTTCTGAGTTCTAAGAAAAGCGCTGTCATGGCTTCAGGCGGTCAGCCAACCAACATCCAAAGGACGCCATGCCGATCGCTTTGGTTGCCGGCGTGATGCGGCTTGGTTGCATAACTGCTAATGGGCGGGCTATTCATAAACACAAGGCAGAGTAGGTAACGTGGTGTGGTGAGCGGACAGCGAACGCAATGCTGTGCTTTCGCGCCTTAATTTCCCACGGATATCCAGGCCCCCTGTCCGCGGAGAAGTTTATGGTACATGTGTTGCAACCCTGTGTTACCATCGATATCAAGTACTGTATACTCGATAGTCGAGCTGCGATATCTGATTCGGACTGGCAATCCCGGCGTCTGCATGGCAATCCCGGTGTCTTCATGGCCTTCAAGATTGGGAAAGAAGAGAAAGAAGAGCGACGCGGGTACTTCTTGTCTACCTTGTTGTACACTCGCCGGCCCAGTGAGACGATGGCTGTATGGCCTTGTGGCATGCTTCATTGGCTCTGCGTCGAACCAGCTGTTTGCAGACTTCATCTCTCGTGTAACTGTGCCGTCCCTCTCTCTCTCTCTCTCTCTCTCTCTCTCCGTCCCTGCTCTTTCCCCGGGACCACCT
Source organism: Colletotrichum zoysiae (assembly GCA_030867305.1). Classification (NCBI taxonomy): domain Eukaryota; kingdom Fungi; phylum Ascomycota; class Sordariomycetes; order Glomerellales; family Glomerellaceae; genus Colletotrichum; species Colletotrichum zoysiae. Next base: position 205,394 of record MU842819.1, on the reverse strand, counting down.
GGAGAGGATGAGAGTCAGGGACAAGGAAGGCAGGGCCGAGCGAGCACCTCCTCCATCTTTCGCGCTTTCTCTTCCATCCCAGGTCCCCCGACCCACAGACCACAGACCACAGTTAACGTCGTCCGGGCTTGGCTTTCGCTTTGGGGGGTGGCCCCTTCCCTGTCGGCGCCTCCATCATTGTATCGTCGTCGCCGTGGTCATCGTCGCTCCTCCCCCCCCGGTCCTGGCCACACCAATGTCGCTCATTTTACACGCAGTTGCCCTTACCCGCCGCTCCTCCCCACATCCAAAACCCATGCCTTTTCCCACGTCTCGACTGTCTGGGCCTTCCCCCCAGCGACTCTCTTATTCAAATCATCCCCCTCCTTCAATTCCACAGACAGACTTCGTTGGCAAAGTCCTCCTCCTCCTCCTCCTACTTCTCCTCCTTCGCGCACAGTCGTTGAAACAAACAGTACCAAAACCTGAACTACTCGCCGAGCAAGTATTCGGTCTCACGTTCATTCCTATTTCTATCCGCCATTAGACGCCGTCTCTTGGTAAACCACCCTCGCTTCACACTTATACAACTGCAACTCGTACCGAATCCCCATTTGAGCCACCTCGCTCAGACGATTTAGCAAACAACTGTAGCCTTATATACCACCTAGTCGGACACTCTTCCCATCGCAGGAGAGCATCATTCACTAGCCGGACCTTCATCACCCCATCTTGGAAAGACTTGGATCACCAAGCATATGCTTCTCATATCAGCTGGAAGAAGAAAGACTTCATCAACACTTGAACGCACATAACACATCGGCACTGCTTCATATAGCTCATTCGTCACCATTTCCGCCGACAGAATCCACAGAAAATATGAAGGTCACCACAGTTCTCGCCGTCTTTCTGCCAGTCATGGCACTGGCACAGAGCTCGTCCTCGTCTGACGGCAGCACAACCACCATCACTTCCACTGCCACGCAGACCAAGACCGTCACTCTGGAGCGCGCCCACACCACCACCATGACCTACGGCAGCGGTAACAACACGGCAACTTTCAAGCCCACTGGCTCGGGCGCCTCGAACCCCTCTACCGTCGTCTCTGCGACGGCTAGTGCTTCAGCTACGACTACGACGAAGCCCAACGCTGGTGCTGCTCTGAACGCCGGCAACATTGCCTTCGCCGGTGTTGCTGGCATCATTGCTGCCGCCCTTCTGTAAAGTCGCATCGCTTGATGCGCTCGGAGGAAGTGGGAGAGCGTGAGACGGGAGGGGCTCACGAGGGGTTGCGATGTGGTTGGGGGGGATGATACCAACCGACTATTACTGCCACAACGAGCACTTGGATGTGGCATGTTACCAACGTTTTTCCTTTGTCTCCGCCTCCGACCCTGGTCGAGCGCCACATGGCTACTTGTGTGAGCGCGGCCAGTTTTTACGACATGAACGACCGTAAAGATTGGGTACCACTTCAGTCAACGGCACCACCAATACCCTATTCCTCTTCAACAACCCTTCGCGCGACGCTTGCATCGCCAGCCTGCAGGAAAGGAACCCAAAGACGCTTGTCACTAGGGACGTTTGACAGCGATCACACTTTTTTATGCTTTGCTTCATGCCGACACCACACGTCTGCGGTCACTCACTTGAGGGCCGCGGATGGCTGTCAACTCAACTTTTTAATGTTTCGATTCTTCACTAGCAGCACAAGGAGTCGCACGACACAACATGCGCAGTCAAGCTCCCCCGCCACCCTACGCGCCGTCGGCCTCGTCCATGATGGGTGCACCTCCAAGTCCGCACATCATCTTGGGGTCATGAGATGATGTGCTGGCTTCCGGGATGGGATGAAACCGTCACACATTGTGCAAGCTCACCGCCCTCTCACCGGCCCTGTTCGGGAGGTCCGACAATGTTGTTGGCGCAGCCGTGCTTGCTGGCTGGAAATAATTTTTATGAGATCTTTCAGCACGTCTTGCTCCCAGGAGAAGATGTAAGACAGAAATGATCAGGACGGATGATTGAGGGATTTACCGGAGTTTTTGTGTCGGAACAAAAGTTTCACATTCTCTTCGAGTTGTTGATACCCCTATTTGTTGTATGTTTGCCGGCGAGGGAAAAGGGCATCGCGAACGTTGTTGGTTCTGGCGTTGCTTTCTGTTGGAGGCTTCTTCAACATCGACTTGCTCGTGCCACCCGACACCTTGGCCGGAAGGAGAATACAGAGTATTTGTTTTTATACTGGAGATGACGAGTTATTTGACTTGGAATGTTGGATCTGTTCACGAGGACTTTGCCTTATGAGGAGGGCTTGGAGGCCATTGGGAGGATTTTTTCGATTTGAAGACATGAGACGGGGAGTTTACCATGATAAGCGGCTTAAATGAAGAAGTTTGTTGATGCATGTAGCATGTAGCTTGATGCTCTCCTCCTCTCCTTGACGTTGTTGTGTGCAAAGCTCATGAGTGCCTGGTTGCAAATTGCCACTAATAACATAACAGTCTGCCTGTAAGTGAGAGAGAATGGAGAACTGCTCAACAGCCCGCTGCGCATAATCTATTGTCAATGCCCTTATCTTGATTGGAAAGAACCAGGATGTTTAATAAGACTGCCGCCCCTCGAATTCGTTGGGGCGGAAAGCCCCGGCTTGTCGTTGGGCGACATCTTCAGAGGCTGCCTTAATCAGCATTAACCGCTGTCAAGTGATTCTCGGTCTCTGATTGGCCGATGGAGACCAAACGGACCCCCCATCGACAGGTATGCCGATTCAATCCGGGGACCGGGGGCCTAGCAGCTGCAGGCAGTGCAGGGCCTGATTTCCAATGACCATCAATTTTCTCGGTCCTTTTTTTTACCCCATTACAGACAGCTCTTCCTGCATCCAACTGCTCGACAGGCTCCCATCAGCTTTACGAGGTGCTGCACCTTTGAAACCCTACGTGGAGGACAGGAAGAACCCACAGAAGACAGTGTTCAATCGCCATGTCTTCAGCGATGGCGCCCCTCGCGCGTGTACAGGCACCCCTTCGACGGGCCCTCGCCTCGTCGGCTCGCTCCCGAGCCTTCGCCACCGTCCCTCCCACGCTCGGCACAACATCCGAAGCCTCATCACAGCCCCCGAAATCCGTCGCGCGTCGGCCGACGTACTTCAAGGACAAGACGGTCGCGTCGCTGGACGACTTCATCAGCGGCGCCGCAAAGGATGCTACCCTCACCGACGCCGAGGCTTACGAGATCCGCACCGTCGAGGTGACGGGCCCGACGGGCAAGAAGAAGACCATCACGCGGCTGCCCGAGTGGCTCAAGACGCCCATCCCCGCCGGCAACGCCAACTACAAGGCCATCAAGAAGGACCTGCGCGGCCTGGGCCTGCACACGGTTTGCGAGGAGGCCAAGTGCCCCAACATCTCCGAGTGCTGGGGCGGCTCGTCCAAGAGCGCGGCGACGGCGACCATCATGCTCATGGGCGACACGTGCACGCGGGGCTGCCGCTTCTGCAGCGTCAAGACAAACCGCGCGCCGGCGCCGCTGGACCCGCACGAGCCGGAGAACACGGCCGAGGCGCTGGCGCGGTGGGGGCTGGGGTACGTCGTGCTGACGTCGGTCGACCGCGACGACCTCGCCGACGGCGGCGCGCGGCACTTTGCCGAGACCATCAGCAAGATCAAGGCCAAGAAGCCGAGCCTGCTGGTCGAGGCACTGACGGGCGACTTCATGGGCGACCTGGACATGGTCCGCATCGTGGCCGAGAGCGGGCTGGACGTCTACGCCCACAACGTCGAGACGGTCGAGGCGCTGACGCCGTACGTGCGGGACCGCAGGGCGACGTTCCGGCAGAGCATCAAGGTGCTGGCGCACGTCAAGGAGGTCAAGCCCGACATGATCACCAAGACGAGTCTGATGCTGGGCCTGGGCGAGCAGGAGTCGGAGATTATGGATGCGCTGAGACGTGAGTAGCCCCTGCCCTGTTTCTTGCAACCCACGCGTGCGAGGCGACATGTCACGGGGGGAAAAGAAAACCGAAACAAGATTCAAGATCAAAATGCTAACAATGATTCCCCCGCACAGAACTGCGCGAGGCCAACGTCGACGTCGTCACTTTCGGGCAGTACATGCGTCCGACGAAGCGCCATCTCAAGGTGGAGAAGTATGTCACGCCGGACGAGTTCGAGATGTGGAAGCAGCGCGCGCTGGATATGGGCTTCCTGTACTGTGCCAGCGGGCCGCTTGTTCGCAGCAGCTACAAGGCCGGCGAGGCCTTCATCGAGAACGTCCTCCGCAAGAGGGCGGGCGAGAAGGCCGCCATGGCGGGGAGCAAGCAGCTGGGCCAGACCGTCGCGTTGGAGGAGGGCTTCAAGACATTGTAAAGAGGGTGTGTTGAGGGCACGAGCGTGTACGATTTCGAAGAAAGGGAGGAATACAATGGGCCGAGAATAGGAAATACCGGAAGTAGAGGAGGGGAGAGGGGAGCTTCGGGTGGCATGGTTGGCGTTATTTTCGGGAAGGTCGGGACTTTCATTCATCATGGGCATCGCCATCTCCCAATCCCGCGGCTACGCGTATGACTTGAGGCGTATCTGCGTTCGAGCACCCCTCGAGAGCATATACACACAAGATACACACACACACAAACTGGCGTTCAACAACGGCCACTCAAGAGAAGGAAACTTTAATCGTGGCGCCCCTGCGCCGTATCTACGCGTTCACGAAATTCAATTTGAGCCGCAAGCACCTGTCAATCGCAGCCTGATTCGGGGGGAGAACCTTGTCTTAGCCAAGGTGTCGGCCGCATAGGAGCTGGGTCTGCGAGCTGGGTTGGGGAAGAAGCCATTCTTTCGGGCGTCGAGCCCAATTTCCCCGCGTGCCAGGAAGCGCGTCAGTTGCAAGCGTTCTCGCCGGAGCCAGCAACCCTCCCCAGACTTGGCGTCAGCAGTCGTTTGTGTGTGTGTGTGTATGTGTGTGTGACGCGTCGTCAAATGGGCAAAGCCACCGGCCAATTGCTTTCTGTGCCCTCCGCCCTCGGTTTCTTGCTGAGGGAGTTGTCATTCTCTCACGCCGAAGCATCTTCCCGGAATGACAACCTGCGGGATGTCCTCTCTGGTTCTTCCCACCTAACTTACATCTCTCTACCTATCTGTATATGAGATAAGGTCTTGGCTAAGCCCGGCCTTGCGCTGTAGGGTTAGGTATTGGCGATGCAACGCAACCCCTCTGGTCAAGATGGCCAGGGGTCGGGGCTCATGCCTATTACCTATGAAGGTGACAGCCGGGCCGGGGCCGCGAGTGAAGGCTTTTTGTCGCCCCCCTCCCCCCATCACCCCTGCTTAAAGCTTAATTTTATTCCGCTGTCGTCCATGTGAGGCTTTTTCACTACGGCCCAGTGCTTATTCCGTAGGCAGCGCTCATTTCTTCGCGCCAGACGTTGAGACGCAAACATACATGGCCAACATAGTCCATGCCGTCCCCGAACAGCACGGCAGGAGAAACTCCGGAGACAGGAACGTCTTTGGCGGCGGCGGCGGCGGCGACCCTTGGGATTCCACGCGACGCGGGGGGGGGGGGAGGCATCACCGGCTCCCTCCACTCCAGAATGAGACAAGCGCGCCCCTACGGAATCTCACCCCTACTCTTCCTAAGCGTACTCATTTCCTTTATTCATTACTAATATTATTTCCCTCAGTGTAGCCTGTTCATCCGGTGTTCAGCACACCACCCCGTGACGCTGCGCAAAACCCTTTCCCGTCCCTCCTGGTGTAGCGTCCTCGTGGTCGTGGTCGAAAATGTACCTATAAGACGATAATAGCCAGCCAGCCACAAAACCTCGGCATATCAAGCAATGTCCCCGGGCTTGTGCTGTTGCTTCTTGCCGCGCCAGCTCGTCAAAAGGGGGCACCCCCTAAGCGCCTCAAGCGTTGCGGGTATGGCTCGCGCATGGCCATTCATTAATTGGGCAATGAATGAATGGGCCGACATTTTTCAGGCAAAAGTCAAAAAGAGTTTGTATGGCGGCCCCGGATTCACAGCCATAATGAGTGTTTGCGTGGCTGACTGCTTCATTTCCAACCTGCATGACATGACACCCACCGCATTAGCCCGCATCGTCTGTCAGTCTTCTGCCCGTCCGTCCGTCCGCGTGCAGAGAAGGAAAAGACTCAACCGACGCACGCATGCCGCGGGGAATGGGAATGGGGAGGGGGGAAGGCCAGATTGCAATGAGCGTCATCAGGCTGTTGAAGCGTTGGAGAAGAGAAAAACGAGACATGCTTGTCTCGATTCCTCCGGGCCCATTCTCTATCTATCTAACATCCTCCCCCCTTTCAACACCATCCCTTCCGGCGGTTCTGATTCTCCCACCAGAATGCGGCTGACTGGCTTGCTCCGACTCTTTAACGCCACTCTCGCCCGTTGATCTCCTCCATCCCAAGCCAACGGCATTGGTCTTTGTTAAAAAGGGTCTCCGCCGCCCTCTTCTCTCTCCAGCTGCTGCTCCAACTCCTCGTCTCTGGTGTTCAGCCCAGGGCAACTCGTCTGGCCAATTTTGAGTAATCGTACCGATCTCGCTGTCTATCCAACCATGTTCCGATGTGTATAGTTCTCTAGAACACCGTATCCGTCCCATAGTCGTTTTAGATTCTTGTTAGAATCGTGCCACTCTTTTATTTTTATTTTTGTCTCGCAACTATTGAATCGTTTAGCTTTGGCTTTTCAGCCCTTGGATCCACTGGTCCTATCGGCCATCAAGCTCACCACACGCGTTTGTTCAACAGTCGTTTCTCGAGTCTTCACTCGCTCACTCCCTCCAGCCAGTCACTCATTATCTATAAGCATCATCTTATCCGTCATTCTTTTCTCGTTTTATCCACAGGATCTATCATAATCGCCTTCCAGAATGCGTGTCGCAACCGCGTTCTGGCTCGCGGCGGCCACCCTCGCCAAAGCCACATACTGGATGGAGGATGTCCCACACCAGGGCATCTCAGCATACCACCCGGACCCCAACTATCAAGTCTTCCGCAACGTCAAGGACTTTGGTGCCAAGGGAGACGGCGTCACGGATGACACTGCTGCCATCAACCTCGCCATCTCTTCCGGTCAGCGATGCGGACCGGGCACTTGCAAGGGCGAGACCACATCGCCGGCTACCGTCTACTTCCCCCCTGGGTAAGGAGTTTCCAGTTTCCGGGTGTCGAGTAGCGACTAACACGAAGGCCCCCAGAACCTATCTTATCTCGGGTTCCATAATCGACTACTTCTACACCCAAATCATTGGCGACCCGACCAACCGCCCCGTCATCAAGGCCACCGCCGACTTTCCCACCACGACAACCCTTGGCCTTCTCGATGGAAACCAGGTATGTTCTGCCTGGAAGCTACTTGGACGAATCCTCCTTTAATTCACAGAGCTGACTGGCTGCCTTCTTTAGTACGGTGCAAACGGCCTGGCATGGGGCGCGACCAACGTCTTCTTCAGACAAGTCCGCAACCTCATCTTCGATACCACCGCCATCCCGGCCTCGGCGGCTGCTTTTGCGATCCACTGGCCGTCGTCCCAAGCCACCGCCATTACCAACTGCGCCTTCTACCTTGCCGAGGGGCCGGACAGCAAGCATGTCGGCCTCTTCATCGAGGAGGGTTCTGGAGGCCTCCTCAACGACCTGGAATTTCACGGAGGACAGTATGGTGCCAACCTGGGTAACCAGCAATACACCCTTCGCGGAGCTAGTAAGTCGGTTCATGCTTGTTCGTTCGTTTGTTTGCACGTATCGCTGACATCGAGTCGCCAGGCTTCTTCAACGCCCAGGTTGCCATCAACCAGCTCTGGGATTGGGGCTGGACTTACAAGAGCATCTACATTGAGAACTGTGCCACCGGCATCCGCATGCAGGACACCGGCACAACCTCCATCACTCTCGTCGACTCGGATTTCGTCAACGTCGAGACCGCGATCCGCTCCAGCCGCGACCCGGGCGCCCCGGCGCCCACCACGGCCGGCACGCTCGTGATGGAGAACGTCGGCTTCTCCGGGGTCTACGCCATCCTCCTCGGCCCCCAGAACAACACCATAATCCCCGGCTCCGAGGGGAGCGTCCGCAGCCAGGGCTTCGCCATGGGCCACATCTACACGCCCACCGGCCCGATCGACTACACTGGCGACGACGCCTCCTACTTCCCCGTCTACCCTGCCCTTCAGGGCGTCTCTTCGACCGGCGGCACCAAGTACTACGAGCGCTCCAAGCCGCACTACGCCGACATCCCCGCGGGCAACTTCGTCTCGGCCCGCTCCTTCGGCGCCGCCGGCGACGGCAACACGGATGACACGGTGGCGCTGAACAACCTCTTCAACTACGTGAGCGCCGACCCCTCGGCCAACCTCGTCGCCTTCGTCGACGCCGGCACGTACTACGTCTCCGACACCGTCTTCATCCCCCCCGGCGCGCGCATCGTCGGCGAGGCCCTCGCCTCCATCATCATGGGCGGCGGCGCCCAGTTCCAGGACATCACGAACCCCCACCCGGTCGTCAAGGTCGCCCTCCCCGGCCAGTACGGCACCGTCGAGTGGTCCGACATGATCGTCTCGACGCGCGGCCCGGCGCCCGGCGCCAAGGTCATCGAGTACAACCTCAACTCCCTCGGCGAGCCGGCGGGCATGTGGGACGTTCACGTCCGCGTGGGCGGCTTCGCCGGCACGCAGCTGCAGCTCGCGCAGTGCCCCAAGACGCCCGACGTCGCCATCACCGCCGACACGGTCGACAGGAACTGCATCGCCGCCTTCATGAGCATGCACATCACCAAGCCGAGCTCCAACCTGTTCATGGAGAACTGCTGGCTCTGGGTCGCCGACCACGACCTCGAGGACCCCAACTACACGCAGGTGACGGTCTACGCCGGCCGCGGCCTGCTCGTCGAGTCGACCAACGGCAGGGTCTGGCTCTCGGCCTCGGGCAGCGAGCACCACACGCTCTACCAGTACCAGCTCGTCAAGACGCGCGACGTCTACATGGGCCAGGTGCAGTCCGAGACGCCCTACTACCAGCCGAACCCCGTCGCCTCCGTCCCCTTCCCCCGCGTCCAGGGCTACCACGACCCGGACTTCGAGGCCGACTGCCGGGACCACGACCCGAGCGCGCCGCCGTGCGAGATGGCGTGGGGCCTGCGCGTCGTCGCCAGCCGCAACGTCGTCGCCTTCGGGGCCGGGCACTACTCCTTCTTCAACAACTACAACACCGACTGCTGCCAGATCGGGGCCGGCGCCCGGTGCCAGCAGAGGATCGTCGACATCCGCGACGGCCCCGCCGGCTGCGCCATCCCCACCGAGGGCGTCGAGGTGTACAACCTCCAGATCGTTGGCACGACGGCCATGGTCACGAGGGACGGGACGGACGTCGCCTTTTACAAGGACAATATTGCCGGCTTCACGGCTGGTATCGCGCTGTACCAACACTAGGCTAATTTTTTTGCCCTCATCTTCCCCTGCAGCAGTATCTTCATATAATTAACCTATTCTTCTGTCACTGATTGATTCTATTGTGTTCCCCCGTGTCTGTCCCCATCCCCCCTTTTTTCCCAAACGGAAAAGCAGGGTCAAAGGGTGCCGAAGCCCGCATAGACGGGCAGTTTTGCCTGAGCATTGTGTATGTATAGGCCCGATCAGCTATGCCTCTTGTAAATATGAAGAGCCAGACCTGAAGCACATTTTGGACCGCCCAGAACGTCACCATCACTTTTTATAAAACCCCCGTTGATCAAACAAAACTTTTCCAATATGGGTATCATGCCTCCGCCAGGATGCTGGCCCAAACAGCGCTCCTCGTTCGCCAGGTAACATCAGACCTCAACCCACAACCTTCTCAGGCTCGTGAGCGCCACCCAGATGGCCTCATCCGTCCGAATGGTGCGGCTTCCCTGACCAGGAAGTACATTCACCCAGTGATCGAACAGCTCTCTCGTCTTTGCGGGAGTCATCTCCATGCCCTCGAGCTCCTTGTCATTGAGGGCCGCGAACTCGATGCCCCTGGGTCCGCCGAACACAATAAGCAGATGCTTGAAGTCCATGGGCGCCGCGCTGGGGAACGCCTCCGAGAGCGTGCGACCACGTTCCGATGTGCCGATGCTAACGTCGTAACCACCCTCGTACTTGCACTCCGTGAACACGGCCGACAGGGAGTCTGCGCGCCGTACCTGGTAGCCCCAGTAGTAGCCACCCTCTTCCCTCGGCGCGGACGGGTCGCACGCCTCCGCCCTGTCCGTGTTGTAATCCGGGTAGGACAGCGTCACGCGCGTGTTGGGGGGCACCTCGTCCTCGATGAGTACGGGGTCCTTCAAGCCGACGTCGATGAGGGTGCCCCGGGGCGTCCCCTTCCCGGCGACACCCTCGCGGTACGGCAGCCAGTCGGTCGGGTTCGGGTGATGGGGCATCTCGAGCGCGGGGAGCTGGTTGGCGAGGCGCAGGTTCGGGTGGAGCGGGAACAACATCTTGCGCATGAACGGCGGGACCTCGAGGTAGCCAAGGAGGTGCTCGAGAAAGTGGCACCCGTCAATGTCGCCGGTGTAGCTCTTGGTGTCGACGTTCTTGGGGCGGGACTCGACCGGGCTGTCGTCGAAGAGGACGATCTCGTCGATGGAGAAGACGGCAAGGGCTCGGGCGATGCGGCCGGCAACGGCAGTACGGCGCTCAGCGGTTATGGCACTAGAATAGAGTCAATTGGGGGGGTTCGGTATGCATGAATTGGCTGTGGAGCAACATACTCTGTCAGAATGCTGCTGGGAATCGCAACCGAGACTGTCCAAGTACGGCCGCCCTCGTAGGGTTGGAACCTGGAAGAGATCCTCGTTGTGTCGACATAGTTCTCGTCGTCAGTCTTTCTCCGCTATTTTCGTGTAAGCATAGCTGCGACGTGTATCAAAGGGGGAACAGGCCCTCTCCCATACCTTTGTTCTTTGATCGTAGGCCATTTTGACGGTGATTGAATAATACACTAGAGTTTTCTATCTTGAGATGGGCATGTCCTGCAGAAGCTTTCGGCTTCACTCGGTGTTCCCAAAAAGTTTCTGAGCGGTGTCCCACTCTCTTTGAGGATCCTGGGGTAAATCCGGCAGAAATGCGGAGTTATTTTACACCGCCTTCCTTTTTACGGTGCCCGCCACCATTCCGCCGCTGGGTCTAGGCTGCGCGGAAGCTACCCGTCAGCTATTACAACACACTACCTGTACCGGGTACCTAGGTAGGTATTGCGCCGCATCTTCCAGGTGTTCATTCCGGCATCCCTCAAGCTTCACGACCTCTGCGCCTACGTACGTTCGTTCCCCCGGTCGCACCGCAGTCTTCGATATCATGAGCCTCATCAACGTTCAGTCTGCCGGTCAGTGGCAAGGCATCCTCAGCGGAAACAATGTCGTCATCGCCGATTGTAAGTACATTCCGAGCCCATCATCACCCCGCGCGCATCCGACAAGCCCGCTGACAAACCCCGTCGTCTCCTAGTCTACGCCGACTGGTGCGGCCCCTGCAAGGCGATCGCGCCGCATTTCGAACGCCTCGCCAAGGAGTACTCGAAGCCGAACAAGGTCGCCTTCTGCAAGATCAACGTCGACAACCAGTCCGGCATCGCCCGCGCGCACAACGTCAGCGCCATGCCCACCTTCATCGTCTTCCACGGCGGCCAGGCCGTCGAGACCATCAAGGGCGCGAACCCCCCCGCCCTGACGCAGGCCATCCAGAACGCCCTCAAGCTTCCCGACAAGGGCGGCCGCTCCGCCGCCTCTTTCAAGACCCCCGGCCGGACCCTCGGCGGCGACCAGCCCCCCCGCGCGAGCCTGCAGCGCCCGGTGTCGTGGCAGTTCCGCGGCATCTTGGACAGCATCATCACCTTTATCGGGCTATACCTCGTCTCGCTCTTCTCGGTGCGTTGGCTCACGAGCGACCCGGCGAATGGCAAGAAGAACCGCTTGCTGACGGACTGGTAGATTGACCCCCACAAGGCCGCCGAGATGTCGCGCTTCAACCGCGTGAACCCGCCCCCGCCGGTCGTCAAGCCCGCCAATGGCGCCGGCTCCAAGGCCCGACAGGCTCCGAGGGGCCCGGTCTTCAAGACCCTGGCAGACCTGGGAGGTGACGAATAGTGTCAAGATATGGGTTACAGGCGCACGGCGTTTCTGGTATGCTTGGGTTGATGTATTTGGCTTTAGTGAAGCAGTCAGACGGGCTCAGGTTCCGATGGTAGACATAACTTAATGGTATTGTGCTCCTGATACCATTCATCATTTGTTTGATCCCATATACCACTGCGCCCAACTGAGCCACGGCACATTTGGGGCCTGGCGCTGCACCACCCCTTTGACTTCGTGACGCAGCAGGATGTCCGCGATGCGGTCACGATGCTGAAGGAACAGTCCCAAGGTCTACATACGTATAGCATCTCAATAGTTCTTTGCGATTGTTACTGTACAATATCTGCCTCATCCAACCATTCGTCTAGGCTTATCCTAGTTTTCATCTAGAACTTTGTCCAGATTTTCATCCGGAATTCCGTCCGCACCTTCGCCTAAAATTGGAGGCCTGGGTTCTAGTCAGAATCCCAATGCGGGTCGAGATCAAGTTGAGACATCTCGCTCTGAGAGACCGTGGTGGCAACGGAATCCCCGCGAGAGTCTGGGGGAGCATCGTCGTCGTCGTCGTCTTCGGCTTCAGCTGCCCCAGCAAGCCTCATCATCAAGGCCATTCGGTAATGGACCTGCATTATGCGAATGCTAGGTAGGGGTCTAGCCTTGGGGTCATCAGTTCTGACATAAAACAAATGACCGTCTCGGATAACCTCGCCTGTCTGGGCGTTCCGGGCATAGAATTGCATCGGCTTCTTGGTCGACGTTTGCAGATCCTCGAGAATATCCATGGGGTCCTGGTTGAGTTCCAATCCGCTGTCGTCGTATTCGCTCTTCTTCCCTTTCTCGGTGCGGAGTCTCGAATCCTGTAAGATTCGAAAACGAAGCGCCAGCTGCCAGGCGTTTGACTGCTCCTCAACTGGCTCAAACGCGATCTTCACCTGGTCCATCCAATAATGGATTAGGCAGTTGAAAGAAATCATGTTCTCGGGCACATCGACATTGTCCATGTTCATTTCCGCCATGAAGTCGTCGATAATCTGCCGACCCCAAAGCTTCGCGAGAGCCTCGATCTCTTGTGAACACTTTGGCGCGTTCAGGATAGAGGCATGTGGGTATATATGGGAAACCTCGGGATCTTCTGTTTGGAGGAGCACGCATTGACCCTGATCCCGCTGGAGCGCCTATGAGAAGTCAGCTAAAAGTCTATACGACGTACGTAAAGGTGAAGGTAAACTCACGATTTGTCTCGGACGTTCCTTTCTTGCGGGTCTCTTCTGGGGGTTGTTGGCGTCCTTCCCTCTCCCTATACATTTTCTCGTTAGTATGATTCATTTTGACAGTGGTTAAGGATAATATGAGGATATAGAAGAATGAAGGTGAGAATAGAAAAAGTAAAAAAATGATGATGCGGCTGAAGATTGGCTTACAAAAGTTGACGAGCCGAGGCAAGGAATGTCTGACTTCCATAATCATGCCGCGAAAATCCAATGGTTCACCGGCTTTGATGGTCGCTTCCCACTTCTTCATGGTATCTAGGGGGGTCACCCAGATAGCCGCCCATGTGAAACGGCTGATTATACCCTTGTCAACCTTTCTTGGTGAGTCGTCCTTGACCTGTACGAAGGATTGCTCGGCAATGTATGTCAGGATCTTCAACTTTTCCTCACGATCCGTGAGGAAAACGCTCTCCCGCTCTCTTGGTTGGCCCAGAGGAATGTGAAGATTCTCATTCATGAGCGAGAGCCGCTCCTTATCGTCACCGCAGCCATTGACTGCGTCGAAGAAGTCGACAAAGTTTTTTAGCTGCCAGTCGGCAGCTGTACTAGGCTCTGTTGGAGTAAGATCGCGAGCCGTCTTCATGAACTCCTCAATATTATTGAGGAAGTTCAGTTTGCACTTCTCTAGATCTGTCATGACCTGGTCGGAGGCCATGTCATGACCGTAGATATCGTCGTCGCTCATGATGACTAGACGCGTTTTCTTGTCAGTTTGGACTTTGGAGAATACAACAGTGAAGGTGAAAGTCGAAGTGAAACCCAAGATGAAAGATGGGATGAAAGCGGTGATGGCTTGTTTGAGAGTGACGAAAGTGGAGTAAAGTCATAAGAGATGAAGAATAATATAGTCAAACTCACCCGGTTACTTGAGACGTGGCTAGAGTTGCGTATGATCTTGGTTGTGATGGGGAGAGATTAAATAAAACAGCGGGATGAGTTTAGAGTTGAGGAGAAGGGAGGAAAGCAAAGAATAAACAGGTCTAGCGTAACGGTAACGGTACGTTGTGTATGTGTGGTTGCTTAAGAAAGAGAAAAGAGGTTTGTGGTTGTGGAGGTTAAGGTTGAGGTCTTCTTCGGTTACGCCCCCGTAGCGGTCCGGCAGGAGCGTTCTTTCCTAAGGTAGAGATAAAGAAGGAGCGATCCTTTTTGGTAGAAGAGTTTTCCATAGCGGCGTGGTATGAAAATTGGTATTCGCCCATCCGCCTCTGGGCACCATTGAAAACATTGAAAAATCGTGATAACTATGCTTGATTTCTCTAAGTGAAAGCATGCTAGAAAACATACCTACCTACCTACCTAGAAGGTGGGGGTCAGTTCCCTTGCACAGCCGTAGTTTAGTCGCAATTGAGAGCAGAAAGAGACGATTCATTGCTTTCGAGTCAATAGCAACTCGCCTATCTTCTAATGTCGGCTCGGTCTTTGAACAGATCCGCCAGACTGTCCACCCTTGCGTCCGACGTTCCCAGGTCGACATGAACCCAATCAGAGTCTTCGACGTGCGACCGAACCTCGGCCCAATCCAGCGGACAATCGGGCAGCACCGCATCCCCATTCCAGTTGTTGCTCTGTGGGGGCAGGTCCGGCCGCCCGGCCGCGGTGTACTCGCCGGATGCCCACTCGTCAAGAGTCGCTGGAGGGGGCGCTGGCGCTAGGTTCCTCTTCAGATTCCGGAAGTCTTGCAGCGGTTCGAGCGTGCCGTCCGAGTTCTTCTCCACGAGGCCGTACCGGTTCGGGCCGTAAAAGAACTCGTAGACGCAGGCGCCCGAGTACACTCGCGACATCTCCGGAGAGTAGATGGCGAGGGTTTCGAGAAAAGGCCTTTCCTGGTTGCAGGTCTTGGCGCCGTACTCGGAGAAGAAGACCGGGACGTGTGCTTCGGCGAACCATTCGAGCTGAGGGGGGGGGGGGGGACTTAGTCGGACGAGCCACAGTCTAGTTTGCGGGCAATTGAAATCTTACAGTGCGGTCGTATGCAGAAATCGCCATGGAAGAACTACCGATCCAGGAGAACTCGTTGAACTTGCAACAGGTGTCAGCTTCATCGTATCCACGGTTGTCCACGGAAGCAGTCAAGGGAGGGAGGCGGTGACGTACGCAGAAGAAATCGAGAGCCTCGCTCGGGTCGCCGCCGGTGAAATACTTGAACTCGTCCCGGAAGAAGTTCAGGATCTTGGCCGAACTCAGACCCACCGGCAGAACCCTCTGGCCCTTGAGCTCGGCCGCGAGCGCCATGTACCTCTTGACATCCCTGGCCACGGCACGGATGACGCTGGCCCCTCTTGTGCCCGCGGCGGTGTTAATGACACTGTTCGCGACGATGACACCCAGTGTGTTGGGATACGCCGCCAAGCAGTCCACGACGGCGAAGTAGTTCTGCAAGAGAGTCGGCGTGTAGCACTCGAGCGGCGAGATGCGGTTGATACAGCTCTGGGGACTTGACAGGCACTACATGGGAAAGACAGTGAGCTCGACTGTACGCTCGAGGGGGGAAATGGCTAGGCGGACCGCAATGACGTATATACCTGCACTGGCAAGTATGCTCATGGCCTGATGGTGGCTCTTGGTGGCATCGATGATATCTTGGATTCAGTTAGCTACCGACCCGGCTTCTTACGGAGCAAATCTATCAGGAGAACTATACATATGAATAGGGTGTTGACCCCCAACTCCTTGAGAAGGGGAATGCTGAGCTTGAGATCCTGGACGTTTTCATCTGCCAATGGGTCTCGGCAACCAGAATCCGGGTTCTTGTATCGACCGTGGCGTTGGTATACGACCCCTCGGATCATGAACTTTGTGAAACAGTAGTTAGTAGAGAAACTCGCGCCAACCGTGCAATAACTTGATATCGAGGAGGAGTTATCACCCTGGTATTCCCCGTCCAAAGGTAGCGACCCCGGATGGTGACGGGTTGCATGTGAGCTTCGTCCTCCATCGCGATTCGAATGTCGGATGGGCGGACGGGTTTCGTAAGAGCCCCTGGGACAGGCGATCCGGTAAAAGAATTTCAGAATGATATATCAGCATGAGATTGCACCTTGGAGGTTGCAGGGAAAGCAACACATGCGTGCAAAGGCTTCGCCGAGACACCGCGCTCGACCTGCTTAGGCACCTACGTAATACACTGCTAGGAAGACAATCCCCCGCTTTCCCTAGGTAGGTAGGTAGGTACGTGGTACTTGGCTCGCCCGCGACTGTTGGCTCGGCCAGTCACATCGGATTTGTAGGTACACGTCCATCTTGCGTGATCCGGCCTCTCGTCTCATCTTCGAGCAAGGCCCCGTCTTGCAAGAAAGCTCCTTCAACCTGGCATGCCAGTGAGGGCTAATGGGACGACGCTCCTCTGTATTTGAGGTACTCACTAATTAAGTCCTACGACTATCTGGCGCAATGCGTCTTGTCGTAGTTGCAGCGTGTTTCATCTAGCTATTTGTCCACTTGAATACCTATTTAGGGAGTATAGGGCATTGTTGGTATCTGCACGTACTCGGTGTCTCCGCCGATGAGTTCCGGCCCCGGTCCGTCAATGGTGATCCGCTTTCCTGGGCCGTTTGCCGCCGCCGTTCGGCCACAAGCACCGCCACGCTACAGCGAAGGATGTACCTAGACCGACCCACTGATGCGTGGCGAGGACAGTTATACAAGACATTACCTAGTTGATCACAAGGTTGCCAACCTGCACGCCCCTAATGTTGATTGAAATTGCCACTCAATTTATAAGTCCACTATTTTTATGCTATTTTCTTCTCGTTAGTTACATACAGTGACTTACAATGTGTTTGTTATTAGACCAGCCTGAGGTATCACATGCCGGGATGCCTCCATCATCAACAGTGCTTGGCCCAATCGGGGAGCTTTCATTTGCAACAAGTGGGGCCTATTTGTAGAGCTGTCTAAATTTCAAATGCGACCGCTGCGAAAAGACGAGACCTTGCTCTTTTTCCCACTCCCAGTTTGCGTCGCCACCCACCCTGCGGAAGAAAGAAAAAAAGGAAAAAGACAGAGGTCAATCATGTTGACTGCAGGAGGTCTTCGAAACGCTTGCCCGAGCTGTCGAGCTCGTCTGACGAGCTGGGCAGGGAATGGCCTGGCCGGCGCATCTCTAGCTGGTCGATCAGCTCGTTCGAGCTTCGCGCAACACAATGGCCCTGCTGCTCTGCCATCGTCCAACAAACCCGTTGCCCGTAGAGCATTCACGACAAGTCCGCGGCAGCTCAAAGACGCCGAACCGAAACGAGACGAACCCGAGGCGCTCGCGCGCAGCGCCGACATCGAGACGACGGTTCGGGAGGCCAAGCAGAGATTTCGGGATACCCTGCCCAAAGGCTACCTCAGCGACGAAGAGTACGCGCTGTACGAGCGGTGGTATGGGCCACCGCTGAGAGAGACGTCGCCGGACGACGTCGGCATCAAATACCTGAACGACGAACACTCTGCACGGCTCCGGCGGCGCGGCTCCGGCGGCGCGACCGTCCTTCGGCAAATGGAGGGCAGCACGCTGCAGGAGGTGCAGTATGCTGCGAATAAACCAGGACAAGAGCGGACCGACGGCGAGGCAGAGACCACACTGGACGAGAGTCCCTCCGAGGAATCTCAAGGCGCCGGAGCGACCGAGCGACAGACCCCCATCAGCAGCGACAAATACATCAACATTGTGGCGAGGAACAAGAGAGAATACGATGCGCTCATGAAGCTGCAAAAGGATTTTGAGGCCAACGCCCGCGCCGTCGAAGAGACTGAGCGGAGCAACCTAGAGGAGGAGGCCCTGCGCGACGAGGACCGGGAGTTCGAAGAGGACGAGGACGAGGAAGACATGGACGAAGGCGGGGAGGGTATCGCGGACCAGGGGACCTCGACACGCGCCGGTCGCCTGCACCCCTACACGAGGGAGGGGCACTTCTCGACGAACCCCAACACCGTGAGCCTGCCGCACGTCGGGTATGTCGCCCCGGTTACGGCGATCCTCGACAGGACCGACATCAAGCACGTCAAGGAGGCTGCCGAGAAGGCGTTTGGAGGACCCGGCCTGCCGTTCTCCCCCGCCACGCCCGCGTCCAAGATGGGCACGGGGCAGCAGCCCATCGGCATGGCCGCGTGGCAGCACAAGATGTCTGACATCGAGGCGGACGCCTTCGTCTCCTCGTTCCTGCCCCCCGCGTACGCGTCCGCCATGGGCACCCTGGTGGAGGTGCGCAAGCGCCTGGGCACCGAGTGGCTGCGCAAGCTGTTCGAGAAGCCCGGCGGCCCCCGCGTCCTCGATGCTGGGGCCGGCGGCGCCGCTCTCCTGGCGTGGCAGGACGTCGCGCGCGCCGAGTGGGAGGCGATGCGGTCGCGCGGCGAGGCCGAGACCAAGAGCCCGCCCGGGAAGCAGTCCGTCATCATCGGCTCCGAGAAGCTGCGGAGCCGCGTCTCCAAGTTCCTGCACAACACGACCTTCCTGCCGCGCCTCCCCGACTACGTCCACTCGGTCGACAACGCGCACCTGCAGCTGGACGCCAACGAGGTGCCCCAGCCGCGCAAGATGTACGACGTCATCATCGCCTCCCACCTGCTCCTCCCCGTCAAGGAGGGCCACAGGCGCAAGGCGATCCTGAACAACGTCTGGTCCCTGCTGAACCCGGACGGCGGCGTCCTGGTCGTCCTGGAGAAGGGGCAGCCCCGAGGCTTCGAGGCGGTGGCCGACGTCCGCGAGCGGCTGCTCAGCGAGTTCCTGATCCGGCCCGGCGGCGAGATCCCCCTCACGCAGGGCGAGGGGGAGGAGGAGGGGCAGCGGAACCCGGCCTACGAGCGGGTCAGGGAGCCCGGCATGATCATCGCACCCTGCACGAACCACCGCGGGTGCCCGATGTACCAGACGGCCGGCAAGAGCACGGGGCGCAAGGACTTCTGCCACTTCAGCCAGCGCTTCGTCCGGCCGCCGTTCCTGCAGAGGATCATGGGCGCGACGCAGCGCAACCACGACGACGTCCTGTTCAGCTACGTCGCCATCCAGCGCGGGGTGGCGGCCAAGGAAGGGCCCCTCGCCGGGGAGGAGGCGACGCGGCGGGCGTTCGAGGGCTTCGAGCGGTCCGAGGCCGGCCCCGACATGCTCTCCCTCCCGCGGCAGGTCCTCCCGCCCATCAAGCGCCGCGGCCACGTCACGCTCGACGTCTGCACGCCCAACGCGCAGATCGAGCGCTGGACGGTCCCCAAGAGCTTCAGCAGGCAGGCGTACCACGACGCGCGCAAGGCCAAGTGGGGCGACCTGTGGGCTCTGGGGGCCAAGACGCGCAACCTCCGCAACGTGCGCCTGGGCAGGCCCGAGGCGCTGGACGACGGCGGCGTCCGGGCCCAGCGCGCCAAGGCGGCCATGAGGAAGAAGAAGAAGGTTATTGGCGTCGACATCAACGAGACGGGCGTCATCGGCGACCCGGAGGGCGCCGAGGCCGCTTCGAGACGGAAGGGTAGCAGGAAGGCGGCCCGCCAGGAGATGTTGAGGAAGCTGGCCAAGGAGGAGGAGCAACAGCTATGAAGCAAGAGAAGAAAAACGAGAGAGAGAGATTGTAACAACAGAATCTTGTACAAAAAACAAAAAAACCCGGGCGCGGGAAAAAGGCATTAGATTTGCATTGTAACAACACACTTTGCCACGATAGGTACCAACCAGAGGTCGGAGAGACGGGGAGGGCATAGAGGCATTTCACGATGTATCCAGAATAGCTCGAAGGCGAACGAACCGCTACATGTCGCATTACAATACCACAGCTCAAAACGATTTCGACACTTCCGGGTTCCAAACGTGTCGATGCAGGCTTATCTGACATGCAGACGCCAGATCAACTGACAGCGGAGATGCATCGGCCTGGGGGGGGGAGAAGAGGCGTCCAAGGGATCTCCATCTCCGGTGACGGCTCCGCGGGAGTCGGTGCAGATGCCGTTGATTGGTCGGGACCGCCAGGCACCGCCGATAAGGACTGGGGCACGGCTGTCGGGATGGTGTCATCGCCAGCGAATGAAAATTTGGCCAACCTTTTTAAATTTGCCCGTCGCATGATTGGGCCCGTCCGCGTTCGGCCTTTGAGGGTAATAGGTACATATGTAGGTGATTATTAGGTATGCTGAGTGGGCATGGACGGACGGTATGTACGGATAGAGTTATTATTAAGAAGAGGGAGGACATGGCAAAGTGGCACGCCGACGATGTTCTTATAGTGCTTCCTTCGCCTCCTGTTCTCACGACCAAGCCATGAAAGTTATCTACCGACTTTGGCCTTGACTCGATTCCCAGCTGTTTGTTCCATTTCATCTCAATCTTCGTATTTGGTCGTCGCATTCTCACTCTCGCAACTCCCCCCCACTAATAAGACGAGTGAGTCTCTGAGGAGACAGGGGGGTTCTTACACCACTTGAAGAACATCGTCGACTCACACAGCATTTCACAGAAGACGAGAACCAAACCTCGGGTCTCATCTCACTTCACATCTTCTCACAATGACGACAATAACAACATCAACATCTCTCCTCGTAGCCCTCAACTGCAAGGGCAGCACGCACCTCATCATCGGCACAAACCCCCTCGCCGCCGCCCGCTGCACACAATCACTCGCCGCCGGCGCCACCGCCATCCTCCTCGCCCCGGACACCCCAGACCTGCACTACGGCCTGCAAAAACGAGTCGACGCGGGCGAGGTGACGTGGCACAAGAAAGCCTTTGAGGACGCCGACCTCTTCACCCTCGGCCGCGACGAGGTCGACAACGTCGTCGACGCCGTCTTTGTCACTTCGGGACCCCGCGACCCCTTGGCGGCGCACATCTCCGCCCTGTGCAGGCGGAACCGCATCCCCGTCAACGTCGTCGACGCGCCGCAGCTGTGCTCCCTCTCGCTGCTGTCGACGCACACGGACGGGCCGTTGCAGATCGGCGTCACGACCAACGGGCGAGGCTGCAAGCTCGCGTCCCGCATCCGGCGAGAGGTCGCCGCCGCCCTGCCCAAGGACCTCGGCGCCGCCTGCGCCAGGCTGGGCGACGTGCGGCGGCGGATCCAGGCCGAGGACCGTCTCTCGACGCAGCCCGACGAGGCCGATGACTCGCTCGACCAGACGGCGTCGTTCAATAAGCTCGTTACCGAGGCCGACCTCGACGCCGCCAAGAGCAGGCGCATGCGCTGGCTGGGCCAGGTCTGCGAGTACTGGCCCCTGAAGCGTCTTGCCGCCATCGATGACAACGACGTCGAGTCCGTACTGAAATCGTATGCCGGCAACGCCCTGCCGGAAGCCGCAAAACCGTCGCCCGCCGCCGCCGCCGCCGGTCTCGGCAGCGGCGCGCTGACCCCTCAGCAGCAGCACCAGCGGGGGCGGATCATCCTCGCGGGGAGCGGGCCTGGCCATCCGGACCTCCTGACCCGCGCGACGCACAAGGCGATCCAGACGGCGGACCTGATCCTCGCGGACAAGCTCGTGCCGGCGGGCGTGCTGGACCTGATCCCGCGGCGCACGCCGGTGCGGATCGCGCGCAAGTTCCCCGGCAACGCGGACCAGGCGCAGGAGGAGCTTCACGAGCTCGCGCTCGCGGGCGCCAAGGAGGGCAAGACGGTGCTGAGGCTGAAGCAGGGCGACCCGTTCATCTACGGCCGCGGCGGGGAGGAGGTGGCGTACTTCAGGGAGCACGGCCTCGGCGACCGGGTCACGGTCCTGCCGGGCATCACCTCCTCGCTCAGCGCGCCGCTGTTCGCGGGGATCCCGCCCACGCAGCGGGACGTCGCCGACCAGGTCCTGGTGTGCACCGGCACGGGAAAGAAGGGCAAGCCGCCGGCGCCGCCCGAGTTCGTCCCCAGCAGGACGGTCGTCTTCCTGATGGCGCTGCACCGGATCACCGGGCTGGTGCGGGAGCTGACGTGCTACCTCGAGACGGAGGAGCCGGGGGCGGAGAAGACGCCGAAGAGGGCCCTTTGGCCGCGGGGCACGCCCTGCGCCGTCATCGAGAGAGCGAGCTGCCCCGACCAGAGGGTAATCCGGACGACGTTGGAGCACGTGGCCGAGGCGATCGAGACCGAGGGAAGCAGGCCACCCGGGCTTCTCGTCGTCGGTCGGGCGTGCGAGGCATTGTATGAGAGGGAGAAGGGGCGAGCATGGGCCGTAGAGGACGGGTTCAAGGGGTTCGATTTCGACGAGCTTGCCGGGCTGTCATGAGTCTTCTTTTGTTGCCTACCTGGGTAGTTATGGGAACGGGGTTACTGGTGCATGGCCTGGATCAAGGGGGGTACAGACAGCATTGCGAGGCGTAGGGATATGGCTTTTTTCAACAATCGAAAAAGAAATAAGCACTACCGTTGGTTTCTTCTTTGACTATGCCAATTGCCACGTTTCGCGGGCACGATTCGACTGCAGGAAGACCTAGAAAGGCTTGATCTTCGTCACACCCATGTTCCAGGCGTAACGCGGCCCTCACTGCAAGGTTCATGTGCTCATCAATGCCCAGCCAGTTGATCCATCAAGGGCAATGAATGCTGTCGCTTGACTGTTCATGAGAAGAATGACGGATTATGTATGACCTTAGGCTCGAAATCGACCTACGAGATTTCAACCGCCTGCATCGATGTAGGTATCCCCCGATGAAGGCAAGGGGGTCGCGTGTACATATGTAAGGGCTACGCATTCTGGGAAATCGCCAGCAGGAAGGCGTACCTATTCTGCTCGAAGCTTCATTGTTTCGATAACTCGTATCCATCAGTCAACTGTCGCGGAAGAGGGAACGCTCCAATAGCCAGGGCAAATTCTCGCTCAAAGAGTAGCATTTAGTACAGTAACAAATCCTCCGGGTCGTTCAGGCTACCATCACTGTACCGCTGAGTAATGTAACATGGTCCA
Organism: Colletotrichum zoysiae; assembly: GCA_030867305.1. NCBI lineage: Eukaryota > Fungi > Ascomycota > Sordariomycetes > Glomerellales > Glomerellaceae > Colletotrichum > Colletotrichum zoysiae. The sequence goes on along the minus strand of MU842819.1, from coordinate 182,187 downwards.
GGGTCTATGCCCTCTGGGATTCCTCAACTTGTATGTAAATAAACCGACATGTGAGAGACAGGGACACAAACAAACAAACAAACGCTGTAAAGGCCATTCATTGCATGACGCATCCATCTACAGACAGACAGTTAGTTGATTACAAAATGAGTAGAATATGAGATTGGTATATGTGTCCAATTGCGGATGATGGAAGCGGCGCCGGGATCCCATCCGACATGGAGGTTATTGTGTCAGATCTCACATCGAGCTGCGCTGCCAGGTAGGTAGTGTCGTCGCAAACGCTAATGAATGCTTCTAGGGCAGACGCTTGTTGGTAGGTAATGTTACTTACTACCTGGTAAGGTAATAGGTAGTACCTAATTAGCCCCTCCAGCCACCCCTTTCATTCCGACACGCGCAACCTCCTCCAAACAAACTTCCATCAAGAGCTATTAACTGGTCGCCAAGTCATTTCGTTCGTTCCGCCAGAGGACGAGCAAGCAAGTATTATTATCAAAATGACGGCCGGCAGTCGTGCGGCCCCGGCTCTCTCATTTCTGGAACTCCCGGTTGAGGTTCAAACTCATATCCTCCAGCAATTGGCCTCGTTGCATCACCAGTCGATGCCCGCGGTCCTCCTGACATGCAAACACCTCTACCAAGTCGCATTGCCCTTGTCCGTCCACACCTACGAGAATGTCACCTCAAAGAACATGAGCCAGCACGCCCAGAAGCGCAGCCGCAATCTCGACTTCCTCCGCTACATCACCATCACAAAGCCCGAGCTTGCCCACAACGTGCGACGTATAAGCATCATACATGTTTCCACCAGCCTGATTTACCGGCTCGCCCCCACCAACAAGAGGCCGCTCGGGCCCGCCAGCGATGAGATCGCCGCCTACACGGCTCTGATAGATGCGTCGGGTCTGTCCAGCCACATCGACAATTGGGACGCTGTCAGAGACGAGTGGCTGCGAGGCCTGGTCGACGGCTTGGTCGAGCAGCAAATTGGTCTTCTGCTGCTTGCATGTCCGAGGGTCGAGATACTCAAGCTCGGGACCCCGCTATCGCCTCGCCTGCTGCCTCGTCTCATCAGGGCGGCCGCGCGGCGCGCAATGATTTCGACCCCCCCTGGGCCTGGAGTGGCTCCCGGGACCGGCCGCCCCCTGCTCGACAGCCTGCGGGAATATATCGGCGAGCCGGAAAGCCCAAAGACCTTGTTCCATTTCTTCAACATTGGCAAAGAATTCCTCCAACTGCCGCAGTTACGGTCCTTCACCTGCACCTATCTGTCAAACAGTGGCCCCAACGGACACCTTTTCAATGAAGAGGCCAACCCTCCAGCCTGCTCAAACGTCCAGCATATGACTTTGCTCGACACCAACGTTACGATAGAGGGGCTAAGAAGTCTCATTTGGGCTTGCAGGGGGCTGAAATCATTCCGTTGGACCCCAGGCGATAGCACCTTCTCCGACATGCAGATCAAGCTGCCGGACCTTGCTCACGCCCTGGTGCCGCATCGAGAGACTCTCCTGCACTTGCACATTGACTACCGAGACCGTTGGAGGGAAATGGACTGGTACTGCAGGCGGGACAACTTCTTCATCGGCACGTTCCTGAAGGACATGACCTCCATGAAGACCCTACATATCGGCATGGAGGCTTTCATGGGGTTTACGGATCTCTGGACGATAGATGACGAGCAGAGTCCCGTGTCCCGGGAGGAGCGGCTCTCTGAAATTAACAATGTATCTCGACTCGTCAGCTATATCCCCCCAAGCCTCCAGTACCTCGAGCTTCACGGTTGTACCCTGGCGATAGTGCCTCATATCCAGGACCTGTTGGATCGAATTCGGACGGACGAGAAGTTTGCAAGGATGCGGAAGATACGCCTGTGTTTTAATGCACATCTCGTTGATCCCAGGGCCTTGGACTTCACTTTCGACGCCAGACGGGTCGATTTTGGTTATAAGTTCCGCTGTCCCTCCGCTACCATCCCTTGAAACACTAAAAAAGTCATTGGTGAGCTGGTATCATATCCTGGTCAATTCCTGGCTACTATGATCATTTAATACCTACATAGTTCTAAGACATCTCTCAGTAAATCATACTAGATTTGCTGCATCCAGCATTAACTAGACACTTTCTCGTGGCCACTTACGTCATCCCCATTCAAGACCATACATACTCTCCTCAGCGCGGTGACTTTGAAGAGAACCTGTCTGCAAGCCCGGAAAATTCATCATTATAACCAACTAAGCAGCGATAAGAGAACCGCAAATATGATCATTTTGACAAGGGACTTATCCAGATTCATGCACAGAAACATAGACTTGGCTTCAACTGCTTCCGGGAACCTAGAATTGGCTTACTTGAAATATACCTACGAAGAGCTTGGGCTTGCGTATAAGTCTCGTTGGATTTACGCAAACTCATAGCAGTCGCCGCGACAACAGTGCTTGTTCATACCTTTACTGGACCCAAGTAAACACATATATAAATTACCATAGGTATTTGATCCGGTACGGGAAACAAACTCCAATTACAGCATCTTCGTTTGAAGTTTACTCGGGTACTCATTGTTGGGGTCAAGGCAGAGCTTCCCAGGGGCTGGAGTATCAAACACCCGATCTAGTAGTTGTCCTGTTTAATCAGATGCTATAGACCAGAGGTGTTGCGTGTTATTGATATGCCGAGTGAACTGGGATAGACCGCCAAGAAAAAGTTTATTCAAAGTATTCAACGAATTCAACGTGCAACGGTTCGAAACCCTTCGTACATCTGCTGGTAATTGCATGGGGGGGAGGGGGTTCGCTTATTTTCCATTTGAGAGCGTTGTCCTAAATTCTAATGAGAGACATCCAAGTTGACTGAGACATCACTCTTGTGACTTAGTGTGGTTAGCATGTGAATGAGACGTAAGTCAAGATTTCACTTTAACTACAGCCCAAACGACCTTGGCAACAGTGTGTTACCGTATACACTCGTCAAACCCGACTCCCACCTCTGCTTGGTCGAACTGCAATGGGAAGATGACTGACCTATGAGGTCACTACGTCTGCTAATACCTGAACATAATTTGTGGCTATCACTGTAGCTCTTTAGCGCAACCGTCTTACCTATTGTAGCTAGACAAACGGGAAATGGAAGCCGGGATCATCAAGTGTATACAATAGGTGAGCACTCAAACGTCAGCGCGGCGACGATGTTATTGTGGAATCCACCATCAAGGTCGTAAGACTTGTTACGGATAGCTGCAAGTGTCAGCCACAGAATGCCCACGTTGAACTCTGCCACCAAGGTTTTTTCAACAACCTTGGTGCCCGAATAAGATGCCAAGTTCTACATCACGAGCAAGTATGACCCTTGCATAACTCAAACGACGACTCTCGACTACCTCGACGGTTATCTGATCTTTTTTCGTCGAACAGCATAATTCAGGTAGTTGATGCAAACTCAAAAAGTCGGATCCCACCGGCATTTAACCAGCGATTGCGCAGCTCAGTGCGTACGCCGTTCCATGTCCCTCTTCTTCTTGCACACCATGTGATATCGGGCAATAATGACTTCGGACAGAACCCTTCTCTCTCTCGCGAGTGCGCTTGGTAGCCCCAACTGGAGCACGGGATGGCGCAGCTCAAAAGTCCCGCTCAAACTCATCTTCACCTTATTTGTTGTGAGTATTGTTGTAGTTCTCGGGCTTTTCAAGGCTTCGTCCCATCCTTACATCGTTGCTGCCTCCGACAGCGTCAGGGATAGATTCAAGGGCAGGGTCGAAGACAACATTCCGAACCAGGTCCACTACGTCTGGGCCCAGAACGACACCAGCGCCGATCTTCTGTTCACTTTCGAACAATACCTATCCGTATATTCTGCTTGGCACTATTGGAAACCGGACACCATCTACCTCCACACGAACGCTCACGATACCACAATTGATCGCGCACAGCGAGGGGTCGTTAGTAAATGGGCCATGCGCATGCTGGCTATACCCGGCTTGAAAGTCAATCGGGTTGAGATGCCGACGACCACAAAGCACGGCGTCAGTTTCAACTTCAAGGAGCATATCTCGGATTTTGCCAGAGTCAGGGCGGTCCACGACTACGGCGGTGTGTACATAGACTTCGACATACAGCCCCTGCGAGACGTCGCCGTTCTGCGTAGGAGCGGGTTCAACGCCATCGGCGGCCGGCAAAACGACAACCACCTGAATAGCGGCTCGTTCATGGCCAAAAGGGGCAGCAAAATGGTTACAAAATGGATGAGTATGATGCACGAGGTCTACGACGGCGGGTGGACGACACACAGCAACGACGCCCTCACGGCCGTCGCGCACAGTCTCGTCCCGGACGCCGGGGAGATGCTCATCATGGACCGAGAGGCTTTCGCGCCCATAGGCTGGCTATTCGAAGACGCCCGCGAGTTGTTTGGTCTTCACAACGACACGGAATCCCCTCTGGAACATCACGTCCCGGGACAGCCTTTACCTTCGTACGACGACAGCCAGCGCCCGCCGTGGGCTCGAGACTTTTCTGCCTCGTATCTCATCCACAGCTTCACCCCAGATTGGAGCCTCGATCCGGTTCCCGGGGTCACCGAAATAACGCCGGCGTATGTCTTGAACAGACAGAGCAATTTCGCCTGCGCCATGTACCCAGTTGTGCGAGACATGTATCACAAAGGGCTCGTGGCGCTGCACGATAAGGAATCGTGAACGAAGCAGATCTATCTCAAGGTATTCGTTAGAGTTTGTATGTTTCATGCCATACTTGTGATACAATTATTGCGTGGGTATGTGCCATTGTAGAATCGTGCCTCAATGTCAAGGTTCTGTTTTTGGACATATTCGGTGAGTTGAAGACTTCTGATATCTGTTGAAAGCTAGAAGCTCGGAAAATGCGCAGCCTTACATGTTACATATGGCGATCGGCATCGGCACCCTTATGATAGCCCGGCCGAGAGCCAGTTCAATGCCTCTTCTGGCAACTTTGTTGTGTAACTATTCGTAATACCAGGCGCAAAGCGGGGACAGCTCGGACCGCACCGCTGGATCTACGCTGTCTAACGAAAGTCAAAGCAACACCATCATGCCCAGAGACCCCGCAAGCCGAGGCTCACTGCTCGTATTATCACCAGCAGAGCAATCAATGTTGGGGTTTTATGTTGGCGGCTGGACCCAACCCGGAAAAAGTTGCGATCCACGATGTGTGTGGTCCGCGTCTCCGCAGCGGCGAGAAAACAGCACAACGTTGAAAAGCGTAGCAGCGATACGAGAAGATCATCGCTACTAACCCACTTCCCCCCCCCCCGCCTCCCCTTGTTATTTGGTGGCTCAATGCAACAATCTCCAGCGCAGCGCAACAACGTTGCAGTCTGGATTAGCGCAAACATAAACTACCTTCGTACGATGTACGAAGAGTACGTCCGTATACATATCCCAGTACCGACGACTGACTAGGGCCTAACTGGGGAACAAAGTGTGGTTCGTCTCGTCGTCTTCTATTTCTGGCCTCTTCCAATGTGTGGAGACCCCGTATGCAACCTGGACTAAACTACAAGCAGTCGGCCCAGCGGTCCTGTGATGTATTGCCCCCTGGGTTCCCTCGCTAGGGCCCAGTGCACTACGGCATTTTAGGCTCTGCCGGCAGAGGCATTCCCCACAGAATTGATGCTCTACCCAAGCACCGGTGACGTCGGAATCACCAGCCTCACTCACCCGACTAGACCGGACCCTTACTTGGCAACGATGCCGGCCGCCGCGACCCCGACCGGAAATGGCTATAAAGGACCATTGCGTCTCTTCCAGTTGAAGCCGTATCATACCAATCCTCAACCAACAAACTCATTACAACCATCACAAGACTTTCTCCAGCTCTCACCAACCATCTTCAATCTCGTCAAAATGAAGTTCACCCTCGCCACCGTTGTCGCCCTCTTCGGCGCCTCTGCCATCGCCGCCCCGACTCCTCAGGATGACAGCGTCCTCCCTTCCGAGAACATTGATATCTCGGACCTTTCCGTTCGCAGGCACGAGAACGGCACCGTGACCGACGTCAACTTCCTCCTCAGTGGCGACGATGCCAAGGATCTTGCCTGCGGGGCCGCTACTGGCGTTCCCTCCGATGTCATCACCTGCGGCGAGTCCAAGTACAGATTCACCATCCTCAAGGGCAAGGAGGCCGACTACGCTCTGCGCATCTACCACGAGCTTGGCCCTGCGTAAGTTTCCCCCCGTCAACGAGCTGCACCGCCTTCCGACGAGCACAACAACTAACACGAGTCCTATCTTACAGCGTCGGTTACTGGGGCCAGGGCGATGTCGCCACCTACTGCCATGCCGGCGGTCTCGGTGACCTTCTCTGCAACCAGATCAACCCCACGACTATTGTTATCAACAGCAACCCCCCTCCCATCAACCCTTAAGCGCTTGCCGGCGGTCTTTACATGGTCTTGGTGACCTTCCCTACGACTAGGTCTGCCCCGCAACTACAGTCATCAAAGGCAGACCCCAACCGTCAACTCTCGAGCACTTTCATTCTTGGCATATCAGCTTCTTGTTTGTAATTTTAGCATGTATAAAACTTGTTGCAATATACATTACTTTTTTGAAATCCTGTGCGGTCACTGGCCATCAACGGCCTTGGAATGTGACGATATGTGTTGATGCCAATGGCACGCGGCCCATCCCCGTGTAATCTGCAGACTGCCGTGAAAGGTGACGGGTTGAGAACGATTGAGGTTCTGGCTTTACCACGTCGGGCATGCTCGCCTGCCATTCATTGCGCTCAAATAGCCATCTGACTTTCACCTACGCCCTACTGTTAGTCAAATTGACATTTCATGAAGGTCGTAAGGATAACATGGACAGTTCGGATGCAATCAGGACAAAGAGACACCAAGGTCACATGAGCTTCATTATGAGGCTTCAGGTCTGCTAGTCATGTTTTTCGCTCAGTGCAGGTCTCTGAATATTAAGAAGGCCCATCCTCGTTTGAGCGGTTGAAAACCTGTTGTCATGGTTGAAGCCAAGAACTAGCGCTTGAGTATTTGGATCTTGCCGGATTTAAGCTACTACTCGGCACTCTATAAGAGTTGCTCGGGCATTCACGAGAAGAGTTGGATGTCTCTTTCAAGTTATGAATCATGATTTGAGCATTTCTCGATTGGTCGCCCCGTAACTATTGCTTAGCTGATGGATCCATCATGCGAGGAGAGAGTCTCGGCCCAGCAATGGTAGAGCTATGCAGGCACTTCACGTTCTGTAAAGAAGCCCTAGAGTCTGGACGACAAGCTCGCATGGCAGCTACTGCAGGAAGATGATAGAAAGTCGACATGAAATAGCATTCATGGTAAAGAAAGCAAAAGTGGGTCGCTGAGAAGCTGATAACCGTAGCCGAGGAGGAAACCCATCTGATGGCACTTCCGAACATCAGGTATCAAGTAAATACCGCCCAAGGCTTGCAGATACTCGACCGTCGGCTAGACCTGAGAGAGCTCCTGCACCATCTTGCTGCCTTTACCAAAGTCTATACGATCGCTCTTTTTCCTCTTTCCATGAGGTAGTCCCGGAATTGCCGGGGGTATGCCAAGACAGAAGACGGCGACACCAGAGAAAAAAAAAGATCTTTGACGGCGGCGACCGGAACAAATGGAAAGACATAGACCTAGGTAGGTAGGTGACGGGCGACGAGTAGGTATATTGTAATTATTGTAATTATCAGCAGCCATGCATGTAGGCCAACAAAGGCTGCAGGGGTAGCAGGTCCGGCGACCGGGAAAAGGTACGTCCTTCCGTCGGGTGTGCCCCGCCTTACCTAATCCGGGTACCTGAGCATTGGAAGGTGGCCAGGGTGAGGTAGGCACGAGCAGTTGCGTTGCGTAGCTGCGGGAGCCTTTGACCAAACCTCAACTTAGCCTCTCACCTCCCCCGACCACAACCCCCCCCGAATCCCAACCCCGACGCTCCCCACGACTTCACGATCCGATCACGCCCAATACTCCTCAAGCGAACACGACGCCCCGGAAATCATTGCCCAACATGTCGGACGGCGCCCTGAAGCCCGAGAAGGACTTCTCGAAGGAGGCGGACAAGCAGATCCCAGAGGCTGAGAAGCTCGCGAAGGTTGGCTTAACCATTGTTTGGAGCTTGCGAAGCTTTCGCTAATTGGGGTACAGAGCGACATCTCGGCCGCTATTGAGAAGCTCAGCGTCCTAGAGAAGCAGACCCGCCAAGTGAGCCGCTTGCCCCTCCCTGCCCGAGGCGTGCGTCGTGACGACATGCTAATGAATCGCAGTCGTCAGATCTTGCGTCGACATCTCGTATACTCATCGCCATCGTGAACATCGCCAAGGATGCTGGTGACTGGAGCTTGATGAACGAGCAGGTCTTGATCCTGTCCAAGAAGCATGGCCAGCTCAAGCAAGCTATTACAAAGATGGTCCAGGCCGTGATGGGCTTCCTCGACTCCACGCCTAACCTCGAAACCAAGCTTTCCGTTATTGAGACATTGCGGACAGTCACCGAAGGCAAGATCTTCGTCGAAGTCGAGCGCGCGCGCATCACCAAGACCCTGTCCGACATCAAGAAGGAGCAGGGTGACCTGAAGGCGGCAACGGACATCCTGTGCGAGCTGCAGGTGGAGACGTTCGGTTCCATGGACCGCCGGGAGAAGACCGAGTTCATTCTCGCACAAGTCGCTCTTTGCATCGAGGTCGGCGACTGGACTCAAGCCAGCATCCTGAGCCGAAAGATCAGCACCCGCTACCTGTCGCGAAAGCCGAAGAAGACCCCCGAGCAGCTTGAGAAGGAGAAGAAGGAGCGCGAGAAGAAGAAGGCGAGAGGCGAGGAGGTTCCCGAGGAGAAGGAGGACGACACAACCGATCTGAAGCTCCGGTACTACGAGCAGCAGATCATCCTTGCAAAGCACGATGATAAGTACCTCGATGTTTGCAAGCACTACCGCCAGGTGCTCGACACCGAGGCGGTTGAGGAAGACCCCAAGAAGCTTCACCCCGTAAGCATTGCCGCGTTGCCTCGACCATGCTCAGCCACTGACCCGTGACCATTGACAGGTTCTGCAACGCATCATCTACTTCGTCATCCTTGCCCCGCACGACAACGAGCAGCACGATCTGCTCCACAGAATCCAGAAGGATTCCAGAATCAGCCAAGTTTCTCAAGAGGCCGATCTCCTTAAGCTCTTCACCGTCCACGAGCTCATGCGTTGGCCCGAAGTAGCCAAGACCTTTGGCCCTCACCTCTGCGAGACCGACGTGTTTGACGCACAGCCCGGCCAGTCCGATGACGAGAAGGCCCACCAGCGCTGGCTGGACCTCCGCAAGAGAGTCATCGAGCACAACGTTCGTGTGGTCGCCAAGTACTACACTCGTATCCAGACCCAGCGCCTCACTCAGCTTCTGGACCTCACCGAGGACGAGACGGAGAAGTACATCAGCGAACTGGTCACGTCAAAGACCATATATGCCAAGATCGACCGTCCCGCGCGTATCGTGAGCTTCGCGAAGCCCAGAGACGCGGATGACATCCTGAACGAGTGGAGCTCCAACATGAAGAGCCTGTTGGGCCACCTGGAGCGGATTGATCATCTCATCACCAAGGAGGAGATGATGGCCAGCATCCAGCCCGGAGCCTCCAAGTCTGGCAAGGGAAAGGCAACAAAGGCGCGTTAATCAGTTGATGGGTCCTCGGGGTCATGGCACTTGAAACACGGCGTGTAATTGTAGAACACTACCCTAGACGGAGGCAATGAACCAAGCTGGGGTGTGTAAAATCATGCTTCGGTCTATTCCCTGATCGACTATATGCTTTCCAAGACCCCTTTCTATGCCAACACCACAAATCGTCTACTCGTAACTGCCGTGCCCGCCTATACTTCTAGATGTTGCTCTGCGGCGATTCCTCGTCGGCAATCTTTTTAATGAAGCCAATCAGCGGCATGGCCCACTCTTTGGAGATGGGGACATAGTGGCCCCCGGGGTGCACGACTACCATGGGGTCCTCGCAGCGATCCGCCAACCCCTGGCTCCGCGACTCCTCCACCACGGTGTCGAGGCTGCCGAGGAAGTGCAGCGTAGGCGTCTTGATCTTGGGCTCGTAGGCCCAGCGCAGCTCCTCGGGCGGCGCGTAAAAGCCCGAGTAGATGGCGGCGAACTTGAGCGGCCGGCCGCCGTTGGCCTCCCTGAGAGCCCGCACGGGCGCCCGCAGGACCTCGGGGATCTTGTCGTCGGCGCGGTGGGGAGTCTCGAGCATGGCGGCCAGCAGCGCGGCGAAGGCGCCGCCCTGGCTGAAGCCCAGCACGCCGTCGACGCCGCCGCCGTCGCCGGCCTCGCGCACGGCGTCGGCGACGGCGGAGACGCCCTCGGCGAGGAAGCGGTAGGAGCCCGAGGACTCGTCCTTGCGCCACCAGGCCCAGGAGTCGATGTCCTGGTCCTCCCCGCCGCCCTCCTCGTCCGGGACGAAGCCGGGGATGTCCCGCGGGGAAAGCCTGGTCGGGCCCGTGGGGTACAGGAGGGAGGGGACGAGGTTGAAGGGGCCCAGGGACTTGGTGATGAGTTTCTCAAGGGCGCGGGTCTTGGAGCGGAAGAGGGGGCCCGATTGGGTGTATCCTTGAGAGTGTTAGTGAGATGCGTTTTATTTTTATTTTTTAAATAAGTCGTCTGCGTGAGTGGGGTAAGCTTTCACGCCGAGCTTCCCCATCACCCGGAATAGACGATGCGAGTGACGGAACACATATCTTACCGTGGAGCATGAGAATCTTGATCTCCCGCTTCCCGTTGGGCTTCTTCGCCGCCGCGCCGTTCGGCGTTGAGCCGTTGGTCGTTGACATTTTGCAGCGGGATATGTGAGCAAATTGGGTTGGAAATCCGGGTCCCGCTGATGTTGAATGGCAAGGTCTAGCACCGAGAATGGAAGAGTTGACCCGGAAGTGAAGTACGAGTCTCATGTGTGTTTGTACCTATGGTGTTATTGGAAGGGCGTCGAGTGAGGACGGGACGGAAGAGAGGTGTGGATTCGTCATAATCCACACTGACTCTTCGCCGAAAACCAAGGTGGATGGGAAAACGGCGATAAGGAACGTGCCCGAACTGAGCGACCAGACTACATCACACTTACAACATCACGTCTTCGGAGCATGCAAATATTCGATATTCTCTAGGCGTTTCCGACTCTTCACCATTTTTGGTTTCTTTTTTTGGGCGAAGGTTAACGTCGAGGTTTCTGATATCACGTGATCGAGAATCCCCGTTCGCCCGGACCTTTAGCCAACCGCGACTTCACCGTAAACATTGCTAATTGAATATGGCCATTCGCGGCACTCTTCGCAGTACCTCAAGCGGGATTCATTGTTGCAACACATACGCACGAGAAGCGTTTCACAAAGCCCGAGTGAGCATTTCACAGTCTCCCATGCCGCAGAGGGGATCCGTGGGATATGACCCCTCGGTCTCCGGGTCCCATCTCCACCGAGGATATAGGATAAACAGATTAGTACAACAGCTCAATTGACGGCGAGCCGTGTGTCTATGGTACAGCGTCCATGAAGATATACACGTTGGCGGGTCTTTTTCATCATCGAGACGTTCCCCAAAATGCTCGGCCTTGTCTATGCAGAGTCCCGGACTATTCCATTGCGAACTTAGTGACCCTTCTTGGCGAGGGGGTTGCGGGCGTCGTTCTTCCACTCGTCGGCTGCGTCTCCATATTAGTCTTAAGCGGCCTGGGAGGGTCGGCTGGCGCAACGTACACTTCATCATGGCGTTCTGGGCCGAGTTGATGCCGTAGGCGATGACCAGACCTGTAAAATATATCAATATCAGCCTCTGGTGCGGCACTCCGTCGATCTCCGTAGTCGGTTTTCCATCTCTCGCGATTACAAGGTCGTTTCGATCATGCTACTAGGGACCGATCGGGGGACTCGAACATACCGGCAGCGAAGAAAGGCGCCATCGGCTTAACTGCAAGGGAGGTCAGCAATTGCACGGCGGACACACACGGGGGACGGGCGTCGCGCAATACGTACGGACAGGCGTGGGGTACTTCTTGAGTGCGCGAGCTCCGAGCCAAGTCATCTTGACGGTTGTGATGTGGGTTGCAGGGGGGAAAGGTTTGGGAGTCTGAATGGGCGAGCGGTATTCGGAGTTTCGATGTGAAGCTATCAGAACGAGCCTTTTTCCTCCGATTGAGCTTTCGGCGGTTGGACCCGTACCCGATTGTGTCAGCCTCAGGCCAAAACTGCGAAGAAGGAGAAGAAGCACAAGTGGGGCATCGTCCGTTTATGGTCCGGAGAGCGCACGGCTCAAGTGTCACCAGTTACGGAACCGAAACGGAATTACGCAAGAATGTTTCTCCGTAGGTGTATCATCAGGTACCACGCACGAAGTACCTACGGATACCTACCTACCACAGTGCTACCCCGGCTACTCATGTGACATCATTCGACCCTTCTCCGCATCTGGGCGCATTTGGAGGCGTTACGTACCCACATCTCTCACGAGCACCAAGCTCCAGCTCTCCCCCCGTTCTCCCCCCAGTCCGACCATCTAGGAGGCCACCGGGCCCTCGGCTTCAGCTCTCCCCAGGTTTGGGGGGCACGAGAGGGACTAAGTTAACTTGGGGACCTTGGATTGGGATTGGCGTGGTGGTGGTGCCAGACCCCGAACCTGTAGTGTAGCAAGCCCAACATCTCCTCCCTTGTGTCACATCAACATCTTGTCCCTGCCACACACACACCTCCTGTACCTCCTGAAGCTCCCTCACCCTCACACACATTCTCTCTCTCTCTCCCATCCTCACCATAACATAGTGCGGGGGAATCTGCAGAAAATCAGAGACACGCACCACGTTTGCACGGTTGTTACCCGACCTCCTTCTCACCTTCATCCAATTACAACCATCCCATTAACTAGTCTCCCACTGCGAGCACGGGCGAGACCACCACAACCTTGACACCTTTGCCGCTACTACCTTACCTGCCTACCTACCTACCTACCAGACGGGATACCGCCTGACTGACTGCTACCATTCCCCCGAACAGACCAGACCGGGTGTACCAACCGTCTGCCGCCGCCGCCGCCGCCGCCTCCTCCTTGTGCACAGTCGACCTGCTCCCCGTTCTGTAATAGCTCCCCTGCTCTCGGGTGCTTCCTGCTTCTCGCCGATCAAGACGTATCGAATCTGCTCTACCTACTACTACTTCCTCCTTCAACACTCCCGTATCAGAGGCTCGTTCTTGCAAAACAAAGAGCACGTTTGTCACCTTTTGTCAAAGTCGACAACGTACCTCGTCTAGCAAAAGAGACACCTCGCGGTCGCCACTTCTATCTACCCCTTCCGCATACAACACACTGGCACCTCGTTTGACCATACATCCCCTCACCGAAAAGATGTTGACCCAGCGATTGGTGCGAGCGGCCGGCGCGGCAGCCCCGCGGTCTGCGCTGCGAGCATTCAGTTCGACGAGTCAACAGCTCAAGGTGCCCTCCATGGCTGACGTTACCCCCGCACCCGAGAGCGTCGCGTCTTTCAACAAGAAGTCCAAGCAGTTCCGAGAGCAGTTGGTTGAGCAACAGAAGCAGCGGGAAGCAAGTGCGTACACTCGATCATCCTCCCCCTCCCCTTCCGCTTCTGGGTCCGCCCAGGACTTGGGCTCATCTGTGGGTGCTACTTCAGGACAGAAGGCCGAAGCCTCTCAAGAGCCTTCGCGCAAGGCCGGTCCCCTGACCAACCTCATTTACGGCACCAAGGAGGGTCGCGAGCTCGACGCCCAGCTCGAGGCCAGCTTCAGTCAAGTCCTCGCCAGAGGCAAGTACGTCCACTCGATCGTCTTCCACGAGGTCAAGCCCGACAAGGTCGATGAGTACACCAAGCTCGTTGGCAGCTGGTACCCGCGCATGGCTTCCATGCCCGAGAATAAGGTCAATCTGGTCGGAAGCTGGAGAACCGAGGTTGGAGACTGCGACACTTTTGGTATGTTGGCTCCTCGCGACCCCCTCCCCCCCCCCCCATGCGGAAACGAAACCAGTTGCTAATATTAGGCCGGCAGTCCACATCTGGGAGTATCAGCGCTACCAGGGTTACCACGAGTCCATCCACAACATTGGCTCGCACCCCGATTTCGCCGAGTTCGACAAGAAACTCAAGAGCCTCATCACCTCAAAGAAGACGTCCCTTATGCAGGAGTTCTCCTTCTGGCCCACCACGCCGCCCCGGCAGCTTGGCGGCGTTTTCGAGCTGCGGTCGTACACCCTACACCCCGGCAACCTACTCGAGTGGGAGACCCACTGGAGACGGGGCCTCAAGGCGAGACGCGAGGTCATGGAGGGCGTCGGTGCTTGGTTCGTGCAGATAGGAGATCTCAACACCGTCCACCACCTTTGGCAGTTCGCCAACCTTGAGGAGCGCAAGATCCGCCGCGAGAAAAGCTGGAGTGTTGAGGGTTGGAGCGAGACTGTTCACAAGACTGTCCCGCTGATTCAGACCATGAAGTCCAGGATCCTGATCCCCATGCCCTGGTCTCCAGTGGCATGAGGCGGGAGCTGTGCTTGCTGCTCGGGTTTGGGTTTGATCAACCACGACATTGGCGTTTGCAGCATCGTATGTATGCCTTGGTCCGTCAACCCGTGCCACCTTTCGCTAGCCGATGCTCACGTGGTCTACCTCGTTATAAAAAACGACGCAGAAGCTTTACCGATCCGGCTGGTGCCTGCTTGCCAAGGCACTTGGAGGGTCGCTTTCATGGATTAAGATTGGAGGGTCCGGAAAGCAGACAGACACCCTTAGTTAGGGTCATTGTTTTTGTTCGTAAGCCTTTATAGGGTTACACTTTGGCAACTTGTATGTGTACAGATCTCTGGTCAAAATAAAAACAAAAACCAGCACATAGGAATTTGAAGAAAAAAAAACAATAGCCTTGACCAAGGCGTAATGGTTTTATTTCCCTACCAAACTCCGAGAGGGGGTATCAAATGTCAACTAAAGACCACGAAGGGGCTCTTGGCTCATTCGTCAAACTCCTCGCCCATGACCGCTGCCAGGTTCCTCCTGGCATTGGCCAGTGTATGGCCCAACGCGATCAGCTTCGCGGATAGCGACATCAGGTTGGGGTCAGGCAGGCTTTCGACACGGACCTTTTCCCGCACGTACACCTCGTTCGCCTCGCCGTTGCTGGACGGGGTGCCCAGCCCGCTGGGCGTGCTCTCGCTGCTCCGCGGGTGCCCCGTGCCGTGCTTGTGCTTCTGCCCGCCGTCCGTCACGGTGCTATACGCGAAGCGGAACGGGCGGTCCATCTCGTCGTGCTCGAGCCTGCGGACGGTGCCCAGCGCCAGGCCGAGCTTGGTGCCAAAGTGCACCGGGGAGTCGACGGGCTCGAGGGCGCGCAGCCAGAGGACCAGGCTCGACTCCTGCAGGCCGAGGTGAAAGCTGATACTGGGGCCGAGGGGCGGGGCGAAATGAACGGGCGGGCAGGAATCTGTCTGCCAGCGTGGGTCAGACGCGTTGGGGGGCGGGCCCTTGAGGAGGGAGGAGGACTCGGCGAGGGAGGCGGCGATAATGCGGAGCTGGGCGGCGAGCTGCGTGGGGTTCGTCGAGGGGGACGGGGTGTCTGTGAGGGAGAGAAGGTCGAGGCACTCGGTGAGGTGGGTATAGATCGTCTCGAGCGCGGCGATGTGAACTGGATGGGAGGGGTCGAGGGTAAGGGTCTGGGTCGGGAGGGTTCGGAGCTGGAGGTGGATTGTCTACGGATATATATATATATATATGTCAGCTAGGGGTTGAGCCGGCGATGCGGAGCGGGAGAGAGCCTGACCCCTTTAATTATGCGCGTGCCGACCCGCGTCACCGTCCCCTTGACGCGCTCGTTACGCTGCGTGCTCATGACGAGGGTGCTGCCCGGGTCGATGGGGGCCAGGAGGGCGTAGCACTCCTGCAGGCCGTAGCGGACGTCCTTGAGGACGGCATGGGTTTCGGTGACGATCCATTCGAGCTCGCGCCTCTGCGGGGGGGGGTTCGATTCTGATTAGCATTGCGTCTCTGTTTTGAGAATGCAACCTGCTTACGGCGGGGAGGACTGGGAGAGAGCCGGGATGGAGATACGTACGAGCGATTCCTGCTTCTTTTGAAGGAGTTCCCCCGGGGACACGGGAGGCCAGATTGCTATTGACATGTTGTCTTCTTTTCTTCTTCTCCTGAGAGCGTCTGGAGCTCGACAAGGGGTGGTCGATGTGGTGGTGGTGTTTGGCGTAGCAGGCAGCCGCAACAGGGCGTTTGGTGGTGGGATGATTAGCTCATGGTGGGCGACAGTTTGAAGCTCAGGTCGCGCAGCTCGTCATCGCGGGAGGCTTCGAGGAGCAGGGGGGTCACTGCCTTGTAAGTGTGGGGGGCGTCGAGCTAGCGCTGCCCCACAATAGGTAGTGCATAGAGGCTAGAGCTAGGTAGGTACCTACCTAGGTACCTAGTGTCCCCACTTCATGCATCTGCACTTTTTCTCATCCAGAAAGACGGACGGACGGACAGGTTCATGGTTGATTTTGGAATATCTCATTAAGCTCATCAGGCCACGCTCACAAAACTCTGGGATTACCGGACACGTTTCCCCACGGGCCGCAATTCTTCCAAAGCTCAGGAACGTCAGCTCAGATAGTAATCCAAGCTGTCTGTCTGATCGATCGGCTTGGATCATCGGGCCTCATCTCATCACTCCTCCTCAGACTCGCACGCGGCTGCCTATCATGGCGCCCTCCCGGTCACCGACACGAGGCCAGGCTGGCAAGGACGGCTCAAGGCAGACGGGACAACAATCAAAGGTGGAAAAGTTGCCTCGACTACCCCAAGGCAAGCCAAACCCCGTTATCCCCCGGCCCTTGTTGGCCGAGGCCAGAGTTCCACCTAACACGCCCCCTAGGCTCCAAGATACGGAAACGAGCGCTCGCCCGCCCACAGCAGCCCGTCTCGTCAAAGTCAAAGTACATTTGCGTCGGCGCAAAATGCTCCTTCATGTCGGTCGTGTCGCGCGTCCGCCGGCAGCTCGATAAGTCTCTCAAACACAACGCGCCGTCGACGCGAGGCCTGAACCTGAACCAGCGCGTCAACCTGCTGCACCGCGACAACGGGACCCGGGGGGGCGACGGCGAGGCGGTGGTCCTGGGCGCGGGCAAAGCCGTCGAGAAGGTCCTCGCCGTCGCTGCGTGGTTTACGGAGCAGAGCGACTGCGTGGTTGAGGTGCGGACCAAGACTGTACGGGTGGTGGACGATGTCGTCGTCGAGGGCGAGGAGGAGGGGTTCGAGGACGAGAGTCGAGTGAGGCAGCTGAGCGGTCTGGAGGCCACTGTGCGACTGAGGTGATGCTTGGACAGGATCGGTGTGAAGGCGAGGCCACAGGAGGCGGAGAAGCACTCTAGAAGAACCAGACGGGACTCCGGAAGAGATAATGATACCCGGCCAACAGGCCTCAATACATGAATGGAAAACATATCGCACGGCATTTCTATGGCTTCATCTTGGATTTATTGTCATGCTCCCCCTTTTTTCCAACTTCTTACTCTTTCTGCGGGCGGGCAATAAACTAACCGATTCAAGAATACAACGTTGGCCTGTATCTATTCTATTGATGGAGGAGTCCTGAAGGTGTACGGAACTGGAGGCTTCAGCTGTTGGAAAGTAAGTGACTTGTGGTCTCATCTCCAATCGCCTTGGTTAACTTTAGTCGCTTGAGTTGCAGAGTCAAACCATGACTGCGGGAATTGATTGGAGTTTTAGACAGCCCCCCCACGGGGTCGTTTACAGAGAAACGAAATGAATCCTTGTCGCCCGTGCATTGATTCCGAGAGGCCGGTTAGCAACGTCAGCTAGCCACCTACCCAGTGTAGCACCCGTTATCTATACCGGGAGGGAGCGATACCGGAAATTTCGGTGTGGAGTACTGCAAGCCGAAATCAATATTGGAGGGGGCGGGCTACTTTGACGTCGATACTCGCGAAGGGTCTATCTACTACTTGGTAATGCAGAGAGGAGGAACAGAGAGGCCTTTTTCTTTCCTTTCAAAATCCCCTCCCTCACAACCAACCCTCCAGCCAACATCTCTTCCGTTCGCCACACGGGCCAAGATGATGCCTACCTCCGCTGTCGTTCTAGCCGCCCTCGCCGGGCCGGCCTCTGCTAGCTATGCCTTCTACGTCGGCAAGGACCTCACCGCCGACGGCAGCGTCATGGTCGGTGGCACCGGCGAGGAGGTTTCTTCCCACTGGCTGCAGCTGTTCCCCGCCCGCGACCACGCCCCAAACGCCACCATCACCGTCGGCGTCACCGACAAGGCGAGCATCCCCGGCGAGCTCTTCACCATCCCCCAGGTCGCCCACACCTACCGGTACCTGTCGATGGAGTACTCGGACTTTGAGGGCTTCCCGGCACCACTCACCAACGGCGGCCTCAACGAGAACGGGGTCGCCGTCCGCGACGTCTGGGCGCAGAACCGCGACGAGCTGGTCGAGATGACGCCCACGCCCCAGCACGGCATCCAGTACAGCGACCTCGCCCGCATCGTCATGGAGCGCGCGAGGACCGCGCGCGAGGGCGTCGAGATTATCGGTGATCTGGTCAACCGGTACGGTGAGGCGACCTACGGCGGCAACACCCACCTGGTCGCCGACAAGGACGAGGGCTGGGTGGTGTGGGAGATGGCCGGCGGCAAGAAGCTGTGGGCGGCCGAACGCCTCAAGCCCGACGAGGTTCGCGTTCTGTACCCCGGCTACATCGAGGACTTTCCCACCGACTTTGTCAGCCGCTCCGACTACATGGGCTCCGAGAACATCGTCTCTTTCACCGTCGAGCAGGGCTGGTGGGACCCCGACGGCGGCGAGCCGTTCAACATTTTCAATGCTTACGGCGTGAAGGGCGAGAACGTCACTGCGCGCGACGGCGGCTTCAAGTTCATGTCCCAGGCCGCTCTGGAGGAGGCCACGCTCAGGATGGTGCCCCTCACAGAGGAGAAGCTCATGGAGCGCGTCCGCGACAGACGCATCGCCGACGACGAGGCCGGCTACGGGCAGGTCGTGAGCCTCAAGGCGGGGGCCGACCCCGATCTCCTGCGCATCTGGAACGCCCCGGCCACCTCCGTCTCCTCGCCGTTCGTGCCGTGGTGGCTCGGCGTCAACGACGTGCCTCCCGAGTTCGGCGAGCACAGGTACCTCACCACCGGCGCGTCCGGCAGCTTCCTGAACCCCGACTACCAGCTCCAGGAGGCGAGCGTCTTCGCCGGCCGCGTCTTCAAGCGCGTGCTCTACTACATGTGCTCCGCCCCCGACACCTACTTGCCCGTCGTCACGCAGATGCTCAGGGGCTTCGAGAACCAGAGCCGCAGCGACGCCGGCTGGGTCGAGACGGGCGCCGGCCTCCTCATCGAGCACGGCGAGCGCGAGGCCGCGCGCTCTTTGCTCACGCACTACGCCCACAGCAGGGCCGCCAAGGCGCTCGAGCTCGGCAAGACCATGACGGACGCGCTCGACGGGCACATCAAGCTGACTGGCCAATGGCGCAACCCCGTCGACGGCGACATCAACGATGCCGGCAACGGCGCGGAGACGGTCAACTGCCTGGTCGGTTATGACCCTGACCAGCCCATCTGGAAGCAGCCTGCGCGCCCTACCAGGCGCACAAGCCTGAGGAACAAGTTTGTCGTTCAGCGCCGTCAGAACTAGGTTCCCACATAAAAATAATAAGGAATACCCAACACCGACTACCACTGGTGAACACTCGTGACAGGGATTGGTTTATGTCCGGGTCGTGGGTAAGCTTGAGGACAAGCCGCAGGTTATGCACCTATGCCGGCTTGAGACATACGAAACCCAGCCTGCATATATCACAGGGGTCTTGGGAGGGGTATCACTTGGTCATTTTCAGTTTCCCTTGGACAAACCCTGGTTGAAACATTCATCAAGCAGCCCCAGCTATATATTGGCTCAGTCCTTCATCATCTTCTCCAACTTCCTCCCGACGGTCGCACTCCAGGCATCGATCTTCCTGCACCACCAGTCTGATATGTACAACGAAACGCCCAGCAGGATGACCCAGCCGACCACGAGCCCCGCGTTCCGGCCGAGCTGCTCGAAGAGCCTCGGCATGATCCAGAAGCCCAGGCTGTGCAGCACCGGACCGTGGACGAGGTAAAAGGAGAAGCTGACCTTGCCGAGATACTGCGCGACACGGCCCTCGAGGAGGCCGCGGAGCAGAGGGCTGTGCAGGACGCAAGGGAGCAGCAGGAGTGCCCCCATCGCCTGGTAGAACATCCAGCCCGAAAGCGGGATGTAGTATCTCGGCACGAGGGACGACAAGAACGCGAAACCCGGCGTCCACTCGGCCCCGGCGTCGGGGTACGAGAGGAGGTAGAGGGCGACGAAGAGGGCGGCCCAGCGGGTCCCGCTGGAGCTCAGCGCCGATTGCCCGGGGCCGGTCTGGCGGCCGTTCCTGCCGCTCGTCGGCGGCGGCGCCAGCCCCCGGTCGTCTGCTCGCCTGATGTCCGCCTCCGAGAGCAGCACGCCGCCCATGAAGGTGGCCATGTCCCACCTTCCAAGGATCAGGCTGTACGCGGACAGAAGGCTTCCAATGCGGAAGCGCCACTTGGCCTTGAGAGCCGCGGTGCCCATGAGGAAGAGGTAGATGAACATGGAGCCGCGGAGCTCCATCGGGATCGTAAAGGTGTGAGGGTCGTAGCGGGTGTGGTAGTGGCCGAAGTTGAACGGGTTGGCCCACTCGACGTAAGCCCTCGTGAAGTTTGAGAGGGCGTAGGTGATGTTGTCGTGGATGAAGGGGTGCTCTTCCCAAGAGCCGCCAAGCTGGACCCAAAAGAACTGCGGCGGTTTGGTGATGTTGAGCCGGGTCCTATCACCGTCCAGGGCCGCGGGCTTGGCGTTCAGGTGGAGGACGTCCTTGTAGGACGTCGCAGGCGTGTCCGTCGTGTCCTTGTCCAGGGTGTCCGTCATGGTGATGTTGACCATCGTCACGTTCAGTCCTCTGGTTTCATTCGCCGCCTTGGCCCCTGCCGCGATGTCGTCGGCCAGCTGATACAGCATCGGCGGCATGAAGAGCTGGGACGTGGTGTTCACACAGAGTGTGCTGGTCTTGTTGTTTGTGACATTGCCCAAGAACGCCGGGGTCGTCAGCCCCAGGTACCTCGCGATGCCAGGGGCTCCCTCGACCGCGTGCGTCCCGTTGGCACAGGTGTTGTTGAGATAAGCCACTGCCACGGTGCCGTTGATGTATCTCGAGTCGGGGCCCTTGTAGATGTCGTCCTCGGAGCGGAAGGCGCCCATCTGGGCGAGCACGGCGACCAAGAACATGCTGATGGTGGGGGGTATGTACAGGCGGAACACACGTCGGAAGACGGACGACGCGAGACCCTGGTACGCGGCCTCGAGCCGTCGCTCGTGGATGGCCCTTAGGATGTGGCGGCAAAGGACATAGCCCGAAATAGCAAAGAAGATGGCCACCATTGGGCGTCCGCGCTGCAGAAGGCATAGAATAGGCAGGGATGACCGCTCGAAGTAGGGCTCTGGTGACCCGGGAGGCATGGCCCCATAGCCAAGCATAATGGCGGGCGTCCATGGCCATAGGAAGTGGTAGTTGAAGACGAGGAGGCAGGCCACGCCGCGGAGGCCGTCGAGACATCTGATCTTATCCGCGCTCCTCCTCGCGGCGGCGGCGGCCGACGTCTTGTCATCGGCGCCGCCGCCGCCGCCTTCGCCGTACCGGTCTTGCTCTTTGGACCGGGGGGACTCGTCCAGCAACCCTTCCCGTCCCCGCATGGATTCCTCCCACATTGTGCCTTTCTGCCTTGCTCGGCCGTTGCGATAAAGCATGCAGGTAGCAGGAAATCGGGTCTAAAACAGATAGATGGGCGGGTGAAGATACACTGGCTATGCGACGGCCGTCATCTGTTGATTGAGGCTCAGCGGACCGGACAGGCTTACACGTATAAGAACAACCGGCGTAAGATACGGCAGCGATACGGATAGGCACAGTAGGACGATGGGGGGAAGCAGGTGGACGATAAGGGAGAAGCGCCCTTTGGGAGTCCCTAAATACATACAGCTTGGCTGGAACAGAGCGACGATCCCGGGCACCCCTGTCCAGTTATGTCATCTAATGGTGACAACCGTCGCGAACCCCTGAGTTGGAGATGGACCCATGTTTTACTCAATTTCGCCCTGCCACGTTGGCCTCGTCCACACCAGCTGTGGGCAGCAGCAGTATTGGCCATGGATGGAAACCCCGGCCATTGAAACCAGTTTCGATCGCCAGGAATACTGTGTTACGCGCGTCATTGCACAGCCTCTCGAAATGCTCCAACTCAAACCTCACGATGCTACGTTTAGCATTCGCCAGTGGAAAGCTTTGGCCCGCTTCTGCACTCCCCCGCCCAGAACCGTGGTCTTTTTCCTGGAACGCCTCGGCCCACCTCCCGGCCCAATGCGACCTGAATCAAGGAAGCCCAGAGTCGGCATTTGCCATTTCAGTTCGCCGGGGAATGGGTGAGCCCCGTCCCGGAGGCGGCACCCCCCGGAGATTCCGCCGCGGAACCCCGTACTAAGTAGTTTCCTGATAGTAAATCTGGCGGTTCGGTCGATATGAAGTCGGCTGCCACCCCAAACCTACCATGCGGGGATCGACCGAAGACGGAACCTTGGAGGCTTGGGCCAGCCGGCGCATCCGTCGGCAAATGCGTTGGTTCGCATGGAATCATTTCGGCGCTTTCCATAACATTGACACCAAACTCTCTTTATGGCGCCGTCAGCAGGAATTGCATTATAGCGCATCACCAGCGGCCTATGTCTCGCAAGGTATCCCACTATAGCGGTTGATTGGGCCATCTCCGTTGCTGTGCAAAGACTGTGCAATGATTCAGTGATGTAGATGAGTCGTGCGGCGGCACACAGATGCGCCCTCTGTCTCGTTTTCGGTGTGCAACAATAGGGTTTCACACAGTTCGGACTGACGCGCATTTCTGCTGAAATTCTACCACAATGGCGGGATGCCTGCGTTGACGTGCAGTCCAGACGCTGTCAGCCGCGCCGGCATCCTGGCCAACGTGAAACGCCCGCTCCCTGTATCTGGAAGACAGTCATGGACTATGCTTCAGCCGTCTAGGTATCTGGGTCTTCCCCAGCTCCTATGCTATCATCGGTCTAGGAGCTTCTAGTCATGGCTTGCTCGCCATCGCGTGCAGCACTCGAGGGACAAGTTCATGGAAATAGGGGGCTTGAACCCGCCCTTCGCTGTGCCCTCTTCGGCGGCAGTTGAGGCTGAACACTGTCTTGGACAGTGTAGGGTGGACTTGTTGACTGTCATAAGGTTAGCAAAGATCGGTCGGATGCTCGACCCCGTCGCAAGGATGGAAAGATCGGCCTCGGCCTTGTCGTCTGTATCTCTTTAACTTTAACTACAGCTTTTCTAATGAACATAAGATTCGTCACCGGCTTACTAGGATAGGTAACTCTCCTGCTGCGTAAACCAAATTCACCACACTCCTATCGTGAAGATCGTCATTCAGAGTGCTGACCTGCTGTCAGTCCTTGCCTCCTTCTTTGCGCCATTATCCTTTGGCAATGAAATTTGGGAGCATCATATCGCACATCGTACTTGTACATATAGGTTCGCGAAGCTTCTTGTCTATTCTCCTTTTGCCACTGCGCACGCTGGCTGTCCTGTATGGTAGCAAGGAATTCTATCCACAATCAATTACAACCTGACATATCATCCTCTATGGTACACATCGTCGCCTGAGCGGGTTCTCCGGTCAGAGTACCAGAAGCTTCCATATGAACCTACCTACATCGTAGAAGCATAGAAGGTAAACCTAAGCCTCCAAATCAGGTAATTGAACCCAACTACTGAGGTAGTAGGAGGTTGGCTCGGTGCCAAGACTGCCGAGATCAGCGAGAGGGCTAGATAGAGTTAATGACTAGCCATTTTTGACTGGAGCGCCGCCCTGGGAAACGAGTTAGCATCGACTCCAGGCCAGTCGAGGCTCTGACAGTTAGATTTCGGCCTAATTCAATCTAAAGTTCGCGAGGTCGAACAAACTTCTGAGTGCCAATATACCATCAAACTTTCAACACCAATGGTTTAATGGGCTTTAGTACCAATCTCCTGAGATAAGAAAGGTCGTTATCGGCTCCCAGTGGGGATCTTGGCCTTTTCTACATGCAGCCACAGCCTTTTACTACCAAGTTGACGACAAACTCCACCGTCGCTTACACCAAGACCAGTTAGGAGACGAAGAGAAAGACAGCATAAGGTCACGAACACTTCTCGCCAAATATCAAGTATACGGCCTCAGAATATCAAGCCCCAGTTGGGATAACTGGCACAATAGCACTTTTCTCGTCTGTATGTAGTTTCAAAAGTCACACCTTTTATGACAATCTGCTTATGAATATCCCCGCAGTCACTGATTTCAAAACTTGTCCTTCTCACTCCAGGGGCAAATCCAAGGGCAAATCCAGGGGCAGGTTGGTCTTTTACCAGAGTCTTCTTCATCTTCCCACGCTTCAAAATTCATGGCATCCTCCTCCTCCTCGCTGTACATTTGTTTGATCAAGATATAAGTCCCGCAACCCGCAGCCGCAACACCAAAACCGGCCCGCACCACTCCGTAGACTATTGGAACTCCGTAACCACCCATACCGGCGCTTGTTAGTATAGCAAAGGTACTGTGTGGCGCGACATTGCCTATATGTGATTGAATTAAAGCTGCAATCGAGTCTATTGTTGGCACAAGTCAGCTACTGTCTGATTACTACATAGTAGCATATCGTTTCGGTCATCTGAGGCTGAACACTTACTAGCAACGATACCCTTGGCTCCGAATCCCGCCCCGGTTAACAAAGGGCTGGCAACCAAACCCGGTGAGGCTATGACAATAAGACTGCCGGCGATAACACCGTAACATATCGCTTGGTCAGGATTCTCAAAAGCCCAATCCTTTGCCTGGAATCCCCAATCTTTGGCCTGGAATCATTGATATACGTCAGTCTTCGTGCACTCGTGGTCGACTCGGTATGCAAGTTTATCACAACCGCCCCTTACCTTTTGGTATGCGTCTTGGAGGTCATCAAATGTCCAGTACGTTTTATTGAATCCTTGTCTCCGCTGGCCAGCCCCTGACGGCCATAGATCTGGGTGTAGCGGCAGACTCTGCACGAGCCACTCAGCTCCAATGCCGGAGGCTTGGTCAACGTAAATATTCATCATAGTAATTTTGGAATGGCGATTGGCCTTGATGTTCAAAGCTATATGCCGTTCAAAAGAGTCAAAAGATTCTCAGGAGTTGGAAGAAAATGAAAGTAATCGATTGGAGGTCGACGTACGTTCATTCTATTTATGTAAAGTAAAGCCTGTGATAACAACAGTTGATCAGTGAGGGGTAAGAGATAGTCTTTTGAATAGAGACATTGGTGTTTGAAAACATGCTTTTATGTACGATAAGCCCGTGAAATGACGAATAGGAACGCCTAGCACATGTTAAGCTTCGGTACTGCCTATCTATTGGGCCTCCCAACCTTGACCCGAGAAACGGCTTTCCGGCAGATTCGAGTCGATAACCCAATGGCACTGAAGGATTGGTCTTTCAAACTTCCCATTCCAACCCCTTCCAAGGTCTTTTTGCGCTCTTGGTGTGGAATATTTGATAAGAAAAATATTACATAGTTCCAGGGTGATTCCTAACTGTTACTTAAGCGCAGCATTCTCATCTGTCATTTTCCCATGTAATGTGTCCTACCTTTGGCCCTACATTTCATTGGTTCATTGTATTGTGAAGGGGTGGTTAGAAGATGGCGCTAAAAATACCATAGTTGGTCAATTTTCGTCTTCTTATTCCTCTAGTGTAATATGTCTGATGAACAAGAAGTAGGACGAGATCCACACAAAAGAGCAAAGAAATATAAGAACTGCGTTGACATAGATAAAGACCCATGTCCAAAGAACGCTGGGTAGTGAAGGCGCAGAGCAGTTGACTCCAGCAACTTTTTGGCAGCATTTCAGCATGGCCTCCTGTTCAGATAGCTTATCGTATGCAGAGAGATTCTGTTAAATCTAGTGTGTGCTTTTTGAAAGGCAGGAGAAAGTCTGCGTACAGGCCGCAGGGTTAGTCTCGTCCCACAAAGGATCTGGGAGACAAGAATCAGACACATACAACTGCTCATAACCAGGGACTCTAAGTTATGGTTAAATCTCAACCACCTAGGTGCTCTTAAGTACACACTTTATCCATAACAAAATATGGCTTTTCGCTTGTTTTGTGTAATAGACCATTCATGTACGCTACATGTTCCCTATTTTGACATTCTGTCCTAACAGCAAGCCCCTGCCTTCTTTGTAGACTGATGTTGATACTGCCTACCACACCAAGATCAGACTTTGCCGTTTCCTATCGTCTTACCGCCCGTCTTCGTCCCACTTCTTGATGCGCTGCTTCGCGACGACATCTAACCCCACTACGTCATAGGCCGCTGCAGGCTGCGACCAGAGATACAAGAGAAAATAGGCAGCAGATGTGTCTTTTTTTCACATTACGCTTTTGTTTTCTCTGATACCCTTTAAATTTCGTCTCTGTTGAGTCTGTTGATGCCACAACCCCCAAAAAGTGTTTGCGTTAAGCTTCAAGACCGTCATCAGCACCAACAGCAAGTCCTCCGTCGTCAAGCAATTTGACGCTTCAACTTCAACTGCCTGACAGCAAATCTTGTCTTCGCCTCGAATTTCGTCGTAGTCAGCAGGTCTGACCATTTTGTGCCCGGTTTTTGTCCTGGACTAGGTAGGTCTATTTCTTCTCCTTGTCCGTTCCTCTATTCGCCCGTGGCCATAAACTGTCTTCTGGGCCAAAGACAGTTGATCTTGGTGATCGACATCTCCTATCTTTGTCTCTGAATCACGGCAACGTCCTGGTATGCGACGATTCACTTTGTCTAAGCTCTGTGTTGCTATAGACGTACCGATATGCGACGATTCACTTACAAGCACCTGCATCGGCTGTGTAACCACCCGTCTTTCTCAATTCCTATAAAAAGGGAGACACCTCCCTTCTCTGAACTCTCTCACTAACATCACAATCACAAAGCAGAACTTCACAGAATACTTTTTAGAAAAGATCAAGATTCCCAGGATTCATTGAACAAGCCACCAGCCCAAGTACAAAAAGAGGATTCCAACATTCCACACCACAGAAACAAGGCCGGACCACCCTCTATCAACACCATCTACACAACATCAAGACATATCACTTCCCCAAGTCTCCTATATTTTCTTGAAGATGGCGTCGGGTCTCCTCAAGCATTCCGCCAAAATGGCCGACCTCGATCAGACCGAGATCTGTCAGCTCAAGCAAACTCTGGCGGGGGAGCAGACCAAGATCAAGCACCTGGAAGAGCTCAAGGAGGTGGACAAGACCCAGATCGTCATACTCCAGGCCCGCGTCGACGAGCTGACCAAGCTCGTTGAGGCTTTCCGGGGGGTTAGCGGCCGTTCCCAAGAGGAGAAACTCCATGATGATGGGATTCAACAGGAGGCTCAGACCAACGGCTCCCTCTACCTCGAGGATGTCCACATCGACATCCACCACAACATCGACTCCCCTATCGAGGACGAGGGTGTCGGTATTGACCTCAACGGCTTGGACATTGACGGCACTGCTAAGGACGGCCAGCTCTCTGTTTCGGACAGCGGTTTTGAGGGAAACGGCTCCGACGGTGATTCTGACATCGCCTAAGGCCCCTCATTCGGTCCAAGAGCATCGAGGCTGCGAGGCAGGCGCCCTCACTAGGCGATGGGCAATGAACGGCATGTGCAGAGCACAAGAAGGATATGGAATAGCGAGTGGCATGGAAACACGAGGAGTCAGCAGCCAGGCGGCGCCGGCGCGAGCTGTGGACCGGAAGTCTCGCAGGCCGGGTATACTAAGAAGTAGTTTCGTTCGACACTGGTTGTCGAGGGGGTTTTCTCCTCGGAACGGATAGCATAGCGTGGCACGGCATGGCAGGGCATCCAGAATAGTGCATTTAACCATTAGTAGAATTAAAAAGTTTTCCAAGGAAATATTACAACCTTTGCTCATCATCCGTGTGTCATCGGCCGTCACACAAGGATACCCACATTGCCCTCTACCGCAGCCCATTCCCAACCCCCGTTGCCTCCACAGACGTCCTGGTGAAGATAGGGAGGGGTTTGAAGCCGCGGGTTGGATTCCTGCTCCATCCTTCGCGGTCCGAGTGTCTGTCGGCAAAGGCAGACGGAATGCAATAAATAAAAGGGTGCTCGAGAAGAAGGCAGGTTACGAGAGTACAAAGTTATGGCCGCCTGTCACCGATACTTGGCCGTATTGTGATTACAGAGACATGTAGAAACTAGACAGGCGACGGGGGATGGACTTTCTACATGTGCTTCGTCATGGACTCTACTGTCCTGGACCGTAGCTGCTCTGCCGCATCTCATGATACCCCGCGGATAGCTCTCACGGCCAAGTGTAGTACTCTCGTTCCATTCCCTTTGCGGTGATGCCTCCGTGCTCGTGAAGTCCTTTGCCGCTTCATTCGTCTTCATGCCACGTCGCAGAACAGAAAAGGCCTCGAGTTCGATCGGCCCCCCATGGGCGGCACCTCTGCCTGGGGATCCCCGACCCCGGTGACGGACGGCGGCCCTATGTGGGGGAGTGTGTGATTCATGGGACCTTGCTCGGCAAAGAGTGGCGGGACTGCCGTGATTCACAGGGCAGAAAAGCCCATGCACGGCTCTCTGTGTGAATGGTAGGGTGTCGAGACTGGCCGTGTGTGTTTGTGGTGTTCCGTGGTGTTTGTTTCTTCGGTAAGACAGGGGAGTTGAGATGTTTGCTTGTGAATCATAGGTACGGTAGCGTCCGGCCTGACTGACTCGGAAGTGGCAGTTGGAGAGAAGCACGGAGCACAGACGCCGCTACAGAGCCCACGATCTACCTAATCTAGGTACCTAGGTACCTAGATAGTACCTAGATAGGTAGCCCGCCCTGGTAGCTTATCCCAGCCAGGGTCATGCAGCAAACGCTGAACCAACAACACGCGGGGCCGAACCCGAGCCCCGACGCCCGTTTCCGAATCTTCAAGCATGCGACTGTGGATATGCGCAAGTTTCCATTCCTCCCTCCTCCATCTTCTTCCCTTGCCTTCTGTGCCGCCTGAGTCGGGGGTCCCCGTCGAGGATCTACTACGTACGCCAATCACGTCTTCCTCACCGCCAGGTCCGTCTCGCGCCGGCGTCCTGAAACCTGCTCACCTCCATGCCGTTTTGGGATTCGCGGCGGCTGGTCACAAGGCTGCTGCTTGTCATGTGCGACGATGCAGCGAGATAAAGCTCTACCCCTCCATGTTGGCCGTCGAGCGAGGTGCCGATAAGAAGACCAGCTGTCCCTCCCCCCTCCCCCCTTCATCTTTCGGGTGTGCGTTGTTATTGAAGACAATCGACAAGCTTCAGTATCTCGTTCTCTTTGTGTGTGCATGTAGTATTGTGGAAATACACGGCGCCAATCGATATTCTACAGACTCTAGCAGAACTTCCGGGGGATCAAGTTCGTTCCCACGTGTCTGGAATTATCTTACAGGACCGGATCCTACAAGCCGCCAAAATGCCAGCCACCACCCTCTCCAACCAGTTCGTCAAGCCTTTCTCTTTCTGTCCCTCAGACCGTTCGCGGACACCCCGATTAACACAAGCACAAACACAGGACGCCTCCGGCCGAGCTCCGACAGGCCTCGAAGCTGGACCTCGCGGCCCAGACGCAGGCCGCCCCCGCCTCCGCCGCCGCCGCCCCCGCCTCGTTGCGCGAGCTGCCCTCGGCCGCCGAGTGCGCCGCCCACCTGCAGCTCCTCGAGACCTTTGTCGCCCTCCACGGCACCGTCCGGCTGCTCGCCGCCGACGCGGGCCTCGCCCCGGGGGCGGCCTGGGACTCGTACTGCGACCGCGCCGTCGCGCGCTTCGAGGCGTGGAGCGCCGACGGCCCGAGGCCGGCGGAGCGGATGCCGCCGGTCGACGTGCTCATGGCGTGGCACGCCCTGATGCTCCACCCCAGGGCGTATGCGCACTTCATCGAGCTCGGCGGGCGGCTGGGCCTGGACGGCCTGAAGTGGTCTGAGATTGTGAGTCTTGCCCTATGTAGCGTCAGTCGGTGGTGTGTGTAGAGAGAGAGAGAGAGAGAGAGAGAGAGAGAGAGAGACAAAATGAAGACAGCAAGAGTCGTCGCTGACCACCAACGACAGTCAAACTTGACGATCCCCGACATCGACCTCCCCTCCCTCTCCACGGCCCATACGGGCGTCTTCACCCACCGCTCCCCGACGGGCACGCCGCTCTTCACCTACCCCCTCGCCGCCGCCATCCGGCGCCAGCTCTCCTTCTCGACCAAGATGGCCCGCCACGCCTGGCTGCGCAGCCCATCGGTGGCCTCGACGCTCGGCCGCGCCCGGGCGCGGTACGCGCGCTTCTTCTCCCTCGTCGCCGCCCACCCGCGCACCGTCATGGTGCCCACCCTCGACGTCGACCTCGTCTGGCACACGCACCAGCTGAGCCCGGCGCGGTACCTCGCCTTCTCGAAGCGCGCGGCGGCGGGGCGGCTCGTCGACCACGACGACGAGATCGCCGACGAGACGCTCGGCGCGCTGGCCGCCGACATGCAGGCGCTCTGGGCCGACGCCTTCGACGGCGATGCTTACCACGCGTGCCTGTGCTGGGCCTGCGAGGGTGGGCGCGCGGGCGTCGACGGCCGCGCCGTGGAGGCGGCGCTGCGGGACGAGGAGGCGGCGGGACGGGGGGGCTCAGTTCTACCGCCAGCCGACCTCGCGTTCCCGCGGTGCGGCGACTGCGGCAACCACCCAGACAGCTGCTGTCCCTCGGTCGAGGGAGCTGCCGGGTGCGGGAGCGGATGCGGCGGTGGCTGCGGAGGGGAGGGCGGATGCGGAAGCTGCGGCGCGATGAGGTGAAGGCTGTTGTTGTTCTTTGAGTCTGTGGAGTTGATACATGAGAGTTATATATATGAATGAATGATTGCATTGTGCTTACTATTTACCACTACAAGTAAATCTACAGATGGCCAGGCACATGTTAATGACCTTAGGTACTACTACTAAGGTCACATTAAGGCAGTTGGTTCCTCATGCCAGGTACACCATAATATAGATACATTTTAAAAAATACAATATAAGTATTATACCTAATACTCGACACAATACTACCTACCCACCTACTACCTATTTACTAATAACATACATACTCCGGATGGTGTATACAGGTCAAAAATAGCACGGCTGCAAAAGATTATGCCTCGTGGCGGAATCGAACCGCCGATCTTCTCATGACACTAGAGTACTAGTGAGACGCTATACCACTTAGCCAACAAGGCACTGTACCAATTTCTTCCAACAAGGCTCGTCATTGGCTGCTGTTGGCCACAATTAAAAACATGGGCTTTATGAAGCAGTCCGTGGGTATTTGTGTCGTGTGGTTTTGATATTCGGGTTGTATCTAACCACATCTGACAGCCGCCATATCTATTAGTCCGAGATAAGGGTAAGTCGTCAAAATGGGGCTCGGGTGGAGGCTAGGGCTCAGGCTGGATTGGTTCGCGGCAGGAATATGCTATTTCCGGGGTGCGTATTAGTAATACCTGCGCTCTTCGTGGTCATCTTTCAGGCCCCCACTTGCCCCCCCCGTACAAGTCAGTGCCCCCCCGCGAGGTAGATACGAATAGGTAATGCACACGGAAACGCCATATTGCCCCTCACGGGATAACCCTTCCACCTTATCTTAATAGGTAGTTAGCTTCCCGTGACATTGCCGGCCGGTAACGTGATGGCGCGTTTCTTTGCTAACCTTATATTGTGTCGAGTATTGAGGATGGTAATTTTACGGTATTTTATTTCCTTTGCAGCGTATGCTTAATATTGCGGACCTGCGCGACCTCAAGAGGGACTGCCCTGTATTAGTACCTCAGCTCCTACAAGCATTGCCAAGCCGTTGCGCAACCTCCAAACTCAGTTATAATTATACCTGTATGGAGTACATGGATGGTTCTGCAGAGCCGCCCCCTCTATATACTACGTAGTAAACCCCCCCACCCAATGACAGCCTCGGAAAAGGTCGTTCGCACGCCAAGGGAAGCAATTATTCCATCTAAATTGAGGAACTGGGATCTTCCAGATGCAACGTCGAAAAAACTCAGCACGCTTCCGCCAGCGAACCCTGGTCATGGGGACATGGCTTATACGTTGATCCCTTGTTTTCACATCCGCGCCGGGTGAGGGCCATTAGCCGACTCGCTGCATCCGACTGGCTACGTGACATAGGGTGAGAGGCCCGGCTATTGCCCGGGACGGGGTCGGTATCGCTGTGTCTTTCGGAGCTGCCGCTGGTGATGGATGCCTTTGGACAAGTGCCTTCATGCCCCCTTTTCTAATGTAATGTGGGTTAAAGATCCGGCTGGAGAGTGTTCGGTTCTAGACTCCGGTCGAGAAGTGTTTATAAAACCTCCATCTTCCGTCCCTGGTTGCTGATCTTGCCCACTCACCGCATTCTCTGCAGACCACATTCGCTCGCTACACGGCACAGCAAGGCCATCACACTCTTTTGTTTGAGCATCACCAGCCCAAGCAACCCCCACACTCGTTCTCGTACCTCTGCTGTCCCTCTCTCTTCCACAAGTACCTGACCAAAATACCCATCAAGATGCGCACCTCCGCAGTCCTCGCCGCCGCCGCCGCCATGGCCGCCAACGTCAACGCCGCCTCTGTCCCTGCCCACCCGTGGATGGCTCCCGGCTCCGACGCCGTCCGCGGCCCCTGCCCGATGCTCAACTCGCTAGCCAACCACGGCTACCTGCCCCGCGACGGCAAGGAGATCAGCATGGCGGACCTCATCAGCGGCCTCGGGACGGCGCTGAACTACAACGAGAGCCTCGTGCGCACCCTCGGCACGCCCGCGTTCGCGACGTCGACGACGGGCAACTCGAGCACCTTCAACCTCCCCGACATCGCCAAGCACGACGTCATCGAGCACGACGGCAGCCTGTCGCGCGCCGACTTCGCCGTCACGGGCGACGCAAAGACGTTCAACGAGACCGTCTGGGCCGAGACCAGGGGGTACCTCGAGGCCGGTGCCTCCACGGACGGAAAGATCGACTACAAGACCATGGCGTCGGCGCGCAGCAAGCGCGTCGCCACCGCAAAGGCCACGAACCCCGAGTTCGGCCTCACCACCAGCCAGGCCACCATTGCCTTTGGCGAGTCCGCCGTGATCCTCGGCACCATCGGGCAGAGCTTCAGCGCGCCCGCCGCGCCGCTGGAGTGGCTGAGGGTCGTCTTCGAGCAGGAGCGCCTGCCGTTCGACGAGGGTTGGGAGACGTCTGCTTCCGTCATCAACACCGCCGAGGTCCTCGGCCTGACGCAGCTCATCGGTGCCAGCAGCTCCTAAGGTGGCAGCCCATAGTTAGGCCTCAATGAAAAGAACCTTGCACCGATATTCAATGTGCCTTGTCGTGACCCCAGAATCCATCAAAGTAATGCATTTCGGCCTGTGCTGGAGGGGGGCGTCGTGGGCTTGCCCATCCCAAGTGAGACAAGAATTATCACAAGCAGAGGTCGGGAAGCATGGTCATGGCGCAAGGACCGATTACCTACCTACTGCAAACCATTACTGGATGGATTGGATGGACTGTCGTCATCGTTCAAAGAAGGTGTGCTGGCGGCCCAGTCCGAGTGATGGAGAAGGCACGAAATGATGAGAAATGATGTTTTGGGACGAGGATGGAGCAGATGGCGTTTGTAGGCCAGAGCACGCAACGCGGGGCATTTCCTCCGCTGCAGTGAGCTGCTGGACGGGTAAGGATGTACCTACCTGGGTGCCTACCTAGGTAGGTAGGCACTAGGGTAGGCAGGTACTGTACCGCTGTACCTAGGCAAACTACCTAGGTAGGTAGTGGTGGTAGAGGTGACGCTGCGGGAGCCGGGACGGTACTGATCTGGCGATCCGATGTGGGCGGGCGGGATACAATTCCCCACACATGACGTTTGGCGCCGGGGACGGAAACCATTGACGCAGGAGAGCTTCAGCCCCCGACGAGGTCTACTGTAGGCACATGGTGTACCTACCGCACTAGGTAGGTAGGCACAATAAGATAGATAGGCGGGCACATAAAGTACATGGCAAGGTATCAAAATTCTCCAGCGTAGTCGCGTACAAATATACAAATAAGGTACCTGGGTAGGTACGTGTAACGTGGGTATGTACATCGTAGGAGCTCGGCGGCAGGTACGAACGAGTGACGTCAAGCCGATCTCATAGCTTCTCGCCCTCTACGTACCTGGGTAAGTACGTACGTACTGGTAGGTAGGGCTGTTGACAGCTTCGACCGTCGGGATTCGTTCTTTTAAAGAAGCTCCTTCAGCCGCCCCGATCGTTCCTGACTTTCACATTCGCTACATCATCCATACCTCAAAGCGAACCACCATCCATCACATCCTTCACCATCATCAACCAATCTCTCCCATCAACCACATATACAACTCAGCCATCATGCCTCGCGACGGAACCGGACGATCTGACAACGCCATCGAGCCCGGCCACGACATTATCCACGGTGCCGGGGAGGTCAAGGTGAGCATCGTCCGCCCAGCTTTTGGACCCAATCACATGTACTGACCTGGCCATCACCCAGGACCCCCACGTCGACCGCGCCGAAAAGACCGCGCCGCTCCCCGAGGGTGAGAAGGGCCTCGCCATCGAGGGTCTGCCCGCCAGCGGCGGCTTGAGCGAACCCTTTGCCAGACATCCCGACGCCGGCCAGGGCGCCAGGGGCCGTAAAAACTGAGTTCGTCGCCCACAGCGCTGGAGGCTTGTGGAGCATGATATAGAAATCGGGGAGAGGATGACACCGACCACCATGATTTGAAGCGCCGTCTGGTGGTGACTGCGACGAGGTAGTCTAATGAGAATATGAACCAATTGTTACATATCCCTGCTATGTATTGTGATGTACGTCTGCCAGGAAGAAAACGTCCTCAATGAGGAGAGTAACAATGGCTACCGCCACGTCTTTGCCGCATACATACGGGCTGAACTAAGACCTTTCAGTACCGCAGCCAGGTCTCCAGGAGAAAGTGCCGAGCCGCCGGCCCAGCGATGTGGTCGAGGAACGGGTATATCCCGAGCACTGCGTATACTGAACCGTCGTCAGTCGCTGGCCCCCCACGCCTCCCTGCCAATGTCGTGGCGGGACGACACAAAAAGACTCGACTCACTTCGGACGATGGAATCCCACGACAGCCAGGAGCACGCCAGGAGGAAACAGGCACGCGGAAACTCCAAGATGCCGCAGATGACGAGGGCGAGGCCGAGGGCCTGGTCGCTCCTCAGACCGTCCATGACCGGGGGGTGGCCCATGACGAATGGGGGACGACCGACGAGGGCGGAGGGGACAAGGACAGGATCTGATCCGTTCTTACCGCTTAGGTAATTTGATATTTGAAGCCCGCGTATGGGGCCGTACAATAAAAGTAAAAGAGGAAAAGTACAAGAGGAATTGCCCAGAGTCTAGACAGTCGCAGCGTCGTACGGAAACGGGCCTACGTTATCAAGCTCGACCAACCCTCTTGGGACGAACTCAAAAAGATGGAATGTCTTGGTCGGCCGATTCCCGCCGGCCCTTCTCCAAGCTTCTGCTGTAAGACACCATCGGGGACACGTTTGTACAAACGCAAAACAAAGACCGGGGACCCAAACAAAGAGGGCCAGACGCGTAAAAGATCGCTAAGGGAAAATAAAAATGGACTAAAACAATTGCTTAATACGTGAAACTCCGATTCATGAGGTATTCCGAGCCATCATCACACCCACGCAGTTTCGTTGCAGCTATGGAAATCACCGCCCCTGAATTCTTTTTTTTATCTATCCCATCTTCATCATCATGTCAAGAAACCGCTGGCCAAATCAACACACAGCTCCGAGCCTAGACGAAAGAACCCTCTCTTCCCGCAACTAGGCCTCAAAGACCAAGACGACGCCGTCGTCGCCGGCAGTGACGACCCTCTCCCCCGTCTCACCCTGCACGAATCCCAGGACGCCGCCGCCCTCGCCGTCGCCGCGGTGGCCCCGCCACTCCTTGACCAGGCCCGAGTCCTGCGCGCGCAGGTCCCACCGCCGCACGACGCCGTCCATGCCGCACGTCGTGAGCAGCCAGCTGTCGCGGACGAACTCGACCTTGACGACGCTGAAATCCTCGTGCGCGCCGGGCAGGCTGCGGCGCACGGCGAACCGCCGCCCCGCGTCGAAGACGACGACGCTGCCGTCCACCGACCCGGCCGCCAGCAGCGTCGAGAACTGGCCCGGCCCGCCCGCCGCCGTCGTGAAGCTCAGCGCCTCGATGCTGTCCGACGCCGTCTGCAGCGCCGCGAGGATCTGCCCGCCCGCCGCCACGTCCGCGGCCGTCCGGCTCTTGCCGCCGCCCTTGGCCGGCTGCTTCTGCGCGCTGCTCGCGAGCCGCGGCAGACTGACGATGCGGATGGCGCCGCCGGCGCCGCCGACGGCCACCAGCGCGCCCTTGGGGTCGACGGCGACGCTGTATAGCCCGCCCTCGACCTCGAAGCGCTGGTCATCGCCCGTCATGCTCACCGTCGTCTGGCCGTTGCTCTCGACGAGTCCGGCGGCGGCCGCCTCGCCCCAGACGTCCCACACGAACAGGCTCGAGTCCTCGGCGACGGTGCACAGCAGGTTGCCGTCGGGCGTCCAGGCGCCGGCGGTGACGGGGGCCTGGTGCAGCCAGTAGGTCTGGACGAGCTGCAGGGCGTTGGCCGGGTCGCCGCCACCTGCGGCGATGTCGATGGTGTAGACCCAGACCGAGTTGTCGCTGGCGCCGATGGCGATGGTATTGGGGTAGAGGGGGGACGGGCAGGGGGCGATCCAGTTGATCTCGGGCACCTCCTGAGCCTCGGCGATGAACTTGATCTGGACGCTGGCGGCCTCAGCGGTGGGCGAGTTGACGCGCAGGGCGTGGACGCGGAGCTTGCCGTCCATGCCGCCGGTGACGAGGAAGTCGCCGCGCGGCAGGGTGAAGGCGAGGGCGTTGATGGAGTCGGTGTGGCCGTCGATGGCGTAGATGCTTTCGAGGGCAGTGCTCTGCTGCGACGCGGCGTCGCCAGAGTACGAGGCCGGCAGGACGGGGCGGGAGGCGGCAGCGGCGGTGGAGATGAGGTAGCCCTTGCCGGGGGCGTCGTCGCCGTCGCCTTCGGAGCCGCCCGTGGCGATCAGCGTCGGGTGGACGGGGTGCTGGGCTATGGCGAACACGGAGTCCTTGTGGCCGTCAAAGTAGGCGACAGAGTCGTTCTGCAGGTTGATCTCCTCGTTCTCGTCGTCCGAGTCCATGGGCACGTCCTCCTCGTCGACGTCGACCTCCTCGCCGACCTCGTCAGCCTCGAGCATCTCGGGCTCCGATTCGTGGCCGTCATCCTGGGGAGTGTTGTTGTTGTCCTTGGGGGCGGACATTTCGTCTGCGTCTCTCGGGTTATTTTCTTTATTTTCGTTTGTTTCCGGTTTGCTTTGCGCGGGCCGCAAGTGATGTTGCAATTGTTTGAGGTAATGCGCCTGCTCGAGCTGTCCGTTATCTTTTCTCGTGGGAGGTGGTTTGTATGACGTACGTCGAACGGAGAGGGGGAACGGCTGCGTATGATGTCGTTTCGTATTATAAGAAGGACGGAAGCCAAGAGACGAGAACTGTTTTATTAATCGTCAAAGGATGTTCTGGGTGCTTGATAAGCAAGCAGGATGGATGTCACGCCGCAGCGGAATTGAATTTTTTGCAGGTCGGATGGATGGCGGGGTGGCGGGGTAAAGTACCTAGGTACTGACTGTATGTCGTCTGGCCAGAAACCGCAGGCGGTATGAGTACCTAGGTACCTACCTACCTGCTACCGTAGGTACCTGCTCTCATGTTGTATACCTTAGGTAGGTAGGCACCGTCCGTCCTTCCTTCTGCACACCAACACTTCCTTTCCTTTCCTGCATCGCCAATAGTGGAAGTGCAGCTGCGCATTCAGCAGATATTCAGGCTTCTTTTGGATTTATTTGTTTGTTTGTTTGTACGCTCTCTATAGAATCGAGTTTATATGCACGAATCCCGCGACCAAATGGCCTGCCTGCATCGGCACCCCCCGTCTTGATACCGTTAATTACGCCTCTCCATGAAAATGGGCATCGTAACGCCCTCCACGCTGGTGGGAAACGAGACCTCCGGCGGCAGTGATATATCCAACTCCCAATCATTCTCCCTCCCACCATTACACCTTATCCCCTCCCCTCTTTAGCATCTCGCAGTCCATCTTTCGGCGTCGTGTAACCACTCAGCGCCACCCTCCCCTCGTGCTACCTCCGGCCGTTGTCCGCGGGCAGCTCCGTCGGCCCCTCCCCGGTCCCCAACTCTGCCACATGCGCCGGTTGCGCCCACCCCCTGGGCTGTGTGTGGTCTCCTCCTGCTCCCGAGTTCGTCAGCACCTTGTCGGTGCTGTTGTAGTACTCCCCGACGCCAGTCCCAGTCATCTCTTGCACCGGCGGGGGATATTGGTGCTGGTGCTGGTGCTGGTGCTGGTACGGCGACTGCCCGTCCATCTCGGGCGGCGTCGGTGTCGCGTCGACGGGCTTCACGCCCGCGTACCGGTTCTTCCGCCGCCTCCACCAGAAGAACAGGCCCACGAGCGCCGCGATCAGGACGACAGGCACAATGACCGCGACGCCGATGATGGCGCCAGTGCCTAAGCCCCCGCCGCCGCTGTTGCCGCCGCCGGTCGCGGTGGTACCCGCTCCAGTCGCGCTTCCTGCGCCCGTCCCCGTGCCCGTGCCCGTTTCCCTCGCGGCATCCGTCGTCCCGCTCCCCGTCGTGGCCGTCGCTGCGGTCGTCGTCGTCTTCGGCACGAGATCGCTGGCCTGGTACACCATCCTGATACCCCACGCGTTCACGCCGTCCCGGTTCCTCATCGTCACGGCCTGCGTGGCCACGGTGCCGTCGTCCGTTCGCGTGATGTCGACGACGGTGGCGGGGCCGGCCATCCATGTGCAGAACTGCGTCTCCCAGACGCCGGCGAGCGTCATGTCGTCCTCGACGCAGGACAGCGTCATGTCGCCGCGGTAGGGGCAGCAGGTGACGGTGGTGATGGACCGGACGCCGCCGTTGCGCGAGCACTGCGGCTGAGCCGTGTAGCCCGTCGGGCAGGCCGTGCCGGGGGAGTAGAAGGCCGTGCTGGCGCCGTTGAACTTGTTGGGCAGGCATTTCTGGTCGTTATCGATGGCGTAGACGTTGTTCGTGAGGTATATGCCGGCGCATGAGGCCGCGGGCGGTGAGAAGTCGGCGGTCGGGAGAGGGTTTTCCGGGAACGTCGACGCGATATACGTCGTTTTTGTTGAGAGAGCCATCTCCGAAAGCGAGCGAGTGTGCACGCGTAGGCTGTGGAAGGGGGAGGGGGGGTTGCGGAGGCGACAAGAGGCGCCTATATCCGTATCAGGGTACGGGATGTCACGCCAAGACAAGCAAGTCCTGCGATGATGAGGCTATTCGCAACGAGCCAAGACGACAACTCGAGACGCTGGCGCAGTGCAGAAGGAGCAAAACAGAGAAATAGAAAGGGACCGGAACAGGACAAGCAGGGGACATGAGAAGCAGCATGGTTTTTCACAGGATCCTTTCCAGCTCACGCCGCCTAGGGGGGGCCGACGAATCCCGCGCCGACCACTCAGACGATTTCAATCCAACACTAGCTCTTAAGGATGCTGAGCCCCATGTCTGATGGCCCATAACGCGAGACAAAAGGAGAGGGATCCGGTTAGCCATTCGGGGGTTGAGGGGGCCATGTAGAGATCTCCCAGGCACACCAGACACACCAGGCAGCAGGAAAAAAGCATATAAAACTGGGATGCAACGCTACACGATACTTACACAAACCACGGATACACTGCTGCGTAAGCAGTATGTAGAGAGAAGGGGGGGGGCTGAAATTAAGGCCAAGCAAATTCCCATCGTTGTACAGGCGCCGAGAGGCGCTGCGGAGTCTCATCGATGCAGTATCGCAATCCTTCGGCAGGGATACCGAGCCAGGGTCCGGCTTACGGGAGTGGACACGCCCGTCGGGCTTCGGCGGGAGCTAAACCCCGTTGCTGTCACTTTGCAGACTCTTGCTGCTATAAAACCCATCGCTGGATGCAGTCAGTCAGTCGCTCGTCTGCGTCGGACTGACTCCAGTGGTAAGGGGGCGGTGCCCGACACCACCTATCCCAGCATGGGTGAGGGTGAGGGCAACACTGGACCGTTCAACGCTCCGCCATCGTCATGGCATCGAACTGGTCCTTCGGTGCCATTCGGTATGCCATACGGATACACTACAGTTGGCTTCGCCCACCCCGTGCCTCCGCAGCTCGTGGAACGCGGTCTGCTGAACGAGGGAGTCCCCGCTGAATCAACCGGGATCCCGCTCCTTCGGGCCCCTCAACGAGTCAATGCCCATCCCTTTGGCTGGCTGGCTAGCTGTCCAAGTCTCCCCACATTAGGTACGGACCAGCGAGTTAGTTCAGTGCGCTTGAGTATCAAAATGTCGTTGTAATTTTTGCTGTCGATCGCCGTTTGCCGACGGGTCTGGCGACCACTTGAGCGGCATGCGAGGTCTACGTCAGTGTATCCCGTACGGCATTCCTGGACAACGGGGTGCCATTTTCCGCCTCTTTTCTGGTTTAGGTAGCTCTTCGGCAAGACAACTTTCACCGCTAGCACTAGACCATCAAGTTGACTCCCCTCCCCCCCTTTTCACAACTCCAACGACACAAACTGCTCATCGTTCCTGGCCAGCTCGACCTCGGCGCCGCCCTCGGCAGCCTTGCCGAAATCACCAAAGAGCCAGTTCCTCACCATCTGTAGCCCGGCCTCGGGCTGGTCCAGCGGCACCATGTGCCCCGACCCCTTGACCGTCACGAACGCGAAGCGGGTATCCCTGCCGCCGCCGCCCCTCGCAGGCTTCGTCACCTGCTTCCACTTACCCGCGAGCACCCTCTCGCCGCCCTTGGCCGCGAACCAGGGCTCGAGCTCCTTGGCGTTGAACTCGACCTGCCCGGCCCACGACAGCCTGTTGGTCCACCGGACGTTGCCCGCCGTGTTGCACGCGAGGTCTAGGTCGCCGTTGTAGATGAGCACGTCGACGCCCGACTCTAGGATGTACTTGACCTCCGCTTCGGTGGTGAGGGACGTGTCGCCCCCGAGCTCGAACGCGCCGTTGACCTCCCACGAGATGAGGCTGAAGTTCCGGGCGACCTCGGCGGGGATCTCGAGCGCGGCCCAAACCCGGTCCGAGTTGATGTACGTCTCGATGCCCGCGCCGGCGCCGTAGCAGATGGTCTCCGTCTCGCACGGCCGCGTGATGTCGTACGGGTTCCGCCCGCCCGGCACGACGTCCCGGTAGTACAGGTCGTCGATGTTCTCGTAGCAGAAAGCCCCCGCGGCGTGGCAGATGATGGGGTCCGGGTACTTGTAGCACGCCTCCTGCAGGTACATGCACCGCGGCAGCGCCGCGGCGATCTTGGCGCAGGTGCTGGCGTTGAAGACGGGCTCGGGCACGCCGGGCTTCGTCGTGCACAGCGTGTCGTAGAAGCCCCAGGTCGTGTCGGCGGGCGAGACGTAGCCGTTGCCGATCAGCACGGACGCCAGCGGGACCTTGAAGTCGGGTGCCGGGGACCCGGTGTTGTATCGCACGATCTCGGCGGCGAGCGTCGGGATGTAGTGGCCGCCGTAGCTCTCGCCGACGATGTGGAAGGGCCGGGCGGCCAGGTGCGGGAAGGCCTTGTAGAAGATGCGGAGGAAGATGTTCATGTCCTCGGCGGCCGTGTAGGACGTCGCGGGCGGGGTGACGCCCTTGTCGAAGTAGGAGAGCCCCGTGCCGGCGGGCTGGTCAACAAAGATCATGGACGAGTTGCTGTTCCAGGCATAGGGGTTGTGAACGGTGCCCGTGCCGTTGTCATTGATCAGACAGGGCCCCAACTCAAGCATAAGTCCTAGTCGGCAGGTCAGGTCAAGCCCACCCCCTGCCATTGAGAATCAAGTCGACGAGACGAGGGTTTACGTACCAACGAGGCCGCTGCCACCTGGGCCGCCCGTCATCCACAGGCTGAGAGGATCCTTCTCCGGATCGTTCAGACTCTCAAAGTACCCTATCAAAGGTGGTTCTTAGTGACCGGGGGAGGGGGCGGAACTGCCGTGCGACGCAGCCACTTACAGAAGAACAGATGCTTTCCGCCAGTGTCCAGCCAGCCGGTCCACTGCCTCGAGCCCGCATCGCAGATCTCGTCGCTCTGCTCCTTGATGCGGATCGCGTGGTGCGGGTGTTCGGGGACCGAGAAGGTGGTGAACCCGGGCGACTCGACGTCCTTCTGCGTCGCGACCGCGGACGCGATTCCCGTGAATACAGCGAGCCCGGAGACCGCCAGCGACGTGAGCCGGACCATATCTGCTGACTTTCTCCTCCGGTTGTGGTTTCGAGAGATGAATTATACAGTGGACCGATAAAGAGCGGCAAAGCGAGCCGCTGTCTTGATAATAAATGAAGATGCCAACGTCAGGATGAAAACTTAGGCGCCCTTTGCTGACGTTTTGTAGTTTTGTAGTGGGAACTTTAGTTTTGGGGGCGGCGGCACAGGATCCCGATCAGGAAGGCCGCGCGCGTATGTATCCGTACCACGCCGGAATCGCTCTCCTCTCCAAACCCCCCGTCTCGGTACCGTGAGACTAAGCGAGTCCCGTTTCGTAAGCCTCGCCATTCTCTCTTGACAATGCACACATCCATTGGCATAGGTGCGCATTCTCGATTGAACAATCAGCTTTGAAAACCAAGGGTCCATGGATTGCGAGACGACACCCAGGGGAGGCCTCACCACATGCATCAATAAGTAAGAAACTCGGCACTTCAATGGCGTTCCGGAGAAAACTTTCCAGTTTACTACAAGGCATTTGGTACTCCTTGCTTTTGGTTTTCCTATTACTTCCCTATAAGTCCTGGATATCGTTTTTCTTGAAGAACATTTGGTAGTCATGTGAACGAGGGTATGGTGCAGCCACAGCTCCTAACCGCGGCATTCTCTCTCTCTCTCTCACTCTCCCCATCCCCCCCAATATCATCCATGCGAGCATCGTTTCTCGAGCCGCTTCTCAAACAGTCTCTCGAACCAATCACGACGAAATCGTCTCCTTACCCCCCTCCTTCTTCTCCGGCGTGACGGTGCCAGGGCTCGTCTTCTCCGCGACCTCCTGCTCGCCGTGCGTGACGGTGGTGCTGTGCCGCGTCGGCTTCTTGCCGGACACCATCGACTTGACCGTGTGGATGAGCGTCGCGCGGCCCTCAAAGATGGGATACAGGCCGACGGCGAAGAAGGAGCAGAAGATCCAGAGGATGCCGACCACGACCCAGCCGGTGAAGAAAGGCTTGCTGAAGATGTAGCCGGAGCCGTACATGGGCATCGGCCACAGGATGAGCATTGCAATGGTCCTGGTTCCGCTGTTAGCACTTTTTCCATCCAAAAGAAAGAGGGGGGAGGAAAAGGAGCCAGATCCGGTAGCGGCAACTTACATGAACGCCGTCATGGAGACGGATATCTTGAACGCGCGAGACAACATCGCCTGCTCCCGCTCAAAGTCGGCCTGCGACTCGTGGTGTCCCGTGACTTCCTCCAGATC
The DNA here is from genome assembly GCA_030867305.1 of Colletotrichum zoysiae. Classification (NCBI taxonomy): domain Eukaryota; kingdom Fungi; phylum Ascomycota; class Sordariomycetes; order Glomerellales; family Glomerellaceae; genus Colletotrichum; species Colletotrichum zoysiae. The sequence goes on along the minus strand of MU842819.1, from coordinate 138,430 downwards.
CAGGCCGGCCGCGGTGGCCAGATCGTGATCGTCGCCCCTTCGGATCGCCATCATCGACTTCCAGTCGTACTTGTCGATGCCAAAGGCCAACGTGAAGACCGGGATCAGCACGAGCGGGGAGAGCAGGGCGATGACGTTGCCGGCCAGCATCGGGCTGTTGGAGCCCGTGCACGCCACGTCGAGGACGCCGCACGTCTTCTTGGAGGTGACCAGCCAGCCGACGATGGCGAAGACGGTGCCGATGATGGGCGAGAGCGTCGCCGCCCACTTGTTCTGGCCCTTCCAGACGAGGGCCAGAGTGGCGGGAAGCACGGCGGCGGAGATGAGGACGCCCATGAGCAGGTAGAGGTACCCCATGGAGATGCCGTTGTAGTAGAGGCCTACGGAGACGGAGCTGATGACGATGGCGTACACGACAACGACGACGTGGGACATGTAGATGAGGCGCTTGCCGCTAGCGTCGGGCTTGAAGTAGGTCCGGTAGACGTCATAGGTGAAGATGGAGGACACGGCGATCAGCTCGGCGGACGAGGCCGAGGTGACGGCCATGAAGATCATCAGCAGGGTCGCTGCGGCGCCGCCCTTGCCGAGGAGGGCGACCGCAGCGTAGGGGAGGGCCAGGCCGGCGGAAACCTCGGCGTCGGTCATGCGGTCGGGGAAGGTCGGGAAGCGCGGGCTCGACTCGAGGGCCAGGGCCGAGAGGCCCATGGTCGTGGCCGTCAGCCAGGGGATGGCGAACCACGAGAGGCCGCCGAGGATGTAGCCGGGGAGGGCGTGGACGGGGGACGCGGCGATGGCCTTGTTGTAGTAGCCGTTGTCCAGGAAGACGGTGCCAAAATTGCCCACTGCCACACGTTAGAAAACCTTTGACGCCCGAAACGGCGACGGGGGGGCCGGCAGTGGAAGCCAGGAACCGGGAGCACTCACCGATGTTGATGACAAAGAACTCGACGCCACCCTGCGACCTCATCGTCAGATAGGAGCCCTCGGCATTGCCCGATACGGGGTGTCTGAGGGCGGCCTCGACTAGCAAGTCGTAGACCTTGGAGGGGCTGCCGAGGACGTCGGAGTTGGCGTACGTCGTCAGAGAGAAGATAATGATGATGATGAGCAGGATGAAGGTGTGGACCCAATCGGTGAGGAAGGTCGCTTTCAGGCCTCCAACAAGCGTGTAGGCGACGACGCCAACGGGAAGCAGGTAAATTGCGGCGACGGTGTGCCTATCAAGTTCAAAGGTCAGCCAACCCCGCTTCGTTGACAATCTTGGCCGGACTGCCACGACTTACATGCCGGTTAGCGCGTTGACGGTCGCCGCACCACCCACGATCAGCATCAGGGTGACCAGGATGTTGGTCATCAGGCCGAAGACGATGAAGACAAGATGCGTGGCCGTGCCATATCTCGCCTTGATGACCTCGAGGAACGTATGGGCATTGGGGGCCCTGCGCTTTAGCTCAATGGCGAGCGTCGCGAACAGGAGGATCTGGACGGTGGCGCCCGAGGCGTACCAGAACGGGCCAGAGACGCCGTACCGGTAGCAGACGCCGGAGGACTGGAGGAGCGTGGCGGCCCATGTCCAGGACGAAACGACGGCGGAGCCGACGAGGCCGGACTTGACCGTCCTGCCGGCCGTGGTGAAGTTCTCGGAAGTCTGCAGCTCCCTGTTGTATCGCTTGAGGACGTAGGTGGTGGCAATCTGAGACTGGATCAACACACGAACAACCAAACAGCGGGCATGTCAGGGCTGTGGCCTACCATGCCAATGGCGAAGAGCAAGCCCAGGCCGAGGACAATGCCGTAGCCGACGCCCTGGCTGAGAGCTGCGGTTACCATCTTGGGCCGATTCGTCAGGAAATCAGACTATGGCTGTATGTTGTGGCGGAGTAGGCAGCTGCGGGCTTGACCTCTGAATCCCGGCATGACGGGCCTGGGCTCACGGACCTATATGTATGCACTCGGTTCCCGCAGGCCAGGTAGACTGCTGGCCGGCGGCAGCATCTACTACTGCGGAGTACTATCCTATGGCTATCGGAGCTCCAACTGCCGGGTCACCCTGTTCCATGTGCCAGGACTCACTCAATATGAGTACCTACAGGTACTGACTGAGTAGATACAAAGGTGTGGTTCTGGCCCCCACTCACTCAGATCTGGAGATAGCGCCGTCGGACTGCTTGGGATTCGTGCCATGGCGTGAGATGGCTGGGGTAGTAGTAGTATTAGAGGGGGGGGGCGACATGCATGGTTGGGTCCGAACTCTGAGATTGTAAACCACATTAATTCTCAGGCCTGTTGATAATGAAGCTTCTGAAAGGCAGAGAACGGTAGTGTATATCCCTAGTCACTGGTCAGACAGCCACCCATAAGCCTCCGACATGCAGGTCAGAGATAAGGCCAAAATTCAATCAGTCATAGAAATGGCGCTGCGGCTAGCTGCCGTGTACATCCTTCCGGGCCAATGGCATCGAGCCGTTTCTGGCAGACGTTTAGGGATCTGCAGCCACTCGGGTGTCAGACGGGTGCTTATTCGGGGTAGCGTTCCTTATTTCCAAGGGGCCTTGATACATTAGGATACTTCGTAGGGTAGGACGATATCTTTGATGAAGATTTTGACTGAGAGGATGGATGCCACACTACCTTCGTAGCGATCGGAACCCTAGATTTCGCCGCTGGGAAATGGATGGTTATCCCCCCTCCCCAAGGGTTTGATTGCCAACGACTTCTCGTTACCCCGGGATCTTTGATGGAGTATGAGGTGCCGTCATGGAGTAACTTCCAGAACATTTGCCCGCTTATCAACAACGACTCAAGCGGAAGAACCGATACTTGGGTCGTGTGGAGTCCTCATTCTGACTTGTTTTTTTTGGGCGCGGAGTGGAAGGATGATTGGCCAGTTACGAGTCTGCACGGGTGCGTGGTTGGGTCTCCTCACCGACGGCCAGAGGTGAGCCAGACCAGCCATTCTGGTCCGGAGTGGCTGCTCCCCAGATGGCATCAGAGCGGTGATAATTGTGCTTCTTTTTCCTGAGTCCGGGTGTCGGGGTGAGTGCTTATTGCTGACGTAACAATCCCTCGCTTGCCACATACCCGCCCACCATACGGAGTACACTACACCTGGTACCTAGGCACACTGGGCAGGTGGTGATGGTGGTGGCTCTTGCCGAGAATCGGTCACGGTAACCCTGGAGTGGAGACGGCCGGCGGCCAAGAAATGATAAGGAGAAAGAGGGAGAGGGTCAATAGGTATGTAGGTCCATACCTATCATCGCTGTTCGTCATCAAAGTTCCAATTGATGTTGCAAAATCTTTGCAGTGTTTATCAGACCAGACGACGAGCGAGCGACAGACAGACAGGGGGGCAAAGATAAGGAAACGCCATGCGTGTGGATGGCGTGGAGAGGAGGCGGGGTTTGCACGGACCATCGTTGATTGAGATCTCCACAGAGGCTCACTCCCTCACTCACTCACTCACTCACTCATTGAGCATGTGTTCGTTCCTCTCGTCATCTTCCCTTCTCATCTTGGTGTGTGTGTGTCACCGTCAAGGTGTCGAGGTATCTGGCTGTCTCATGGAACGCGGCAATGATAAGAGGTGAAGATGACCCGAAGCGGTTTTCGGTAATGGTCTGGTCAAGCCTTTACAAATCCTTTTCCGGGACAGGAACCAAGACAAACGTCAACTCGCAGTGGGGGAGGCTTTGGCCTGAGAGCGGGCGGCATCGGTCAGCCAGTCTCCGTGTCCCTACATCTCACGGTGTAGGAAGACGTTCGATTTTGGCTCAAAGACGAAAAGGAATGTCACTCGCTTTTGACTACTGGACTGGGATCGCAGCCCCCGATTTCTTCCATCTTGACGTATCTATCTTAGGGTGTTCCCCGCCCTCCACGTCAAACAAAAGGATTCTCTCGTCAGCAGCACTGTCCGTGGCGCTAGACAAGCCGGTAGATGCATGTCCCAATCGCAGTGAGAAACTGGATTACGGTCGGAGGTCGACATCTTTATTAGTCTGATTCGTTGTCGGTCACGGAAGCAACATTGGAAATTTCCGCAGCAGCAACAGCAAAAACGTATATACAAAACAGCCATACGACTCGGATGCATCACGTACGCGTGGCATAGCAGAGCCTTTACCCTCGATCGCGCAGCTGTACGAGACGCTCACGTCCCGGTTCCTATCCAGGAGTACGCCTCTCATCTTCTCGACATAGCGCTCGTCCGCCATAGTCAAGTTGATAAACATGCGATCGTGGTGCTTGCTCGGTTCATTCCTCGCTCCGTAGTTTGTCCGATGAGCCGTACATTGAAGGGCGGTAGACATCCCGCATAGGAGCCCTTCTGATCTCCATCTCAAGGCTCTGCGAGATGGGTGGCCAACCCCATGCATGATGAGTATCAGTGTTTCTCCTCTCGCTTGTTCGGCTCTTCTTTGCGGGATTGTATCTTGAATGTGGTAATGGTCTTGTCACTTGCCCGAATCTTGAGTTTCATCTGGTCTAGGTCGTGGGCGACTTCACACTCGTCAGTCAGCCCGAGCCAATGAAGTCTAGATTGCTCCGAGAGACACAGCTCACCACAGCAGCCACCCCCGCCCAGGGATCCGGGGCCGCGGTCTCTGTCGTGTCCGGCGCGGATTGCACCGCTATCAAGACATCGAGATCGAGAATGGGTGGCAGGGGAGACATAGCCGGGCTGGGGAAGGGATGTGAGAAGTCCGTCTGCTTATCATCCACTGTTGGACTTCTGTGAAGTAAATACATCATAGTGTCCCCGATATCGAGAGGTTCTCGTTCAGGACGATGTCATTCTCGCAAGGGCGAGCGACTCGAGCGTCCGACGCCTGTTCACTCCCGAACCCGTTCGTCACATACTTCCTCAACTGCACGAGCCCTTCCTCCGTGCTGCCTCGCCAAGTTTCGTTCCAGTGCATGTTCAAACTCCGCCCGCGGCCCGGAACCCCATGCCGTATCCGTGCCCGGGAGGCCGGGCACGGATCCGGCGAGCCTCCAGAAGACGTAGACGTATCCCACGGAAGTCTGACGCCGATCGTCCGAGTCTGTTATTAAATCAGCAGCAGATGTGATAACAAGCCAAGCCAAGTACCAGAGTATGTCGTCTCAAGCAAAAAGGGACGCGTGTGTTCAAGGTTATGCTAGGGTTTGCCGTCCGGATCATCCTTCCGCACGACTCCTTTACCCCTTCGTTCACCTCTCCTCATTGCTGTAGACTGTGGCTCAAATATCAGAGTCTAATGGACCAGCAACAACCTCCTAAAAGCCTACAAAAACACCCGTAAACTAGTTGACGCTCCCTTGAACCCCGGCCTCAATCATTTGTCTTCATCGTCCTTGTCTAAGCACCCCTCGATGTTGATAGTAACACGTCGCAGGTTGACTGAGAGCCACGATCTCCGCCTTCAATAACCCTCTCCCGCTCCTTCCGCTCCCGTCATCCGAATCCATACCTACTACAAAGCCATGTGCCGCAGCACTCGTTTCGCAATGCACTCCAAACCACGACGACCACCACAGAAACACGCCATCCAGTGGCCGATGGGCGGGGCGAGGGGGGCATCCCACCGAGATAGGCGACGAACCGTCCCCTTTCGATACAAACCGAAGCCTCTGTCATTATGCACCCCCTCCAAGGACGAGCCCACGACATCTCTCACTGAAGTCCAGAGTTTACCGAGCACCCGCGTTTGTCCGTTCCCATACAACTCCCGCTGCTTCGACGAAGTCCTTCGGAACTAATGACGGCGCACAAATCGACGCTTCGGGTCTAACGTTACACATGACGGCCAAGCCTGTGTGTTTTCACAACGATACACGGCACAGCAAAGGGGGGCGAGGAAACAGTCGCGGCTGTCCGAGCACACTTTTCCTGTCCAGTACTCGAGGATTCCCGCATGTCAGGGAAAGGAAAGCAAACACGCAAATTAAGGGCGTCACCACTAACTTTTTCAAGCTGGCATCACTGCTAGGGCCAAAATTCCCAGAAGGCGAGTTGCGCGTACCACAGTGCGGTCACATTGAGCATCCTCCCTAGCCCAAAGATGAAGTCAAAAGAGAACCATAGGTACAAAGAACCAAGGGAAAAAAGTCATAAATGTGTCTCGGTCGTCTGGCGGATCTATCAAAATTCCTCAAGTGAAGCCTCGAGGAGATTGCCAAGACAACTAGACCAAGAATCGAAAAAGAATTGCTGTTCCATTGCGGGTTGGTACCCTTCCCCCCAGAAAGTTTTGTAATTCCACGCCAGGTCCGTATATGCATCATCATCAATGTCCAGTGTCTCTGAGACATGTTCCTGGCCGCCAAGTAAAGACGTGGCAGAGTCTACGAATGCTGCGCAAGTGCCGAATGGAAATTGGCATGAAAATGTATCCATGCCATTCATGGGCGACCGAAGAGCCCGATTCAAAAGGTTCCGGGAGCCCGAGACAAGGAGATCGATAAAGTCAAGCGATCTCCCAGTAAAGTACAGCGGTAGAAGTGAAAAGAAAAAGAGACTCGCTAGTGCGATGGAACTCATCCGCGCTCGTACCCAGTGACCATGTCGCAAACCAAGACATATATCATGCTTTGAGCATGCAGAAAGGGTGCAAGTGTGGTCCGTCGATTCATCCAGAGATGCTCGACAGCTCGTCGTGCCGCTTAAACAGCGTAGACGGATGCAGCATCGCGAGGAGGGAGGACATTCTGGGCGAAGCTGCCGATGACGTTACCTGGGGCGAGTTAGCACGTTGATAGAGATCAGAGTCCAGATACGAATACTGACCCTGGGCCTTGTAGTTGCAGACGGTGTACCAGCTGCCAATGGAGCTCAGGGTACCGGCAGCGCAATAGTTGACGGCGCAGCCAACAGTGCTGGAGCCAACCCAGACCAACTGGGAGAAGTGACCCCACGAGAGGAAGTTGCTCATGTCAAGGCTGGGCAGGCCGTATCCAGGGTAAAGGTTGATTTCGCCGTTGTACCACTGCTCAGTGATGGCACGCTGGGCGGCCTTGGCCTCACCGAGACTCTCGGAACCAGTGGCACCCCACATGGCAAGGTTCTGGCCGTAGCCACCACCACCTTGCGACCTGGTCCAATGTCAGTAGCTGGTCGACGAGAGGTGGTGCCGATGCTAGCTCTAAACTTACATGTCGTGCTCAAAGACACAGGTTTGAGCAGTGATGAGGGCATAGCTGGCAAGTTGGCTGTCCCAGCTCAGAGCAGGGGCGGAGTGGTTGGCGCGGTGAAGGTTGTGAGTGTCGACGCAGGTGCTCACGAAGTCATTGGCGACAGGAGCGGGGCTAGGGGCAGCCGGCGCGGGCTCCTCGACGACTACAGGCTTGGGAGGAGCATAGGAGGGTGCGACGGGCGCAACAACCGGCTCGGGCGCCGGGGTCGGGGTCGGGGTCGGAGTCGGGGTGGGCTCGGGAGTGTTGGGGATAATGACGGTTAGGAACACGGGTGCGGGTGCAGGCTCAGGCGACTTCTCGACCTTGGGGATAGAGACGGGCGCTTCGTAGAGGGCGGCCGGGTTCGAGGGAGTAGGGGTAGGAGTGGGCTCCATACCCTCAGTAACGGTGACGGTTACAAAGCTGATGTCCGTGACGATCTTCAGGACACGAGGATCGAGGGCGGCACCCATGGCCATGACGGCGCTGGTAGCGGCAAGAACGACGGAAGACTTCATTTTTGAAGGCTGGATAGAGTTGGTACTGATGAAAATAAAAGCCTGAAAAGTTGATTAGCTTCGCCCGCGAAGATGCTGTGCACGAGTGAAAGTCGACTGGCGACTGATGAGAGAAGAGAGTGTAGTGAGGTAGGGTGAGACGACATCTCGAACAAGACCCGATGGACATCATCCTCATATATGCCTTTTGGGGGCGCGGGAGGGTGAAATGTTTGGATTGCCCAGCCCACTAATGCGCCGCAGCTGACACAACGCGATGGTCCATCAAGTTCGTTGTTCGACCATGTGAGTCAAATAACACGTGATGGTCGAGACAATAGACAAAGAGCATTGTTGACGAATGGGTAGTAGCTCGAGTCGTGCTGGAATGCGTTTGTCTCGTACATGGCATCTCAAACAATGCCATTCACGCGCAAGGAATGCAGACATGGCGGGAAAAGTGGAGAAGAAGAATGTCTATTTCGGCGCCACTCACCTTGAGATGGAGTTGCTTAATGTCTTGGAATGATTCGCGGAATCTGGAACCCGGTGATGGGGGACTCGACGAAGAGGTTGGTTGCGATGGAAAATGCTTGAGAGTGGTTGGCCAAGGCAAATATAATCCCGTGAGGTGGTTCTCAGAGCCAGCTGTGTGTGGTGATGCAGCACTGCTGATACGGTTCCGTCTAGGACCTTGTGGTGATGTGTAATGAGTGTGGTTGAACAACGCTGTTGTTGTTGTTGTTCAAGTGGGAAGGTCGGACGAGGGACTCGTAAATTCTTTTTTTTGTCACAAAAAAGAAATCTCGTGAGAACGATTGCGAAGGAGTGACAAGAAGCTGGTGCTTGTTGGGTAGAGAGCGTGATGATGTTCCGAAAGGAATGTCGGTGGCCTATCCTTCTATCCTGGAAGGGTGAGGTACAGAAAAAGAGGAGACTCTAGGTCTTGACCGGGAGGCGGCGTAACTGGTTTTAAAAGGAATGGACGGTGTCAAAAGAGACACGATGGCGACCGAAGCCGATGCGGAAGAAAGAAGGGGGGGGGTGAAGGGAACGGAATCAGTGATCTCCTGGACGTGGTGAAGCAAGGAGAGACAAGGCGCTCTAGATGGCGACGGTGAGCTACTAAAAGGGAACGGACAGGACGACGAAAACCCGCGCGACTGGGATTGCGGGACTGGGCGAGAGTTTGAGCCTAAGTCCGGTCGAAGGCTAGCGTCGACAAGGGTGAAGAATCCTGGACGACCGGGGTGGTGGCAAGATGGGTGTGAAAGTGAGGTGTGTTTGTTGGTGAGGATGTTGGGGCGCGGCGGTGCGTGTGTGTGCGCCGGACCGTGGATTGCGCTGGGCTGCTTCTGTTGCTCCTGCCCTGCCTGCCTTGTGACCGAGAGCTCGGGCGGGTGTGAAAGCGGATTGCCTATGGGCTTGGCATGTGGGCGTGGACTGTGGAGGTTTCGATGTCGAAGGGGTGAGTGTGGAAAGGACGAGGGAAATGCAATGTGGACCCTGTCAAACAATATAGACTTGGTACTGACGGACGAGGCGTGTTGATGGTCTGTATTCGTACCCACGACAGCAGAGCGGGGAGGGAAAGAGTGACGAAAGGGGCTAGAAAAGGAAATGACAAAAAAACACGAGGTGAACCACCTACCTTGCCAGGTATTTGGGTTGCGGGGGATTTGCAACTGAGGGAAGGAGGGAGCAGCTAGCCTAACTGCACTTAGCTACCTTAATGTGTGCAAGTGTGTCCTATCCGGAAGCATCTGCCCAGAGGTAGGAAGGTAAGGCAGGTACGTGCGGATGCTAGTAGGTAGGTAGGTATGTTCGTGTAAGTGGAAGGCGGATCGAGGTCATTTGGGGGAAGGGGGTGGGGATGGGGGGTGGCTGTATCACCAAGTTTACTGGAAACAAGGTAGGTGGTATCTACTACGTAGATGGAGGAAAAGGAAGTGGAAGAGAAGAGAAGGACCACCCCGAGAACATGTCTTACTACTTTGCAAACGGTCCTTCCCTCTTCATGGTTGACCTATCACCATTACGAGTAGCTACCTACCTACCTACATAGCTGTTGCATGAGCAAATGGGACGGGAAGGCACAAGGACGAGGAATCAGAGTTCGTCTCATTACGCGGCAGGTGCTACTTGACTTAGTGTCGGTGCGGTGGTGACTGACATACAAGTGGGAAGGTGAATAAAAATAAAATAAAAAGCAGTGTTCCGATGACATGTCGCATCAGCATCGGCTTCAGCATCAACATCAAAAACAACCCAGTCGCTGCGTTGCGCCTCGCCGTCGGTGGACTTCTCAGCTCATCTCATCTCATCAGCCCAGCCAACGTGCATCTCTCAGCTCCGCGTGCATCGATCGCATCGGTTCCCCCTCCCTGCCCACCATGCACGTAGCAGATCCTCGTATCGTATCTTGACTGTCATCCCCCACCCTTGTGGCCCGGTCCAGTCGCAACCCAGCTTCTCGATCTGGGGTGCCGGTTTGGCCATTACATACTGCTGGAGTTGATACCTGCAATGAATTCCATGAGATGAGGGTTTTTGCCATTAAAACCCCACCCAGCTTCACCTTCGCCGCGACATCGGGCCTCCATCTCCAAGCCAAAGCTGTGTTTCGATGCATCAAGAAGACAGTTCAAGATCCGGCCAAGGCCAAAGAGTCAGCAGGCCTGTTCGGATACGATGGCCGGCTTCTTAACTTGGCCGGAACCACGGGGCGTAGACACAAGCGACGTCTGATCTTCCATCAAATCCAGCATCGATAGTGCGTCCTGGATGTGGACGACCCCCCTCCTTGAATCGCGGAGTCCCTCAAAAAAGCAGCGCGGCAATCTTGGCCGACAGTGGAGGCGCGGCAGCAGCACTAGCAGCCAAGGCTGCCTTCAAACTGGCAGAAAATAGCATATCATGGAGAAAGGGGGGAGGGGAGAATAGGGGGCTTGCGGACTTCCCAGGCGCTGTTTTCTTGTGCCAATATCAACTAGCGCGCCCCTTGTACCCGTCCTTCATCGACGCACGCCCCCGATCCCCTATTTGACCAATCTCTATGCGGCAGCGCCAGATCGCCCATCGTCATTGGCCCAATGTCAACGGCTAAGAGAGCCGGTACCTTGCAGTAGATACATGTCGGTAGGTAATTAATGTGGGTGTTCCTGCCCTGATTGCTGCAAGGGTCAACAAGGCGTGTCCATCAAACAGCCATTTAGCCCGGGGAGACCCCACTAATCTGAAACGGCCTTAATTTCGGTGGGGACCTGTTCATCCAGTCTCTCGCGCCGGCCTGGACTGTGCGCGCGCCTTCTCAGAGTCCGCACCTGCCAATGGACGTTTTGCGCCTCCTCAGCGTAGGTACCTAGCGTCCCGTCTCGTCTCGTCTCGTCTCGTCTCGACCTCGACAATGGTTTCCTCCAGCCGCCAGCCAACTGCTTCCACTGCTGCACTGGACCATTGACGCAGCCAAAGATATCCTATTGGCACAGCCGTCTTGCATCAAAGTAAATGACCTCATTACGTTCGTGGATCTGTCGTTGATCCCTTCTCCACCTCATCGCCTGTCATCTTGCCAGGGCGTCCCATCACATACAACGAACACCCTTTTATGACCGATGACGAGGGGTCTCCGAGGAAACCTGGGATCTGTGCGCACGCAGCAAGATTGGAGAGATGAAGCTGCGAATGCTTCCGATTTCCCGTTGCCTTGTTGTTTTCCGGGGTGCCCGTACAGACCAACCACATGGGTAGATCAATGGGTAGGCACCGCTCGCCTTATCGACGGTCGGCAATGGCCCATGGGCATGACACGGCTGACGTAAAGTCGAAGCGGATTCCATTCGATCCCTCTTCCAGGGACACTGTTGTTGGCTGCCGGCACATTTCTGATGGGCATGCTTGGAACCTGTGCTTCTGCACTGCTTACCGGCTCACAGAACTTCTTCGGCGAGGTAACCACCCAGAAAAAGAATCCCCATGATCCAAGCGCTGCATAGCCTTCCGACCAGCAGCTACGAATACTATTCGTCTAGTCTAGTTGGCGCTCGTCCGGTCCGCGCCAAGACTTGACTCCGCACGAAAGCCAAAGATGCACCGTGAGCGGAGGCAGTCTGGACCTGGTCCTCGGTGCGGTGGGAAGCAATGACTGAAATTGGTCGTGGCTGCAGCCGAGCGGTGGGCAGACGATTTGTCAAAGCCAGACCTCGCTCCTTGGTAACCTTGATTCCGCGGATACACAACTAACACGATCCAAAGCCCGAGTCCAGCTTCCTTCTCAAAGCCTATGAGGCGCATGGGTTGAAGCAGTCATCATCAACGGCGTCCGAGTGACAAATATGACAGGAAGCCACAACAGCGGATTACGAGTAAACCGAATGGTCGCCAGCGTGTTAGCGCACCAACTTCCCGGCCTGGCCAAGAGCGGATAGTCAAGAATTCAATTCACGGGTATCGACCTGCCCATGATCAAGTCTTATGGAACCCTTCATTCAGCTCTCGAAACTCTCTTTACCAACAAACGCGGCAATGGTGACATGCATGCAGGATAAGAATGCCTAAGAGGACAAACTGTCTGGCTGCATAGGCGAGCGTCTAGAGCCGTCCCATCCGACGTGTGCAGTCTTCTTCTGATGATGGTTCGGAAATCGAGACCCCACTTGCAAGTAAACTACAACGTGGTATTACACGTGTACGAAGTAGATGGTCAACGCACAGATGCCACCCCACCGAGGCAGTTGGGTGCAACTATTCGTATGCCAGTCGCCAATGGCACTCAGTTCCCCGTGACAGACGTTTTCATCTCTTCTCGTCTCCAACACCCAATGTCACCCACGCGACAGAGTTCAGGACAGACTCGAGATTAACTCTTGTCCCGCAGGCTTCTAGTTTGGTTTACTATCCATGTGGTGAAACTTATTGCGGAGCTGAAGGCGCATTTCAATCATGGCCATCCTGGCCATGACTGGAACATCACATAGGTAGTCCCTCAGCGCCGTCAGCGCATCTCATCTACAGTCGCATGATTGAACGCAAATGTGGACGGCGGGGGTGGAGACGCCCATCTGGTTGTCAGTCACACCATTGGGGTGGTGCCATGGACACCAAAAAAGCGGAAAACAGGGACTGGTCAAGCTTCCATAAACCGCGAAATGAGCGCCAGTTTACCTCGGGGAGACCCTCCAACGTCCTTAATCTTGTCAACAAGGTATCGATCGCTGAGGCCTTTTTCTGCCCCTCCCTCGCCCGTCACCCGTGCTCCGCTTTTCTGATTGTCGGCGGACCGCGGGCTACACGGCACGTCTTTTCAGACATCAGACATCCGACCTCCGGGGAAGACGGCATCTCCATCCTGGGGACCCTGGCCCTGTCGACCCGAGTCGCCGTCGGACTCCCAAGCTCCAAACCTGCTTTCACAGTGTAGACTCGCCACCAGCGAGACACTAACGCCGTATGCGAGATTTTGCATCCCTTAGTCCAGACTCCAGGACCTGGCGGTTGGTGGGACAGCGCGAGGGCACACGCGAGCTTAGGCATCCGCCCATCAAGGTCAGAGACGGCGCTGGCGGCTACGGGGCCACAAGCGCAGAATTTCAAAGCCTTCTGCGCGAGTCTGCTGTCTTTGGGGGGGTGTTCAGAAGCATCGGATCGCCCAAGCAAGAAAGTCACTTCCATAAACATGTCGTTTGACGATTTCTGCGGCCACTCTGCGCGGCCGGCCAGGTCACCCAGCGCCCTGGACTTCAAGTCTCGCTACCAAGGGACACTGACGCCGCCTTGACGCCTGGCCTAGCTGGCCCTGGCCGGCCCGGAAGAACCCCTCATTTCCGTTTGCTCCGTCAGAAGCAACATGCCTGACGTCAAGCCAACGCAGGTTTCGCAGCAGCATCGGGATTCCATCCCAATACCCTGATCGAATGCCGTCAACGCTGAAGCGTACTCGGGAGTTCAAGCTGAGTTTTCTTCTTTCTATTCTTCTCGATGCTGACATGGTACTGGGAAGTGGCGGAAGTCAGAGTAAAGAACGCCGCAAGATGCTAACAGACATGGCTCGCCGCACCATGACAGCCTCTGTTCAAGACAATAGGAAACAGCTGGTTTGACGGCAGCTATTGTATCAACGGCGAGTATTGAAATCATAAAAGCATAGACAGAAACGGACTGTGGCATTGTCGACCCGTCATTGAGTGCTGTTACCAAGCCAGATGACCTTTACATGATTCTATGAGTGCCGTACTCGCCCAGCACCTATGGAGCAACGACGTAGATAGATGAGACAAATATTCCCAAGAACCTCACGAAGACGCCCCTGCGCAGCCGCCGGTGGCCTCCATCCAAAATGGTGAATTGTACACGCGTGCCCCAGAGAGATGACCGAGCCACCTTGGTATTGCAATCTTGATTATAGGGGCCACCAAAGAACAACCCTGCGACCTTACGAGAGTGCTCTCAACCTCCTGGTCCGATATTCCCAACTCGGCAACGCTCGCACACTTTCGGGGTTCTCCAAGACACCTCCTGACTTGCTTCCTTCCCCAAAGACCCTTTCCGGAAACTCTAGCTTCTTCCGTGTGACGCTGACATGTCGCCACTAGGCATCGCCCGACATGTCGGGGCGCCGTCGTGCAAGAGGGCAGACTGTCAGCCTGAATGTTGACACATGACACGTCCCTACCACCCACGACAGCTTCCTAGGCCATCGAGGGTCGTCTGTTCCGACCCATCCACGCCCGCGTGCGGCCTTCGTTCCAGGTAGACACCTCTGAATGACAGGAACGTGGCTTGGTGGGAGGTATGACCTCCGCCCATGTCTGGACCCCGCCGCGTCAGAGGTAGATAGTGGCTCATCCTCGCCGGCTGGCCTTGCCACCCCTCGTTGGCCACTAATACGCTACCAGAATATCGAACCTTTCCGCCCGGCCACAGGAAGGGTAGCAGCCTTTGAACACTGCCCAGGACAGGGACACGTAGACTTGTTGCTGGTGCAATATCTCATCCGCCGCCGTCGTACCGTTCGGCGTGCCCGGATTCGTCCTTCTTGCTGCCCCTGCTTGTCTCGGATACGTGCTGGGAAGCCGCACACGCGACTTTTGACGGTTAAAGGGCCATCTTGGCAGGCTTTCTCTCCCAGCTGAGGGGCTCTCTGACCCCGTGGCGGTAACGTAGTACGCCTGAGAAGATCACAAGGCATGTCAGCTCAACCCGGCCTGGCCCGAAATTCCTCTCAACATACTACAAGGACAAAATTTGAATCGACGGCAGCCCCGTCCCTCAACCGCCACCCACAACACAGAAGCAGCAGAGTAGACAGGTTGGGACTGGTGTAGGGCTCTAGTCTTCCAAACCGCGACAGTAGATTGCGGGTGTCTTGGTGTCGTACGTGACGCACGCTTTTCGGATGTCATCGACAGAGGACAGCGGGGCCGAGATCAACGACGGAGGGTACGGAGGCCTTGCGAGAGAGAGGCCGCGGGAGACTCGTGGGGAGCTCTCCAAAGCATTGCCGGGCTGGTGTACGTGAAAGAAGTTCTTTGGACGGCACGTTTGCTTTCGTATCTCGAGGGGAGGCTGCGAGGACCAGCGGACTGAGGCGGGTTACGCCTATGTAGAAGGCGCTTCGGTTGATGCTGTTTCAGTCCATGGGCTTGCTCCGAAAAGATACCTGAGGTAAAGAAAAGTGATATCTTGCGCTTCGAAAAGACATCCTCGCAAGCCTATGACTTGGGACGCGTACTGATCATGCCTACGCATAGTTGAACCACGAAAGCATCAGCATGCCCGTATATCGACCGGCACCACGACGGCCAGTGACTGGTACATTATGGGTTGCGACTCGCTCCGAAGGCTACTGGAAAGGGTGTTGGCCCATTCTCGACAAATCTTTAAGGCTGGCTCATCGCCCTCGGTAACGTTCAGCCGGCCCAGTCGAGCTAAGAGGCATCGTACTTGCGATTGCCGAGAATAGCCCTGGATAATCCCCAGGAGACAGGCTGGGAAAGCAGTAAAAGAAGCCATTTGGATGATCCCAACTCTGATTGATGACATATGTACACAGCGTTCTATCGCCAAGTCCCGAGCCTACATCTTCAACGCAAAGCCCAGACCCCTCTCCGTCCGCGGCATTCGTGCCACGATAAGGGAAGGGAGCCGTCTTCCCAAAGCGCCTTTCGCACACATGAACGCCCACACACCTTTTACGACGCCTGCTTGCTGCCCTGAGCCTTTGACGGGGGGATGAAGGGCTTGCCCTCGAGGGTGTTGATGGCTTGGTCGGCGTAGATCATGTGAGTGCGGAGCTCGACAGGGGTGACGCCGGGACGCTGGTCGGGGATGTGCTTCTCGAGTTTCTAGGAGCGGTCTTGTCAGCGGCTGTTCAGGCATCCTACTGGGTCGGAGCAGTAAAGGCTCCGGGAGTCTTCTCTTATCTACCCGGGTGCAACGTACCAGGTTCTCAAAGACACATTTGTTGAGCTTCCACTCAGGCTGTCGGCACTGGTAGAGCTGGTGGTTGCGGTTCTCAATACAGGTCCAGTGGGCTTTGAACTGCTCGAGGCAATGGGTGTTGATGTCCTTCAGCCTGCGGATGACGAAAACCAGGTCAGCGTTTCTGCATTCCTATCGTAGCCATGCCCAAAGTCCAACGGGGGTCCCTGTCGGCGTAACCCAATTGAAGGGTAGTATGCGCCTCTTCTTCCCGATACGGCCAATAAAAATGGTAAGTGGTTCGACGTACACGCTGGAGGCACATCTCGTGACTCGGCGACCCTCCTTCAAGCAGTCGAATTCACCGCGGCCGGCGCTGTCCGTCTTGCACTGCATGAAGTCGTCATTGTATTCGCGGCACCGGGCGCCGATGAAGTAGGATGCAGACAGCAGGGGCGCAGAGCTGGCACCGATCTCCTTGACCTTTGGGATGTCGTCGGGCAGAGGGGTCGTGTCGACGTGGAAGTGCTGGTTGAATCTGCGAGCGCATTCGAGGTTAGTCTGTTGTTGCGATCCGCGATCCGAGATTACGTTCTAAACGAGCTGCGATTGGGCCAATTGGACCGCTGAATCGAGCGACGGAGCAGAGGGATCACGTACTGAGGCCGTCGGGACGCCATGGCTATGGTCGTGGTGATGGAGTCGGAGGGGAAGGGAGAGGTCGGTTCTGGGGTCAGATGGTCGTCCAGAGCAAGCTTTCGGGGCAATGGACACTGCGAATTGAGGTGAGGTCAATTTAGAAGGAATATGATTGGTTCGGCTGAGTGCGAGGCTGAGGTGGAGCTAGGTGTGGCGCTGCTGCTGGTAAGTGGTCGTCGGTCTGGAAAAGTGTGGCGCCCGGTGAAGGCTGCGCTAGCACTACAGCTGCGAGCTCCGATTTATTATTTTCGCGTCTGTTGCTGGGTACCAAGACCAAGGGTAAGGCTCAACAGCGGCCCGCGACCGATACCCGGTGAACATCCTCGCTGCACACAACAAAGCATCTGCGTCGATTCCTTTCTAGTTGCCACTCGAAGCCGTGACTTTGTTCCGATACCCGCGACTTCTTTCATTGCAGCTCTTCTCAACGACTATGCGCTGAAGGGTCCTTTCTTTCGCTCATTGTTTTCTTCCTCGCTGTAGCTCTGCGCATCGACCATTCGCCCCGGCCGGCAAAGCGACGCTGCACCCCCTCGATACCAGTATAATTCATAGGCGTCATCACTTAAATGAGTCTATTCGGAGCACCGAAGCCCGCTGGGCAGACCGGAGGTCTCTTTGGCGGCGGTGGATTCGGCGGCAGCACGCTTGGACAATCAACACAACAGCCGCAGCAGCAACAGCAGCAGCAGGGCGGAATCAGTCTCTTCGGCCAGACGCAGAACCAAGGAAACGCCTTTGGAAACTCCATGGCCCAGTCTCAACAGCAGCCACAGCAGCAACAGCAACAGCAACAGCAGCAGCAACAGATGCCTAGCTTGTCGCAGTCACAAGCACAGCTCTCGAGCTCGCTGTGGCAGCCTGGCAGGGAAACACCTCGTGCGTGCATACATCATCCACGTTCTTCATCTCGCAATCAATCGCAACTGACGACGTAACAGAGAGCCAAAAACCCATACCCGAACAGATGGCCCTCATCTTCGAGAAGTGGAACCCTGCGAGCCCCAACTGTGCCTTCAAGCACTACTTCTATAACAAGGTCGACGAGGCCTCAGTCCCCTTTTATAAACCCGGCCCTCACGAGGACCCTAAGGAATGGGAGGAGGCGCTGCAGAAGAAGCCCGCGCCTGGCTTCATCCCTGTTCTATGCACAGGCTTCTCGGGCGTTGCGGCCCGTCTCCAGACGCAGAAAAAGGTTGTCGGGGAACTTAACGTGCGCCTGCACCAGATCAATGCCAGCCTGGACGCAATCCTCTCAAGGCATGATCTCGAGACGAGCGTGCGCGCTCTGGCGGCCCGCCGTCGCCACGTAGTGCTTCGCGAGCGGTGCCTTGCGCTCGCCGCCCGCGTGCAGGTGCTGCGCAACCGCGGGTATGCTCTCAGCGGCGACGAAGATGACCTTCGTCTCAAGCTGGTGGAGCTGGAGCGCAGTGTACAGGATCCTGCCCTGGCGGCGCGGGAAGAGGAGCTCTGGAGTCGATTGATCGTGCTCCGGGACTACGCGGACCAGCTCATGAAGGAGACGAATAAGCCTGCCTTTGCGAGCGGTGAGGGTTTGAGCGAGGAGACGGAGCACAAGGCGAAGAAGGTCAGTTTCTGTCCCGGAACCCGTGGATTGCCGGATGAGTGACGCTAACTATTGTTGCAGGTCTTGGAGGACTACGAGAAGCAGATCCAGCACCTCAAGAAGGAGGTCGAGTCGATTACCAAAGACTTTGCGGACTGGGAGAGGGAGCGGAACCCGAGTTGAGCGGCTCATTTCGGAATCTAGACCACCATGGGATTTGTGACAATAGAGGAGAGGCGCGAGCGGAGGCTTTTGCAAAGCATGGGACGTATGACGGTGGCACGAGCACGTAGGGAAACCATCCGCATTGGGGAATGAAAAGAAGGGATGGAACAGAGACGGAGAGAGCCCCCTTCACATGTCCCACGTACCAAGGCAACGTTGAACCTGAAAAGTCGTGATGTTTGTCTACCTTAATTCCGATGTGGTCTATATCCATAGCCTATCCGACCAGTCCTCTGCGTACAGTGTACAGATGATATTCTACAATAGGGGTATTTGTCCCATTACATACCCCGTAGGCGGGTAAGATGACCGCTCAGCATATCACTGATGCGGCCCTGTTTTGCTAATGCGTCCAAGACGCACGCGTGCTGCGATACGTCTGCGATACCGAGACACGAGGAGAGACCCCCAGGTCGTTGTAGGTATCCCATTTACAGGAACTTGGAGACGGCGTCGATGGCGAAGGGAGCTAGGCAAAAACTCAAGGTCAGCAACCGTTCACAGACCTTGCTTATTGGTTCGCCGGCCGAACGGATGCGGTCCGGAGGAGTTGCACGTACAGAGATACAGCAGAATGGAAGAGACCAAGACCTGCTGGACGGTGAAGCTGGCCTCAGACTCCATCTGCTTGATCTCCTCCTCGGAGAGCTGGGGCGGCGCGACTGTAGGGGGGGGGGAAGCAAGTTAGCTGCATGTTGGAGGGCGAATCTGGGGTCTGGTCGACGAGCACGTACATCCTCCAAACATCTTGGCCGTTTTCTGTTGAAAGTGTGACTGGGGTGGCGGGCGGGTGGGCTGGGTTGCAGGAAAGCGACTTTGTGAAGTGGTGATATTGCGCGGTCGATGCCAGTTCAGTGATGATGTCGTCGCAAAAATTTAGAGAAGCTCCAGTCTGTCTAGTGCTCCTGGCAGCATCCCGGTCGGCACGTAAGTAGGTACGTACCCAAGCTCACCTCGCACCTCGAGACGGCCAGAGATCCACCTGCGTAGTAAGCAAAGGTAGGTAAAGTAAACCCCCCTGGAATTAGGTAAGTTTAGGACGGTAGGTATCTGGTCTGGTCTGGCTCTGCCACAGGCATTTTTAGTGCCCTGCAAGCTCGGTTCTTCTGCCGAGTGCTCTCGGCTGCTCATCCGCACCTCCAGAAAAGCCCAGAACCCAGCCCCCCATGCCGCTCTGTCGCTGTCTCATTGGCCAAAGAGTCTGCTTTTGGACGTATAAGACGTAATCGCGGTTTTCTTGAACGCAACCGGGGACCCCAAAGTCGGCCCAGGAATGGCCGGGGAACATGGAGTATGTACGGATACACACACACACACAACAACGTACTATTGATATACACATACATACACATACATGCCTTTAGTCGGTAGGTAGGTAGTGTACCCAGAGCGGCAGCTCTTATCGCCTCAATCCCCGTAGTCGGTGCGCGCTTATCAGCGGACCGCCGGATAAGGCCCAGTTCTCTGCCCAGGCGGGTTCGTTCCCATGCCCCAACCAAAAGGGTCCTTTCCTTGGCTTCGGTCCGGCAGCGACTCAACTCGACTCAATTCGACTCGATTGTCGAGTCGGGAACCGTATCTCTGGGGACGCTATACGTACCGTGACCCGATAAGTAGCCGTACGTGCCTTAAGTACCTAGGTAGTGAGCAAGAGTGGCTGCCGGCGCCGGTCTTCACCGACTCCTTCATATTTGAACTGTCCAGCAGGCAGGTCGTTCTTTCCCGACTTCTTTCCCTCCTGCAAGAACGTCGTCTACCTAGTCTTCTCTTAGTGCTCCGTTGCGAAGACACTTTCACCAAGTGTTTTGAATCCAGCAATACGGTTTGCGGGCGAGTGTCCGTTCGCTTTCATCCCCGGGTCGCATTTCGGGTCTACGAGTGGCGACAGGGGTGTTAGGTACTGCTTGACAAACAACGATATCGGGCCATCATCCGAGCCAACATTTCTATACCTATACGCACGCACGCACGCACGAGTCTCACCACCGCGCCGCTTCTTCTTTTCTTCTCCCATCCTCTTCTCTCGCTCTTGTTGTCTCCTCAGGATACACGCACTTGGACCTCGGCGAGTCTCGCGGCATTCTCAGCCCTTGGATTGATTGCCACTTACAATCGCCTACTGTTCCATCATGGCATCATTGAGGTCGTCCTTCCCCCGCCAGCTTCGGCTGGCTGCCCCGAGGTCAAGGGTCCTCGCCCGCCAGACGCCATCTTCTCCGTGGGTTTGCAACTCATGCGCCTCGAACCCGACGCTGGCCTCGCGCGTTCCGCGAATGAGGACCTTCAGCGCCATTACCTCTCTCCAGAACGCCACGAGTGCGAGGAGCACTTCGGTGGACCCCTCCCTTGAACCGCTCCAGAGGCCCGAGTCGTTCATTCCCCGCCACATTGGTCCCGACGTTCACGATGCCGAGGCCATGCTCAAGGCTCTCGACCCTCCTGCAAAGTCAATCGATGAGTTTATTGCCCAGGTCCTCCCTGCGGATATTCTCTCCGAGAGGAAGACCTTCGCCTGGGACACTGAGGGCCCGACGGATGAGAGCAAAATCCTGGCGAGAGCCACGGCCTGGGCCAAGGCCAATGAGGCCGCTCCCAAACCCTTGATCGGTGCTGGATACAACCCCAGTGTCACGCCCCGTGTTATCCAGACCAACGTCCTCGAGAGCCCCGCTTGGTACACGAGCTACACCCCCTACCAGCCCGAAATCAGCCAGGGACGTCTCGAGTCGCTTCTCAACTATCAGACCATGGTTTCTGACTTGACCGGTCTCCCCATCTCTAACGCCAGTCTGCTGGACGAGGGAACAGCGGCTGCTGAAGCCATGACCCTGTCAATGAACGCTCTTTCCACCTCCCGCGCCAAGAGACCCGGCAAGACCTTTGTCGTCTCTCACCTCGTTCACCCCCAGTCAATTTCCGTTCTCAAGAGCAGAGCCCAGGGATTCGGTATCAAGATTGAGACCCTCGACGTCAGCACCGCCGAGACTCAGGACAAGATCAAGGCCCTGGGACAGGACTTGGTCGGTGTCATGGTCCAGTACCCCGACACCAGGGGTAAGGTCGAGGACTTCAAGGGCCTCTCCGAGCTCGTCCACTCGCAGGGTGCCCTGCTGAGTGCCGCAACCGACCTCCTGGCGTTGACGGTCCTCACGCCGCCTGGTGAATGGGGTGCCGACATTGCCTTTGGAAGCGCGCAGCGCTTCGGCGTGCCTCTTGGCTTTGGTGGACCCCACGCGGCTTTCTTCGCCGTCAAAGAGGCCCACAAGCGCCGCATGCCCGGACGCCTGGTTGGTGTCTCCAAGGACCGGAACGGCAACCGAGCTCTGAGACTGGCTCTCCAGACCCGTGAGCAGCACATTCGCCGCGAGAAGGCCACCAGCAACGTCTGCACCGCGCAGGCTCTTCTGGCCAACATGGCTGCCTTGTTCGCCGTCTACCATGGCCCCGAGGGCCTGAAGGAGATCGCTTCGAGGTTGATCCATCTTGCCCGTGGGGTTCAGGCTGTTGCCGAGGCTGCCGGCTTGGAGACCGAGCAGAGCGGTGCCAGTCCTGATGGCAAGGTCCTGTTCGACACCGTCGTCATCAAGGCCAGCGACCGTTCCCAGAACATCCTGGCAGAGGCCAAGAAGGCTGGCTTGGGCTTCCGCGATTTCGGAAACGGAGATATTGGCATCAGCGTCAACGAGACCGTCAACGAGGAGGTGTTCAACACCATTGCTACCGTTCTCGGCAACGCCACGGGTTCGCAAACTGCCGAGGTCGCAAGCAAGGCCTACGCCTCCCTTACCCAGGACATTACCGAGTTGCTCCCTAAGTCTCTGCGCCGCCAGTCCGCCTACCTCACCCACCCCGTCTTCAACACGCACCGCAGCGAGACGGAGATGCTCCGCTACATCCACCACCTTCAGTCCAAGGATCTGTCCCTCGTCCACTCCATGATCCCCCTCGGATCCTGCACTATGAAGCTGAACAGTGCGACCGAGATGGCCCTGATCTCTCTCCCTGGCTTCTCCACGATTCACCCCCACACGCCCGCGAGCGAGCTCAAGGGTTACACCGCCCTGATCGAGAGCCTGTCTGAGCAGCTCAAGGGCATTACCGCCATGGATGCCGTCTCTCTGCAGCCCAACTCGGGCGCACAGGGTGAGTTCGCTGGTCTGCGCGTCATCCGCAAGTACCTCGAGCAGCAGCCGGGCAAGAAGCGTGACATCTGCTTGATCCCGGTCTCGGCCCACGGAACCAACCCTGCTTCTGCCGCCATGGCGGGCATGCGCGTGGTTCCCATCAAGTGCGACCAGAAGACTGGTAACCTGGACATTGAGGACTTGGAGGCCAAGTGCAAGAAGCACGCCGACGAGCTTGGCGCCTTCATGGTCACCTACCCCAGCACCTACGGAGTCTTTGAGCCTAGCGTCAAGAAGGCCTGCGACCTTGTTCACCAGTACGGTGGCCAGGTCTACATGGACGGCGCCAACATGAACGCTCAGATTGGTATCTGCTCGCCCGGCGAGATCGGTGCCGATGTCTGCCATCTCAACCTCCACAAAACTTTCTGCATTCCCCACGGTGGCGGCGGCCCCGGTGTCGGCCCCATCTGCGTCAAGGAGCACCTCGGTCCTTACCTCCCTGGCCGCACGCCCGAGGCCGAGGAGGCAATGGTTGCCAGCGCGCCCTACGGCAGCGCCGGTATCCTGCCCATCAGCTGGGCCTACAACGCCTTGATGGGCAATGAGGGTCTGCGCCTCGCCACCAAGACGGCCATCCTCAACGCCAACTACATCCTCGCCCGCCTCAAGCCACACTACAAGATCCTCTACACCAACGAGAACGGGCGGTGCGCACACGAGTTCATCCTCGACGCGCGACCCTTCAGCGCGACGGCGGGTGTCGAGGCCATCGACATCGCCAAGCGCCTGCAGGACTACGGCTTCCACGCGCCGACCATGAGCTGGCCCGTCTCCAACACGCTCATGATCGAGCCCACGGAGAGCGAGAGCAAGGACGAGCTCGACCGCTTCATTGACACGCTCATTAGCATCCGTGAGGAGATCCGCGAGATCGAGGAGGGCAAGCAGCCCCGCGAGGGCAACGTCCTCAAGATGGCGCCTCACCCGCAAATGGATGTTATCCTGGGCGATGGCGAGGGCAAGTGGGACCGTCCCTACACCCGCGAGAAGGCGGCGTACCCCCTGCCACACCTGAAGGAGAAGAAGTTCTGGCCCAGCGTGGGTCGCGTTGACGACAGTGAGTTTCCATCCCGGCAGCACAGCCTCTACCGGCATGAAGGAATCCTAACAGAAAACAGCATATGGTGACTTGAACCTCTTCTGCACGTGCCCTCCGGTCGAGGACACCACACAAGAGTGAATCCGTGATTTTGCACCTGATAGACCATGAGACCAGCAGACAACCTAGAGTCATGACTGCGCGTCACGAAAAGTAAAAGAAAAGAAGGCGAACAAGATTTGGCGAAACCGAGGTCGAGGTGGTTCAACATGAGACGGCTGTTACTTCACTCATACAACCGATGTTCAATGTTGCGAACTTTTCAACATGTTTCCATCATCTCTCACAGCAAGCGAAGGGGATATGAGTTTCTACGATTTCAAC
The DNA here is from genome assembly GCA_030867305.1 of Colletotrichum zoysiae. NCBI lineage: Eukaryota > Fungi > Ascomycota > Sordariomycetes > Glomerellales > Glomerellaceae > Colletotrichum > Colletotrichum zoysiae. The sequence goes on along the minus strand of MU842819.1, from coordinate 114,253 downwards.
AGGGAAATTTCTTACGACACATTATATATATGTGCACGGGACGGGCGGCTTTTGGGGGGCGGGCAAAGGGCTAAACGGCGGGAGTTCAACAACATATAGCCCCGGAAGGACGTCTATATGTTTGGGATTGTTATTGCGTTACCTCTGTTCTAGAATTTTATCAAGCATCGGATAGAGCAATACTTTTATAGGCGGCAACAAAAAAAAAGATTCAAATACAAAAAAGAAAGATTAAAAAAAGTCCACATCTTAAGCTTAGTTGTATGTCTTGTGTGCGGTTAGCTAGGAAGCAACCCCTGTAAATGCATTCGTATATCTCGTTATTGTTATATCGTTGTTACTACCGTCTCCTAATCAGATGTGCTTCAACATGTATTCGTTGTCCCGGGTCTACGCTATGTTCCCTTATACACCTTCTGCTGGTAGAGGCGCCTCGCTTTGTGTCGGTTTTATCTCCGCCCCGTCGTTCTGTGTCAGAGCAACAGCCTTAATTTGACTCATGCAATCATTCTGCACATCCAATCCATGCAAGATAAACCCGATCACTGGAGTCAGGCCCTAACTTGACAGCGGTATTGGAATCCGCAACAAATCCCGTAACGTTACGCCCAACTGGAAAGAGCTCTACAATTGGATTGTCACACCCATTATCCACATCACCATCGACCGCGTCATTCCGCCGAAAAGACTCGCACTATGAAGATGTTTAGCTATATGTTCCTCTGTTGCTTTCCAACAGGAAGATAATAACTTACAGCATAAGCGTTCAAACCAAGGCCTTTGCATGTTCCGCTAGGGTCTGCAGCACCCTCACGATTGCAACACCACGGACCCACTTGGGGAACGCCAGAACCAAAAGTGCCAGAGTTAAGATAGCTACAAAGCACAGTAGCTGGAGATAAGAAGAAGAGAAGAGAGTAGCGCATTTTATAAGCTTAAGCAATGAAGAGAGAAAGAATGAGAGACTATAAAACAGTATAAAAAGGAGTGTTACAACAGTTACTTGTCAAGAACGAATGAGTGGTGTTAGTGAAGACCCGGCATATCTTGCTTGTGCAGCCTAAAGATGATTTATAGATTCTAGATCTAGAGATTCCAGAAAGAAATCTGCTTTGGATCCTATCGCGTCCGTATTAAGAACCAGTACCCAATGTGACAAGATTAAGGATCTTAGATGTATGATTCTGCAACGCCAGGTGTATGGGCAGGTTTGGCATCTATCCCTGTAACTATTTTAAACTCTAAGGGTTACTACTAACTAGGCGCACAAGTCATGACTCGACCATGGTCAATTATTACATAGGTAGGCGATGTGCCTGCGTTATATTTCGGAGAACACCGTGCAACGCCCAAGTCATCTGGACTGCGGGACCGGCAGTGGAATTTTTAATGTACTAAACCTCCCCACTCCAAAGTCGCAACTGAGGTTTAGTCTTTGTCCGAGTTCTCTCAGAGCCTGACCTCGGGGTCTCCGGTTCGCAGCTCACATTGCGCTTCACGGAAGCTCGGGTTTCTGTCTGGCCTGGCAAGGGAGTCCAACTGATGGTGCCCCATCTACGGCAAGTTCCCCTCGGACCGGGAGTGGAGTGCAGGACGAACTAGCAGCGGCCAAAACTGTGTGTCATGGCCAACATCGCGCAGGGCGTTATCGCCGCGGTAAAGTTGGCGAACCTGCTCCCGTTCCGGCCCCCACATCGGAGGTAGACGGACGGGTGTCGGCGCCGCCTGCGTACATAGTATAACAGATAGGCTCTTTAGCGAACAGAGGTCTCGCGCGTCTGCAGGCGCCACCCGGAAGCATATTAATCCCGGCCTGTGTGTCAATGAGGGTTGCGCACATAGACGGGGACAGTACCGTAGGACGGCTGAGCCAGCCACCAGCGGGCAACGGCGTATGAATCGGAAGAGAGTTCAACCACCAAAAGCTTGACGAGGGGAATACGACATTGGTACCTAGTGGGCAGCGAGAGGCAGTCGAGTAAGAACCGTCCACCCCCCCTCAAGTGTGTGCCTACGTAGGTACATGATGAAGTCGAGGGGAAATTCTTCAACAGGAATGCGGCTTTTGGGGAATGAGATGTCAGATGGATGCGGATGCTCATTCTCGGCTAGGTACCTACATAGGTACCTAGATACCTCCTGGTAAGTACCTAGGTACATGCCTAGGTATTTGGGTAGGTACCTTCTGCAGTGGGCTGGGTTGTTGTTGCTGAGATAACAGAGATACGGCACCGACGGTACCGTACCCCTCATTCGATGGTGGGGCAGACACATCCCAAATACCGAATGACGGCTCAGGCGCTGTGCAGCAGTGACGTCTCACCCCTCCAAAAGTGACCCTCAACTGACCTTTCAAGCATTTCCGACTTTACCGCTGCGAGACAATTAACGGGCCGCTGGTTTCCACCGGCGTCTTTTCCTACCTAACCTGCCACACCGCAGGATCAAAAAAACGTGGGGAGAGCGAGCCTCCTTTTCCCTCTTCCTAAACTATACGTGTAGAAAAACCTCGCACCTAACCTACCTCGCGAGCCACACTGCGTTGCATGACTTGACTCGGCCGCGGGTGTCTCTAATCTACATAGTATTTACCTACCTACCTACCTACCTACCTACCTACCTACCTACCTGCCTACCGGCCTACCGGCCTATCTACCTACCTAAGGTACCTAGCTACCTACCTGCATATTCCTACGACATTCACCCACCCATACACCACCACACACACACACACACACATACACGTGCCCGTATCCGCAAACAGACACCTTCGGCTGCTTGACCGATCCCTCCCTCTTACTTGGCCCGATTAATGAGTAGCACCTTTAACCTCTCCGCCGCTGGCCAACACCTGCATAACAGTTCCGTGATCCCCGTCTAAAGTCGGGAGACTCGCGACCGCTGCCAGGTGCGCCGGGACAACAAAACAACAACACCACCACCGCCACCACCACCACCACCACCACATCACCGCAGGCGTACTACCGCCGAGTTTCGGTATTCCACAGCTTCGGCAGTCTTCGAAGTAACATCCCCATCATGGTTGCTTCTGAGCTGTCGCAAGCGGCGCGGGCCGAGAAGAACGATCCCCAGCCGTCGCAGCTGGCAGCCCAGCAAACCGCACCAGAGCCGGCGCCGCCATTGGTGAACCGCGTTAGCCAGAGCAAGAGTCCGTACGTTCGGAGTCATGCCGAGAGCCGTGTCGCTTGGCAGCTGCTCGACGAGGAGGCCATCGAGAGGGCAAGAAAAGAGAACAAACTGATCTTTCTACACATCGGTTTCAAGGCCTGCCACTGTAAGCGACCCCAGCCGACGGGAAACCGCTCGTCCGACGATTGCCCTGACTCTCTCCGCAGATTCGCGACTCACATCCACCGAGTGCTTCACCCACCGAGAATGCGCTGCCATCCTGAACGAGTCCTTCATCCCCGTCATTATTGACCGCGAGGAGCGCCCGGAGCTGGACACGATATATATGAACTACGTGCAGGCCGTGAGCGGCTCCGGCGGCTGGCCCTTGAACCTCTTCCTGACCCCCGAGCTCGAGCCCGTCTTCGGTGGCACCTATTACCCGGCCCCCGGCCCCAACAACGGCGGCTCTGACGACGAGGAGCGCCTCGACTTCTTGGCCATTTTGCGCAAGCTACAGAAGGTCTGGAGGGAGCAGGAGGCCCGGTGCAGGCAGGAGGCCAAGGAGGTTGTGGTCAAGCTCCACGACTTCGCTGCCGAGGGAACCCTGGGGACGGCCACGGTGCAGCCGGGCGTCGCTGGCTCCCAGAGGACCGCCATCGGTAGGTCCGAGACGGGGCTGGAGCATCCCGGGACGGGCAGGACGGCCGCTGCGGTCTCAAGCGAACTGGACCTGGACCTGCTGGAGGAGGCTTACACGCACATTGCCGGGACTTTCGATCCCGTCTACGGCGGATTTGGCCTGGCCCCCAAGTTCCCGACCCCGCCCAAGTTGTCCTTCCTCTTGCGACTGCCTAGGTACCTTGCGCCCGTGCAAGATGTGGTGGGCGAGACCGAGTGTGCGCACGCCACCGAGATGGCCCTCTTCACACTGCGCAAGATTCGCGATAGCAGTCTGCGCGACCATGTCGGTGGTTGCGGGTTTGCGCGTTACTCCGTCACGGCTGACTGGAGCGTCCCGCGCTTTGAGAAGCTCATTGCTCACAACGCGCTGCTGTTGAACCTGTACCTGGACGCATGGCTCATTGTGACCGGCGGGGAGAAAGATGCCGAGTTCTACGACGTTGTGGTAGAGTTGGTTGATTATCTTTCGAGCCCTCCGATCAGTTTGCCCCATGGCGGTTTCGTCTCGAGCGAAGCCGCGGACTCGTACTACCGACGCGGGGACAGGCACATGCGGGAGGGCGCATACAACCTGTGGACACGCAGGGAGTTCGATACCGTCATCGGAGACGACCACGAAGCCGCGCTCGCTGCGTCGTACTGGAACGTCCTCGAGCACGGCAACGTCGAGCCCGACCAGGATCCCAACGACGAGTTCATGAACGAAAACATCTTGCGCGTGGTCAAGGACGTGTCGGAGATTGGACGGCAGGCCGGTATCGCCATCGACGAAGTCAAGCGGGTCATCTCCTCGGCGAAGCAGAAGCTCAAGGCGCACAGAGAAAAGGAGCGCGTGAGGCCCGAGGTCGACGCCAAGATCGTGGCGGGACGCAACGGCCTGGCGATTTCCGCACTGGCGAGGGCTGGCCTGGCCTTGGCAACTGTTGACGCTGCGAAGAGCCAGGCGGCTATCGCATCCGCGGGCAAGGCCGCCGAGTTCATCAGGGCCAACCTGTGGGACGAGAAGGACAGGATTCTGTACAGGATATGGAATGAAGGCCGCGGCGAAGCCAAGGGCCTGGCGGAAGACTACGCCTACCTCATCGAAGGTCTGCTCGGCCTTTACGAAGCCACCGCGGATGAGAGGTGGATAGAGTTCGCCGATGAGCTGCAGAGTAAGTTTCCTTGTTTGGTAAACCCCCGAATCAACTGACACCCGACGCAGAGGTCCAAATCGATACCTTCTACGATAGCCCCTCAATCGAAAGCTCGGTCCTCGAGCCTCCTGTATCCCGCTCAAGCTGCGGTGCATTCTACATCACAGCCGAGAACGCGCCGCACACCATCCTCCGCCTCAAGGACGGCATGGACACGGCGCTCCCTTCGACCAACGCCGTCTCCGTCTCGAACCTCTTCCGCCTCGGCACCATGCTCAGTGATGAGGCCTACACGGCCATCGCGCGCGAGTCCATCAACGCCTTCGAGGCCGAGATCCTGCAGTACCCCTGGCTGTTCCCGGGCCTGCTGTCAGGCGTGGTCACTGCCCGTCTCGGTGGCGCGACGTGGGTCGTCGTGCGCGGCGCTGGCGGCGGCGAGGACGAGCTGACGCAGCGCTTGCTGAGAAAGCTGAGCCTCGAGCCGAGCGGCGGCTTGAGGAACGTGCTCCTGCTCAAGGCCGAGGACGACTTGCTGGCAAAGCGGAGCCCCGTGTTGGGGGAGCTGGTGCAGAGACCGGGGACATATCGCCTCGAGGACGGCGTGTACCGGCCGATCACGGCCGCGGATGCGGCATGAGCGTAGAAGGTGTCCACGGCGAGCGAAAGAAAGTTTAAAAAAAGAAAGAAAAAGAAAAAAAAGGGGGAAGAAAAGTGCTCGACAGGGGAATTCGATGAGATGCAAGACAGGTCGTCTGGGCGGACGGAGTTTCATGGTAGTGCGATTACCCAAATATTTATAGACACGTTTCTGGGATAAAGTGAGGCCGTAGCTCAATGTTTTACTACTCATCGAACTTGAAAATGGTACTATCTGTTGTTCCGGTCTCTCGATGCAGGGGGGCTCCAGTTCGGTGAGATTGGGGCCCGTTTGTTTGGCTCATCTTCAGCGCGATCCCGGCGATGGAGGGAGACAGTCTAGGCCTGGAGTTGGAACGGCGAGTAGTAGTAGGAGGTTGCAGCTTCGTGAAGGAGGCCTTCGACGGTAGGCGAACGGACTCATGGCGGTCATCCAGTCATCCAGATATTCCGTACACATCCGCAGGCGAGAGTCGATGACCGGGGAAGCACACGGACGGGACGCAGATAAAAAAAGAACTTTGGATTTGAAAGAACAACACCAAACGCATACCAATTGTCTTAAATCGGGGTATCTATTCTACAGCGACTGACGGGCTGGCTGACTGCTCGACACGACGAAGCCCGCCCAACCGCCACACGCCTCGTCTTTGTAACTCGCCTTCCTCTTCCCACCCCCCCCCCCCCCTCTTCCAGCGGCCCGGGCAAGTTTTCCACGATTCTCGTCGCCGCAACTTTTGCGGCCCAGACTTTGCCACATATGGTATACCATCCTTCTTCTTCTTCCAAAATGAACGTCTCCTAGGGAAGAGCGGCTATGCCTCTGGCTAGTGTGGCCCGAAAAGAAAAAAAGTACTCAGCCCAGCAGATGCAAAGGTGTTCCGTCTCCTGTCTTCCACGACTGGCCGGCGCCCTCAAGAACCACCGCGGGGGCTACCATTTGCCGGTTGTTTCCGGTTCATCAAACCGCTGAAGAAGGCCTGAAGCTTGTCGTTGTCCATCTCATCGGGATTCTCCTCCGCGGTGTCACCTGGTGGCGTGGTGGGATCCTGTGCAGCAGCACTGTAGGCCTGACGGTCCTTTTTCCAATGTTAGTATAACGTCCTGTTTCTTAAAAGGAAAGACAAAAAAGAAAAAAGAAAAGGAGGCCTTACCTTAAGCCGCTGGACCATGTCGTCGGCATCAACCTGGATGCCTCCCATGTTGAACTGCACAGGTCCGATGTGCTGGCTAATCTTGCCGTCGGTTCCCTGCCGCGAAGCGCTTGAATCCGACTCGTCGGCCCGCTGGCCCGCTCTCGACTTGGAGGCGTCGGACTTCTTGTCGTCGGTGTTCCGGCTGCGGTGGGTTTCCAAGATCTGAAGGCTGGAGCCCAAGAACTCCTGCGTGTCGGTTGACGACATCTCCAGCTGCGAAGGGTCTCCGTCCCGGCCTGCGAATGATATCGCGCTGCCGGCGTTGCTGAGGTCGCGTATCCAGTCCTCGTATGGCGCCACCGCGGATGACCATACCTCGCCGTTGTAGTCGCCATCGGCCTTGGCCTTGGCGAGGATGTTCAGCCCTTCGGTGGTCATGGCGGGTGAAGGGAAAGTGGACTGCAAGTCATGCGACCAGCCCTGGCTGGTCGCCTCGACATCGAAGCCGTCCCTCAGCACGCGAATCTTGCCCCAGGAGTCCCAGTTTGGCGGGACGAGAATCTTGTCCCTGTCTATCACGTTATGCTTCAGGGGTTGCCGTTTTAGCAGAGAAGTGATACCCAGACTCGAGTGCACCAAACTGCCTATGGATGAAGGAACATTCGGGGTGGTATAGATCAGGGATGCGCCGTCTGGGGGAAAAAGCAATGTTAGCGTTTCCCACAGCCACAGCAAGGATCATACGTACGTCTCAGAAGCACTGTCCGGAGATACTGCAGCACCTGATCAAAATCACCCTCCTTCCACCCTTGGGTCTTTTCGAAAGCCTCCATTTTCTCCGCCTGCGAGATGATTTAGCATACGCACACACACACATGCCCTTGACAGCCGGTTTTCTCACATTCTGGCACACCACGCAGAGTGGCAGGCCAATGCCTTCTTCCCATTCACCGGGCCCAAGAGGGAGAGAGACGTCGCCTTCGCTTGCAGCCGTTCCCGTGCCATCCAGATTCGTCGAGCCGCCGCCCCTGCCTCTGTCCCGCCAGCTAACCATCACCTCCTCCATTGTCGCTTGGCACTCGTGGCTGGAGTTTTCGAGGATGCTGCGCATAAACAGGATCCATTCCCTGAGCTGGCGCATCCACAAATGCGGCGTGGACCAATCAAGGAGGATGACCATTAGGGTGTTCGGTATCGACTCGGGGGTGATTAGGGGTTGGATGAGTTTCGGGAACGATTCTGCTGGTGTCGACAGCATGTAAAGAGAGATTCGCGCCAGTACGTCTGGCCAAGTCAGTATCAGGCACCGAGCTAGCTGGCCATTCACACGGACCTTCTTGGTCGGCATCCAGGACGTCGTAGTAGGTGTATCCTAGAGCGAAGCTGTTGGCGATAGGAGGCGTCTTAGAGCCATGGCGGTCCATAGTCCGCTTTTCGTTGCTATGCGACAGCGACTCTACAAACTCCCTTTGCGAATCTGGCGAACCTCCCAACACGATCATATTCTTCTCGGGTAACCGTTTGCCGCTGGCGACGTTGTCCAACATGGAGCTCCAGAGGTCCTTCTTCTCCTCATTGCGGCCGTCCGACCCCGCCGAAGCCGAGGTGTACGTGGACACCCGATTTGCGCTTCCCGTCATGATTGAGCTCTTGAGTGAGGACGCATATGGGACTGGCGGGTGGTGGGTGCCGAATGGTATCTGGGTCGTGGGGGCGGTGGGTGGGTTGACAGTGGACAGCTTTAGGCGAAGACAGGAGAGACGCGTCGGGTCGCGGTGTAGTGTAGGCGAAGGGTGGGGCGGATCACGGTGGTTTCGCAGGCAAAAGGGTGTGAAGATGCAAAGAGATGAACGGAGCAAGGCAGGCGAAGACAATGTCTCTAGAAGCTGAGGTTTCGCCCAGACTGAATGGCAGTACCGTCCTGCAACCAGCATACAATACCTCTTTACTCGTGCCCCTTCGTCCAAGTGTCTGGGAATTTAAGCTCCGGACCGGCTGTTTTCCCGGCCGTTGTCTGGCGGTGGGTGGGTGCAGTGACAATGCAGCACAGTGTGGTACCGAAGCACCAATCTAAGGGTCGTTTTGGGGGGTGCATTGGGGGCAGATGACGCACCAACCGTGCTATGCGAACACCTAGTCGACCTTTTTTTTCGCGGAGCTTTGGCAAGCTCGGCACGCCCTTCCTCAGCCTTGCAGATCTGCAGCTTCAACACCAGCCTTCCCCCCCAGACTTTCGGCATCTCTCGCCTTCAGGAGGTGACGGGGGCTCGATATAGACCGTAGCAATGAACAAAATCCGCGCCATTCAGGAGCTGAACAGGAAAGAGATCGAAAATGGAATGTAAGCTGTCGTTGCGCCCTCCTCGTCCACCTGCAACCTTGCACTGACAACCGAACAGCTCCCCGGAGGGCTCCTGGCACGTCGACTACCGCGACACTGCCTACATATACTTCGGCGGTCTTCCATACGAGATGTCCGAGGGCGATGTGATCACCGTCTTTTCCCAATTCGGCGAGCCTGTCTGGCTCAAGCTGGCGCGCGACAAGGAGACGGGCAAGTCCAAGGGCTTCGGCTGGCTCAAGTACGAGGACCAGCGTAGCACTGACCTGGCGGTCGACAACCTTGGCGGTGCGACCATCAAGGACCGACTCATCAGTGTGGATCACGCGCGCTATAAGTTCCACGAAAACGAGGACCCGGACGAGGGCAAGGTAGACTGGGCGACGGTCACGAAGCTTGATGGCGGGGACAAGACGGACGAGGAAGAGTCTGAAGAGGAGCAAGAGGCTCGGCCGGTGCTTCCTGAAGAGAGAGAGCTTGCTCTTCTGATAAGGGACCATGACGAGGATGACCCTATGAAGGGGTTCCTTATCGAGGAGAAGAAGAAGGAGATCGAAGAGGCGCTGCGGCGGCGGGACGACAAGTCGGACAGGAAGAGGCACAAGCATCGGCACCGGTCGCATAGGTCGCGGAGACATGACAGCGACGAGGAAATGAGGGACGCTGGTCGCGACGAGGACAGGCACCGGAGCAGGAGGTCACGTCGCGACGACATGCCAAATGAGAGGGACCGCAGAGACGACGACAGAAGCTCTCGACGACATAGACGACGGGACGAGTCTCGGGACAGAGGCACCAAAGTGGACGGCGGAAGCCGGAGGGATAAAGAACGCTCCAGAGAAAGGCGGGATGGGGAAACGGGCGAGACCGACGACAAGCGGCGGGAGCGCCGTCATCGTGACCATGACGAGTCGGCAGAACGTACCCATAGACGGCACAGAGATCGCGATGATGAGCGGCGGCACAGGAGGAGAAGCCGCAGTCGGTCGCCGTGATGTAAAATATGATATGATACCTAGTAAAAAGAGCGATGTGATCGCTGGTACCCCCAAAATGCCCTTTCCGTTGGTGACTCCAAATTTAACGCCGTACCGTGAACCTAGTAACTACACGACTCCCAAGAGTCTGTTGAACAAGTAGCTGTTGTTGCTCATTATGCGCCACCCAAATACCTCTTCCAACCTTCTCTCACAACATATCGGCGTCCGTCTTCCCCCTTGGATATCACAAACTTCTCCCACCTGGCGTCCTGTCCGGCGCCAATCACCACCAGACTATCTTCTGTGACCCACCCGATAACGCCCTTCTGCGGCCTTGTCGTTCCGAGCGTCGTCTGGTCTGACAGGGGCAGCCCGCCAATCAGAGGGTCATCGCCAGCCTCGAATGGCGCAGAGGCAAAGGAGTATACGTCCGAAAACATGCGCGGCATCAGGGGTATCTTCCCCAAGAAACCCCACCGCCCCTTGCCGTCATCAGCTGGCCGGCCCGCGAGGATGCCGGATCCGGCCATCTGCGATGATGTTGGGCTCGTTGGCGCAGCCGCGGGCTTCTTGGGATGAGGAACGTCGAACACGTGGAGGGTCGATTTGTCTGACGTGCAAGCAAGCTTCGTGCCTTCGGGGCTGAAGCCGAGAGAGAAGATGGTCGCCGGATCAACACCGCGCCTCAGCTCGGCCAAGCGGGCACAGTTGCTCGTTGCGAACACTCTGATCAAAGTGCCCATTTCACTTGCTGTGGCCAACAACTCGCCATCCGGGCTCACTTGTATGGCACGGAGGGCGGATGAGTGAGCCGGGATAATGCTGACGTTACCAGTACCAAGGTCGACAAGTTGGATCTGGCCTACCGTCCTGCCTGGGAACGCGATCGTCTTGTTCGACATAGCTACAAGACCGAGAGGATTGTCGGTGGTCTCATACACTGACTGGAGGTCGGGCGGCTTCGCAAAGGAGTAGACGCGGACGCTGTTCTGAAGCGCAACGACGATCCGGTTGCGGCCGATGCGGACGCCGCGCACCGGAGTTAGAGAGGCAATTTCTATTGCGACTCTTCCTTTCATGTCGTCCCAAATGATGGTCTGCAGATGAGGTGAGTATGAGTCTAATAGGCTTAGTTATGTGATGCATACTTTGCTGGTGCTGAACTTGGGTTGTCTGCCACCACCGACGAGGGCGAGGTAGTTCGTCGTACCCATCATCTCGACAAGACCGATGCCGGCATTGAAGTCTTGCTCGAAAGTTCAGCTTTGTCTTCGTGTCGATAATGTAAGCAGTATGCACAAACCTCTGGATGCCTTCAGAAGGCACGATTTGGTATGGAAGACTGAATGCTGTTAGAGACATCTCCCCTCTTTGCAGCAGCAATCCACGACTCACTGCATATCCCCGAGTTGAGACCAACAGAGAAGCAGCTAGCATCACTGTTGAACGACGCGGACAGCACCACCGTAGAGGGTGACGTTTCTATGGGCGGGCGGGTATTCATTATGATGGATATGGCCTTGTGTCTGTAAGTCGCCGTGGCGAGTTAGTGGTTCCGCGGGCTGTCTGTATGTGAGGGTCTCTCTGCAACAAGGGATGGGCGCTATGAGAATGCAAGCCCGGCGGGCCAGGCCGATGTTCTGCTATTTCTGAAGTTGTCCGTTATGATATCATCATTGACAAGTGCATCTTTTGGAGAGAGAGAGAGGCGTTCAGCTGACGGCGTCCGACGATGATGGTCTTTTAAGCAATGGCAGCGATTGGGTGCGCGGGTTTGGAGTCAGCTGGACGGCCGAGTCAGGAAGCTGCGGGAATCAAGCAGGTAGCAGTGGACGTTGGCAGGTGTGTATGGAGCGACTACGTAGTAGCAAACAAACGGCCAAAGTGATAGTACAAAGAGCCTCAAATGAGCAACGTTTTGCAAGGAGAGAGAGAGAGAGAATGAGGGAGAGAGGGATGTTTGCCAAAGTCGATCTCGAGGATATGTCTCAGCAGACTCAGCCTGGGACGTTACTGGAATGAGGTACGTATCGTCCGTTTCGTCCGGTCAGCGACTCGCGGCGTACCTACCGTGGCACCGTGGTTGAGATGAAGGTTCACTCAAGGTCGGGTGTAATCAGGTAAGGCAGCTGCCAGAAGCGGTCCAACCAGCTGTCAGCCAACTGTCACCGCTGCCTCCCAGCAAGACGCGAAACATAGGTACATGTTTGGGGCCCTTCATCACACACGGTGCAACGCGCGCCAACATACCACTCATTGCAGGCAGACCAACAGTGGGAAGCTTCAGCACTGACCAGTCGCCAGTCTCGTGACCTGCCTGTCATCCTCTCTCTCTCTCGGCCAATAATGCCCGAGGACACCCCGCTGTTTGTACTTTTCCGAAAGAGGCTTAGTTCCAATTTGGGGGGAAAGGAGCGTGGGCCGGGGAGTTGTTGGCCCCTGAATTGGGCGCGCAGGAGCAAGCAAACAATTGGCTGGGGACTGCTTGGGGACGTCCTGCCGCAACATTTTGTGTGAAATTGCATTTTCCAGCAGCCGTCTGGTCAAGACCCTCCCGTCCCCTTGAGTACCTGCACTTCCCGTCCGACCCTCCCAGGTCCCATTTCAGAGCAACGACATTTGGGATCCAGCAGTCCTTTTGCTCCGTTCAACCACGACACGAACACGACGCTCGCTGTCCCTTGACACGATACCATCACCCTTCTTTTCTCCTCATCAGTCGTTGATTTATTCAACGACTCTACCGACCCTATTCTAAACTAAGAGTTACTTTCAACCGTCGCCGTATGTCTGCCCACCGTCTCCCTATCTCCATCTATTTCACCATTCCGGCCCCCCCCATGAATGCTTCCTCCCTCGAAATCCACGTAGCAGACATGGCCCCAATGCATCTGCATCCCCCAAGATATGCAATCGCTGACTGTTTCCAAACTTGCAGAAGATGATGCGCAGAAAGAAGAACGTGAAGAAGGGAATCCAGTTCTGTTTGATGGTCTGCGGAGCATCAGGCACTGGTACGCCTGCCCCCTACTTGGACAACCTCAGTCCACTCGAACTCCGAGTCCCGTTGACTGACACTCGACCCTACAGGAAGAACTACCTTCGTCAACACTCTTTGCGGAAAGAGTGTCCTCGGCCACAAGGAGGCGGACGATGCCGCCGCTGCCTCTGTTGAGGACGGTGTCAAGATCAAGCCTGTCACTGTCGGTGCGTGACTGCCGCCCCCAGACCATTCGATACCGAAGCAAAATGTTGACCACCTTACAGAGCTAGAGCTTGATGAGGAGGGTACCCGTATTTCCCTGACCATTGTCGACACCCCCGGCTTCGGTGACCAGATCGATAATGAGGCCAGGTATGGCGTCCCGCGAAAACCCCAACACACTCACTAGTACTGATACGTGCGTGCAGCTTCTCCGAGATTGTCGGTTACCTCGAGAGACAATACGACGACATTCTCGCCGAGGAGTCTCGTATCAAGCGTAACCCCCGTTTCAGAGACAACCGTGTTCATGCTATGCTCTACTTTATCACGCCTACCGGTCACGGGTAAGTACACACTGTTCAGTCCAAGCCCGCGTTGACCGCTACTGACACACTTCGAGTCTCCGTGAGCTGGATATTGAGCTCATGAAGCGCCTTGCCCCCCGTGTCAACGTCATCCCTGTTATTGGCCGCGCCGACTCCCTGACCCCGGCTGAGCTCGCTGAGTCGAAGAAGCTCGTGATGGAGGATATCGAGCACTACCGCATCCCCGTCTACAACTTCCCCTACGACATTGAGGAGGACGACGAGGATACCGTCGAGGAAAACGCCGAGCTGAGAGGCTTGATGCCGTTTGCCATTGTCGGTTCCGAAGAGAGCGTCGAGATTGGCGGCCGTACCGTCCGTGCCCGCCAGTATCCCTGGGGTGTCGTCGAAGTCGACAACCCGCGCCACTCTGACTTCCTCGCCATTCGCTCTGCTCTCCTCCACAGCCACTTGGCTGATCTGAAGGAAATCACCCACGACTTCCTCTACGAGAACTACCGTACTGAGAAGCTCAGCAAGTCTGTCGAGGGTGGCGCTGGAGTGTACGTTCTGCAAATCCCTGCCTTCCGATCCTGCGATTTACTGACAATTCTTACAGCGACTCGTCCATGAACCCCGAGGACCTCGCCTCGCAATCTGTGCGCCTCAAGGAGGAACAGCTGCGGCGAGAAGAGGAGAAGCTCCGCGAGATCGAGATCAAGGTTCAGCGCGAAATCAACGAGAAGCGCCAGGAACTCTTGGCCCGCGAGTCCCAGCTCCGCGAGATCGAGGCCCGTATGCAGAGAGAACAGTCCGCAGCAGCCGGCAATACTGCCGAGGCCAACGGCGACCACGAAGCCAACTAACGCAACATTTCTGGCTGGCCCCGCTTATGGTTACGCCGGAAATGCGACCTTGGTCTTTTTCTATGCTGGCGTTGGTTTACGTGCTGTGTTGAAAGAGAAAGAACATTATTCCCCTATGCAAGTTCGTTTCTTTCGACACGAAGATAAAACCCCAAAAAGGTCTACTACGATTGCGACGACTGGAAGAAGCTCATCGGGTTGGCAGGGTGTGGGAAGAGGCGGTCTATGATCATGGGGAGGCGGTTCGAGAGGCTTCTGGGCGAGGTCGAGGGGAATACCAGGGGCGTGGGATTTGCGAACCGCAAACTGCTCATCGATCTGTTTCGTTTTCCCCTACCAACCCGCCCGTCCGCATCTTTCCAGCTGTGCCTTCTGTAGCCCTTTCACTCGCGCCCCCCATTTTCCTTTTCTATTAGTGGACTTCTAATGCAGATATCAAATTACTTTTACCGCTTCTCCAAACCAATAGCTTTCCTACACCGTTGAGTGCTATCTGCGATTGAAGACTGAAATGTTTGTGTGATTAAATAAATTAACTAGAAAGAGTTACTGCACTACAAACGGAGAGCCACGGACAAAGGTCGAGCCTCTTAAGCTGGGTTCGTGCCCTCAGGTTCTGATCCATACCATAAAACAACCACGACGTATCCTGGACAATTTTCTGTTGGAAAAAAACTTAAAACGTCAAACCACACTAGTTAATTGCTGGCAGACCTGATACGACCTTGTTGTTCCAAGGGAAGAGAATCAACGGCAAGCAATTTAGCTCTCCTGGCTGTTCAAGATGCGCAGGATGGCCAAGAACAAGTTGATGATGTCAAGGTACAGACTGATGGAGGCCGCAATCTCCTCCTCGACATGGTGGTGGCGCATGATGAGCTGGGTGTCGACAAGGATGTAGGCGCTGAAGAGGAGTGCGGCAATGCCGCCGTAGACGAGCTCGGCAGTGGAGTTGCTAGGGAAGAACATGTACATGAAGCTGAAGATGACAAGAGCCCAAAGGGCGCCGCCGAGGTATGGGACCCAGGAGGTGAAGTCGTACTTTGTCTGGCATGCGAAGGCAGTAAGGAAGATGAAGATGCCCGCAGTAAGGAAGACAGCGTTGAGAACCAGGCCGGCCCTGTAGAAGGAGACGATGACGGAGATGGAGTAGGCTTCCATGAGCGTGAAGGCCGAAAGGAAGAGGAGGTTGGTCGGGTACGACTTGCGCTTCCAGAAGGTGAGGAGCATCATGACCATGGCACCGAGGAGCTGCGGGAGGGTCAAAAGTCAGTGTACAGTCCAGTCGGGATGGTAACTTTGGAAAGCGGAGTATGGGATGAACGTACCGAGCCGAAGACCAAGCCCGGGTGGTCCTGGATCCAAGCCTTGTAGCCATCGTTGAAGAAGCTGACGGCAGACACGGCGCCGGTGACAAGGAGCTGGACGGTGAGAATCGCGTAAACCTTGCGGATGAACTGGTTGCGGATGTCGAGGGTGGCCTCTGCTACTGAGCCGCCGTACTGCGAGAGCTAGTGTTAGTGATGGTGCTCAACACCGCGAGCCTTGCGGCGAGGCGGCGAGGCAAGGAAGTGGGCGATTCGGAACGCAGCAAGACGCACCTTGAAGTCATCGGGGATGTCGTCCTCGCTGCCGCGGGGGGCGCCGCCGCCAAAGAGACGATCCGTGTCGGAGGCGGCGGTGGCCTCGGCGTCGGCTTGGTAGGCGGGGGGTGCCTGCGTGTAGCGCGAAGCTTCATCAGGGTCCTGGGTCGGCGCCGGGGTGTACTTTGCGTTTGAAGCCATCGTTGCTTTCGCTTTCGTTGACGATCGTTTCGCGGGGGTGCGAAGAGGATTCTGTCCGTCGTCGTCGTCGTCGTCGCAGGCGAGCTACTTTTCTTTCTTTCTTTGTATACTGAGGGTCGGGTGATTTGGGGCGAAACCTTAGGAAAGTGTTGGATGACTGTGGACAGTTTAAGGAAGCGCCGGAGCAAGTGGTGTCGTCAGGACGGGATCATGTGGGGTGGCGGCTGCTGAGAAGGTCACTGCTTACCTAGCTGCCTACCCTACTGCAGATGTATGTGGCTGACACATGGAAGTCTGGGGTAACGTGTGGCGTCAGTGGGATCATGTGATTGGGCTGAGAATCTACGGGCAGTGTCTTCCAGATTCTGTTCGTTTTAATACATGACTGCTGTAGAGGACTATTCCATGCATATATCAGAGCCGCTTGCTCGAAACAGAGATAGGGCTAACATGGGACATTGAAGCCGGCACCTTCCTGGCTACTTGGCCATTGTTCCTGGATAGACTGGGCAGCAAGCGCAAACACTAATGACGGGCCACCAGGGTATCTGTTGATCTCTCCCTGAATCGTTTGCCGGTAGTATGCGCTAGATAAGCGCGTGGTCTGATGCTGGTAGCTTTTCTGCAGCTCTTGCACCATCACCGCGGTAATGTAACTACACAGCACACTGGAAGTAGCGGTCTCGACAACCTTGATCTCGATGCCTCGACCAGAGCAAACCGCTTGGGAGTGGATGGGATGAAACGCAGAACGTCGAGCTGGCATGTGGTATACCAAGATTTCAGGGCTGTGTGTTTTTCTAGAGTGCTGCACGGAACGGCGGGTAGACAATGCATCTGCAGACGGGGAGGACGGAAGTGCGAGCGAGCGTTTTCCGCGTAGCAAAAAGCCCGGCCGAATTTGTTCGGTCTGTGGCACAGGAGACTGCACCGTCCTGACATGCCTCACGGTGTCTTCTGCGGGGGGGGGGGGGGGGTTCTCTAGTATAAGGACTTGCTACGATTTATGTATGTGTGCAGACGAGAGGCAAGCGACCACACCTTGGCGATGGCCTCGTTCTCGTTGCGAGAGATGGGAATTGGCTGCCACATGTCGCCATCATATTAGGGTAGCTCAGGGAGGAGGGCGGGGTTACCTAGGCCCCGTCAGGTACGGATCAGATTTTCTAGACTACCTACTGTATAGGTAGGCTTTGGGAGTCCGTCTGGCGTCAAGGCAAGAGCTAAGGCGGTGTCAAAGAATGGTGAGGGGGGGGGACGTTTGTCGATGGTAGACGGAAAAGGACATTTGTTGTTCTTACTTGTCGCGCAGGTGGACGAGAAATAGGGGCACAGGACAACAAAGGTCTGAGAGCCGCGAGAGACAGCAGCGGAGCGCGCTGAAAGTGGGAAAACAAGACCGGCGTACATAGTGTGAAAACGCACTCTGCAAATACAGTAAACAAAGAAAAAAGAAAAGAAAGAAATAGGTGACATGATTGACAGGGGCACTATATAGTGTATATCGAACGGGCGATAAGAGGCTAGGGTGGGCAAATCACTCATTTTAAAGATGGCGCAAGATGAAGATTGACAGTCGACCTTGCCGATTCGCCTACCTACACCACTTCGTACACCACTGCCATCCTCGACGCCCATCTAGAGATGAAGGAAGCAAGCTCATAAAGAGTAAAGAGGAGAAGAGCGGCGAAAAACCCGAGACACAACAAACACTGTTGAAACTTGTTGAGAGCGGGATATACCCGCCCGTCTTGTCCCATCTTTCTCTCGCTGCAGTCTCCATCTTCAGCTCATCCCCGCGTCTGTGCAGTCTGCCTTCCACCTTTCGATTTTGAAATTGGGTTGGCCGGAGCGAGCGAGGACCTAAGCATCACTTCCCAATCGAGTTTTCCGTCCAAATAGACTTCATGCGTCGATGTTGTTAGATGGGCACTTGCGCGGATAATGAGTCCATGGGTTGGTTGTTGGTTCCATCGGCCTCTGCTGGGGAGCGTACTACATACAGTGAAGGAAGGTACTGTACCATGCCTACCTACTAGGTACCTAGCCAAGTGATTTTCACAATTTAAAGCTCCGTCCAATTCCATCTGCAGCCAGGCCCGAATGGGATAAGGGGTCCCCACCCCTTGGGCGCCTTCATCCTGCCGTACCCCCCAGGATAGAGATAACAGTACGTACCGACAGCGGCTGATCAGGGGAATGAGGGATCTCGGTGCTTCTATTGGTCAGCCCCCCTTGTCCACTTCCCAAGTTCCGTCGTGGCCTGCCCACATCCCTTTCCCATGTCCAGCATCCCTATTTTTTCTCGTAGTCTTTTTTTTCCATTTTTTTCCATGGGCCGAGTCGTTACGGTAGTCTTCTTCACCGCCTTTGATGCGCTCTGGAATACCTCTTCTGAGAGCGGCTGGCAAATCCGTGGGAGCCAGACCGCTTGCAAGAGACTACTAACGTCTCCTCGGCCGGCCCCTGGTGGGCTAGGTACACCAAGTACCTACTGAAAGGTGCAATCTCGAGATCAGCTCTCGCCTTTGTTCTTACCCTCCTGCAACTTGGGCCTGCTCCGGCTGGATCCCCCCTCTGCCTCCCGGGGGGGGGGGGGGGGGGGGGGGGGGGGGGGGGGGGTTACGGACAAGGGCAACACAAGGGAAAAGTGGAGTGGAGCCTTTTTTTCTTCCTTCTTCTCTCTTCCGAGCAGCTGGACTTTCTCATTTTTGCGTGCTCAGGAGAGAGCTTCTTTGGTACCTAGTACTTGCCACCTCGGTTTACGCGGTTCCATTCACTGCTACTTTGTGGTTCAGCCCCAAAGAATTTGTAGGGGCAAAAGCCTCCAGGTGCTAGACAGAGATACGGAGTATCAAACAAGTAAGTACCTGGGACTTCCAAAGTCTGCTCCAGCCACTGCTGTCACTGTTCTCCGGCCTCCTCTTCGCTTCCTAAACTAGCTAGGTACCTACTTAGGTAGTGTAGGTACGTAGGTACGTAGTATAGGTAGGTAGGTAGTGTAATACACGTACGGTACTGACACGTACTGGCTGGCACTTTCGCATTCTTGCCAGTCTGGCCCTGCCCTGCCCTGCTCTCCCCATCCAGCGCTCCCCGTCCCGCTCTCCCCACTCCAGATGCTGCCCATCTTGAGCATACACAGACAGGTACCATCATTGAGTATCTATTCATCCCGTACGAATGCTGCAGCCCACCACACCACACCACACCACACTACACCTTACCTTACCTACCATCCAACGCACCACGGAGCACACCTGCTGCAGTCCTAATCCCAGCAGCTTCCGGGGGTGGGCAACAGAGCAGAACCTGAAGTTGGGCCTTGGCTTTCTTTACCTGGGGTCCCAGTGTACATACTGTACCGTACCTAGTACCGCCGTGCCTTTGAACTCTCCAGCCAGTCTTGCTACCACTATTGTCCACAGTTCCGTCCTTGGTGTCCATCGCTCTCCCATCTATCTCCGTCTGGATCATCAACCTCCCTAAAACCACCCAGCACGTTCGTTTCTCCCCTCCCTCCCTTTCTGCCTCCCCCCTCCCCCGAGCACGAACCAAGAAGCGCCAGTGACGACCTCTCGCGCTGTGCGGAACCAAGACTTGTCTACGTCTTGCGCGCCCTTCCTTCGAAACACGTCTTGATACCGAGGCGTCCACAGTCATCGCGCGCTTCGCCAGACACGCCCACCACACAAGGTTTGGGACACAATTGACACCCCGCGAAAACTTGCTCCAGACCACGATATAGCCGTCGCCAGGCATCGCGCTCTGCCTCGCCACTTGGATCGCAAGTCGGCGCCCTCCCCAGTACCTCAATTGAGTTCCAATTGAAGCTCAGCCGCCCACTATGAGCGACACCGCCAGCAACGAGGCCTCGTCGCCAACGTTCGAGAAGCACATCTCCAGCTCCTCCATCCCCCAGATCCAACGCAACGCCAGCACCAAGCAGCTGAAGCTTATGAACGGTCCCCTTTACCAGCAAGGCCACAACAATGTCAACGTCGTGCTTATCCGAAGGGTCAGGAGGACAGACGATAGCGCTTGGAAGATGTTGAGCCGTTGGATGGTTGAGAACCAAGTCGGTACGTTGTCTCTTGGCCTTCTTGCCTCATCCAATCCGCAACCAAGCTAACATGCTCCCTTTCCAGGTCTCTCCTTCAATCTACTGGCCCTGCTCTTCCTCGCCCACTTCTTCATCCCGAAGGCGCAGCCTCACACAGTAAAGTTCTTTACCCTGTCATACTACAACCAGCAAACTGGTTTGTATGGCGCCGGCCTCGGCGACTCCTGCCTCCTTGCCTTCTGTATTGTTCTGTTTACCGGTCTCCGCGCGGCGACCATGGAATACGTGCTGGCGCCATTGGCTAAGGGATGGGGCATTAAGAAGCGAAAGGACCTCACTCGCTTCAGTGAGCAGGCCTGGCTGTTGATTTACTACATGGTTTTTTGGCCTTTGGGCATGGTAAGTTCATATTGGCGACCTAAACACCATTATCACGACAGTCGCTGACCGGCCGATTAGTACATCTACAAAACATCTCCCTACTGGCTGAACCTCAGGGAGCTGTGGACGAACTGGCCCCAGCGCGAGCTTTCCGGCCTCAACAAGTTCTACATCCTGGCGCAGTGGGCTTTCTGGCTACAGCAGATTCTCGTCATCAACATTGAGGAGCGTCGCAAGGATCACTGGCAGATGTTCACCCACCACATCATCACTTGCACCCTGATATCCGCCTGCTACAGCTACCACCAGACTCGCGTCGGAAACCTCATCCTCGTCCTGATGGATGTCGTTGACCTCTTCTTCCCCGTACGTAACGTCATTTCAACTTTGCTCTTCCATCTGCTAACCATCAGCAGCTCGCCAAGTGCCTCAAGTACGTCGGTCTCAACACCCTCTGCGACTTCATGTTCGGCGCCTTCGTTCTGTCGTGGCTGCTTGCCCGCCACGTTTTCTACATGATGGTGTGCTGGTCCATTTACAGCCACATCCCCGAGGAAATCCCCGACTCTTGCTACACAGGCCAACACCCCAACCTCAATGGACCGCTGCCCATACCCGAAGGCAAGAGCTGGATGCTGGAGCCTTTCTACAAGACAGACGGCATCGTTTGCTGGAACTCCACCATCCGCTGGTCTTTCCTTTCCACTCTTCTTGTCTTGCAGGTCATTACCATTGGATGGTTCTTTATGATTTTGCGTGTCGTCATGAAGGTCCTTCGTGGTGGAAACGCCGAGGACACCCGCAGTGACGATGAGTGCGAGGAGGAGGAAGAGGAGGGCTACGTCTACGAGGAGGCCCAAGCTCTTGAGCAGGAGGTCGGCGTAGAGGACATTGACCTCAAGAGCTGGGAGCGGAGGTCGGGTATCAAGAGGCAAGCGAGCGCGTCGGGCGTCAGCCTACCGGGCCACAGCGACCGCAAGGAGCTGCTCGGTAGAATTGGCTGTGAGAAGCAGGTCGACTAAACCTGACGAATGAAAGCCACCCAGCGAAGCAACAAAACTTTCTTGGCGGACAGAGGTCCAGTGTATACCACAAGCTGATGTATCGGGGAACGGAAGAGGAGTTAACAGAACGAGTCGTCGTGGTCGGGAAAAGACTGCGGCGCCACATACTCACGTACTCTGCTAGAGCATAGTGAGCGCCTGGACGGCGCGCACTCACCGGCATAGATGACATTTGACTTTGAGAGAAGAAAAGAGGAAACCAGGGGGGAAACGAAGAGAGCGAGATAAAGTCGCATCTCCTCTTTCGATTTCTTACCGAGTTGGGCTTATTTAAGAAATGAATCAAAAGCATTCCGAGTTGATGATAAAAGAATACCTAGTTTAATTCGAATCGAGCTTATCTGCTGCGTATGACTACCTAGTGCTCAGAGCATTGATTGAAGCGCAAATCCGGTCACAGCCGGGGGCTGATCGGAGGAGTGGGGAGTCGGGCACGTTGGCACTGTGCCGACGTTCTAGAAACTCGGTTCCGATATCCATCGCATCCCTCTGTGTACGCCGGCCAATTGATAGTGCCAGTACACCGTCTTGAGAGGGGAATAGTCGGCGCCTTTGGACGTGTTTCGCCGCGGTGACATGCTCCAAGTGAACAACACCGAGGGCTGTGAAACCATGGTATCGATTTGGAGAGTTGAGTACCTCGAGTGTGGTTTCCAACGCCTCTCGCGGTAAGCAAAAAATACCGGCACGAACTTCTGCTGCCGTATGTGTATCACAGGGAGGAGAACATTTCCGTATACATGCGCGGGGTACAATTAAAAGATTGTCGCCGATTGCCGATTAGCTATTGTCAACGCAGAGGCTAAGTGATGATAGTGCATTGTTGTTACTGCAGTCAAGTACTACTAAGATGAAACGAGATGAGAACTACGTGTTCCAACGACATGTCGTGTATATTTCCTCCCAACGGGCTGCGTCTTGGTCACTCGAATCCTTGATCCGACGAAGAAGAATGTTCTTTCACTGTGGGGTAGTTGGGTTCGGTGCTGGAGTGGCATCGGTAGCTGTAGCTGCACCGGCAGCTGGAGCTGCATTGTCGTCCTCAGCTGGTTCTTGAGGCGGCGGCGGGGTATCTTCCTTCAACGGCTTTCTGCCGGTCATGACATAACTAGAGAAATCGGTCAACAAGAGACGAAGGAAGAGGTTTTTATTTAGTGGGGAAACAGGCCGAAAACTTACACAGGCATGTAGGAATGAATTCGCGGGTCCCTCATGTCCTTGCGGACTCCAATAAGGAAGACTTGCACTTCTTCCTTGGTCCAGTCGTGGCCACGGGTTAGGGGGGCCAAGGCCATTGCCTCAGCAGCATCCACAAAGTTGTGGTAGTTCCACTCTCCGATTCTTCTAAAATGAGGGTCCTTGGGCCAGGGGTTGGACGGCCACTTGAACTTCTTGACGACCACGTCTTCGAAGCCGGCCTCTGTCATCAGGGGTTCCAGCTCGGGACAAGGGACAAACCGACGCCCAAACTTTTCAGCAGCCTCACGGATGAGTCTGGCGAACTCGGACAGCGGTTGCTCGTGAGTCAGTGTGCCGTCATCGGACTCAAATGTGAAGTCGCCCTCTTGCAATTCGAGATAGCCACCGGGGGTGAGGTTACTAAGATAAATTTATGCATGTGTCAGCTTCTGGCTGCCATGAGATTGTTTGAGGTTGAAACAAACAGTGAGATTGTAAAACTAATGCAGAAGAGTCTTGTTTTATGTGAAAGGGTTGACTCACTCATAGCATTTAGCAATAAATGCTTTCCAGTCGGCGAGAGACCCATTCATGAACCGTGAGTGAATGTAGTCAAATGGCCGCGAGTAAAGCCAGCTTTCTTCAATGTCATCGACTTCGAATTTGAGGTTCGGTGGCACACTAAGACCACGCTGTTAGTTTGTGGACGAAGTCACGGTAAAATCCCTCCAGAGGGAAAGAAACATACTCCCGGGGTTGGATTGGAGATAGATCGACGCCCAGCACCTGTCGTTGGACTCCCCCGTTAGACACTCACGCGCTTAGGTATTCAGAAGAGACCCTTTCCTAGGGACTCACCTCGGTTTCGGGATGCAGATCAGCGTAATCCATGGCCCACAGGCCGGTACCGGTACCGACATCGAGGACACGGCCGACTTTGGCATCGTCGTCACAGGGCGGGGCGAGTCCCAATCTCTCGTCGAGTGTGACCATGCAGATCTCATGCTGGAAGTCTATCACGACGATTAACGCAACGGGCACCTCAAGCAGGGCCGTTGTAGCTGATACCTTGTCTTTCGCACTCTCTGTCATCGTTGGGCCAGACATATTCTACAGCGGCTTGTCAAAAACTTTTCACAGTAAGGGATCCCATACGATGGAGACGTTGTCTTACTGCCATCCTTATGTTTATGGTAGGACCGGCCGTTTTCAATCCGGTAATCTAGAATGGAACTTTTGACGCTGGTAGTTTCCGAATGCAGGCTCTAGATATGGCCACATGTTAATCAATAGGATCTTTTGCTAGGTTTGACTTGGGAGATGACAGCCCACACTTACCTCAAGGTCTGCTTCGTTATCATCCACCTGGTAGAATTATTAGCCTTCTTTTCCATCAAATACTCAGGATTGCTGCGGAATGTGTACTTCGTCAGCGACAAGAATGTCGGGGTGTTGGTCTTGTGTATCGGCCATGACTGCGGTCTAGTTGTTGATGAGCGAAATTGGACGTGGCTTTGAACCTTTGGATATCAGTGAATTTGAGCACCCACGACGAGGAGGAAAACGGTTGCTTTAATAGTGGTGGGTAGATCGGCCAACCCCTCTTTCTCGATCCAGCTTTAACCGTTCCAACAGTGAAGAACCAACGAAGCCCCATTAAACGAGCCAATATGCAGGGTGATATGCAGGTGACCGGCCAAGTTGCCCCTTTGGAGAAGACAAATGTGGGACCGAGTATTATCATGGCACGCGAACCCCAAAGAAGCAGGAGCAACTCTAGGAACTCAGTAAGGAACCAAACAAGAGATAAACAGAACTTGTCTTCAGGAAGACCAAGGCTAAAAATGTGAGTATTTTACTTGAATACGCCTGAACAGACTAAGACTACAGTTCCCAAAGACTCATCATGAGCTTGTTTGGCTTGTCACCAAGAGTGGCGTGGGAACACATGCTCGGCACCCAATCATGCCAGGCCCCTGGAGTGCTTTGACATATGGGAATATGTCTGGCTTGACAAAACCGACATGAGGCTCATTCATGTCCACCGACCACAATGACGTTCAGTCTTTGCAGCATACATGTGTGAAAATAGTATACACTTCCCATCAATAAAACTTGCCTATTAGTTGAAACTCAGAGCAGAAGAAGTTCTGATGTTTCCCTTTTCTCAGGCTGAATGTTGCCCACTGGGAGAACCGCTTTACGCTACCCTCATTTTATATTTTGATAAAAGAATGCTGATTCTTTCGTTGAAAAGATAGAGCCTCAAGCAGGCTTTGAATCGGACATTGGGATGAGCTTTTCTTTTCTTCTTTTT
The DNA here is from genome assembly GCA_030867305.1 of Colletotrichum zoysiae. NCBI lineage: Eukaryota > Fungi > Ascomycota > Sordariomycetes > Glomerellales > Glomerellaceae > Colletotrichum > Colletotrichum zoysiae. The sequence goes on along the minus strand of MU842819.1, from coordinate 89,047 downwards.
TGACATTGTGAGTCAAGTAATAAGTCTTGGTATATTTAGATCAAGTTAGTCCACTGTGACCAACAATCGGTTCTATCTTGATCCGCAATACTCAAGCCTCCGAGTCACTTCTACTCGAAATGATATAATTTGGTTTGGTGTCATTTTGCAGTTGAATGACCTCAACTTGATTGCGGAGCCTCGGGTCCTGGCGCAAGGCGACACCGCTACCATGCGTTTGGTCTTTGACATTGTTGTTACGCAATGCTGGTGAATTTCGTGATATATGATACCTCTTGTAACTCTGAGGGGTGGTTGTTGACCCGTTGAGATGATTTCCAATCTTCTTGAGCAATGGTAGCAGCGCAGGAAAGCTGCCACACAAGATAGCGACGTTCACCTCAATGGAGGACCAAACAACGACGGAGGAGTTGTCCCCTGAGTCAGTCAGAGCTGGCGTGGGTATTAAGTGACATCGAAACTTACATGTAGGATCGTACGTATGAGAGAACAATACGAGGTACTGAAGTCGAATTATGCTGGTAATGGTTGCGCTGTCACTGAGTGTTAGCGTTGTTTCCCCTAGTCTCTCTCGGTGACAATCTTGCAATACATACAAAAGGCCCAAACAGAACATGAAAATCAGTGCCAACTTTTTCCGCGGTTTCAGCTGTAGCTTCAGGAGCTCTGGGATTGGAATAATGATAAGAACAATGTCTTCGACAATTGTAATAGCCGATCCCGTGTAGCTGATAATTGATGTGTTCAAACAGCGACCGTCGATGGAGCGATCCCATATGGCTTGAACTGGAAGGCACTGAAACATGACTAGAAAGGTGAATAAAACAAACTTTACTACGTAAAGCAAGATGAAAACGTAGTTTATGTAAAGAAGCCTCTTGTTTACGAAAACTCGGCAGTAAAAAGCCGAAAGCGAAACTTTTGCGCAAAAACTGAGTGAAACGGTTAGTTCACATGCGCGAGCTAAACCGAACTGAATAAACTTACAGCGTGATAATGTAAAGCATCTGCGTGACATATAAAAGCTGTGATAAGCTATGAGCACTTGCATGTTGCGTAACCAGATGCGTGGCCAGAGACGATGACAGACCTGCAGAATCGTTTTACCATTGCGTGCATCGATGTCCCAGAAGTGTCTCCCGAAGCCCATTTGGGAGTCTTCGCAGTCAGAATTTAGTAAAATCGATTAATGAATGATTATGAGGACGCTCTTACAAAAGATGCATATGACGCCAGTGGCTATGTTTGACATCTGGGTATTATTGTAAGTGTTTCTGATAGAAAAAAGGCGGAGGAAAACCCTACCGTGGCCATTAAAGCAGTCCAATCATCCCACCACAATCGTTTGGCAACAGTAATTCTCGATACGTATCTCAGAGCCACAACGAGAGCTGAGACGATGGGGAGCACCATCCCCGTAATTCGAATCTCGTCTTGGCGATCCGGGATTGGATATCCGTGACATAAATCCTGCGATGCCTCAAGTGAAGCTGGAGAAAAGGTAATGTCTTTAGTATACAATTTCCATGTCTGACCCTTGGATTGCACATACCGACTTGATCTTCATAAGAGCAGGACTCTTGTACGCATTGGGATAGATAGGCTCGAAGGGTGGTATTAGGGCACAAACAATCTGCCAGTCCAGCAAGAGAGCAGCCACCACTCGAGAGTCCATCGAAAATGCATGGAATCTAAACAGGAAGGTATTGCGTGTCAGCCAACTGGTTACTCTGCGTTTGACGGACAGCATGCCACTGACGGTAGATGGATGAAAGATGTAGGCGCGAAAAGGCAAACGGGAGGCTCGCCATGGAAAAGCCACCAAAGCACATAAAAGACTTACAGCGCAATCTTTAGTTTCAGAAAGTAAAGAATTAACCAAAGCTTCATTGGATTGAGGGCTGGTCGCTGCCAGACCGATACATGAAGCCACCGTCAGCACCATCCACCCCAGGTAAGCCATTTGCATTGGCAAGATTGGAACGAGCGGCCGAACTTGCGTGTTCAACTTCTTGCTGACTGTCCGTGAAAGTGATCTCCCTTTTGTATCCAGGCGGGTGACGGAACAGCTGGCTAGAATACCAGCCAGAGAAATAAAGGACTTTCTGCTCCTAAGCGCAGAGACCATTAATAAAGGTAAGTCAAGTCTCCCCGTTTTTGCCGCTTATACCATAAGCGGAGGTAGCTTATGCCGTAACCGTACGCGAGGGGCGTTGTCCAGCTGAGCTTTAATAATACGCCTAACCAAAGACGATAACACGCGGTAGGAAAATGGCTATCAGCGTGGCTGACTGGCGTTGAACACAAGAGGGCCCAGGAACTGATGTCCGCGAGGTGGTTGGCCATGGGATCTCGTAGAAAACGGGGTGGCAGACACAGAATTTATTTTTCATACCAAATCATTCGGTACTCGGCACAAAAATAGGCCTTCCAGCTTTCAGAGAACCCTGCTTTCAGATACGCCTTCAAAGAGGATCTCGATCAAGGATCCGCACTTTGTGAAAAGTACGGCTTCACTTTCTGGTGTGTCAAATGTCATGTTGACGAAATTGAACTGCTGATTAAGAGACTACGTGCGGCAGTAACCAATCAATAGTCAGAGAACTAGTGTCTAGCGCCCTCCAGCCGCCGCAAGCAGCGCCAGTATCGGCGAAGACCTTCGTGCTGCCTTTAGGATGTGGATGGGAAGCCCTTGCCGCCCAGGGATGAATGCTGCCATTGTGTATTCGAGAGGCAGTCCAGGAACGGAACGAGACCGCACCTTGACGCAAATTGTCAGCCAGTGTGATTTACAACTTGAGCTCAGAAATGTGAGTGGTTCCGGCGCCCAGGTAGCATGCCTTCAAGCCTTTGATAAACGGACATACCGTTGCTATATCAAATAGCTTCAATGGGTCCACTGCATTGAGCAGGACGCCATCGTAGCTATAAACACTAAATCCGGCGCCACTTGGAATACCATTACTGGTAGATGAACACAATGGATATGGTAGGACGGTTGGCTCTGGAACAACGGAATAACTGAGGTGTATGATAGAAGTCAAGATAGCACCATGCACTTCTTTTGAGATCTATATTGGCAACCCCCCCCTAACATGAAAGCCCCATATAATAATCAACTCTAACTTCGATATCAATCACCTTACGACCAAAGTTTGAAAAAGGTGGATATGCTAATTGACAGGGATGGATACAGCATTTCGGATGACTCGGATGTGGGAGTGGCTTGCAAGGTGGGGGGGTTGGTTGTTGTCCACGCTTCAACAGTAGTAGATTGCATCTGCTGAATGGCAAATCGTTGCAGACAACACTCGCGGAGCGCGACGCGTCTCTTCAAACGTCCCACCTGACAGCACCCTGCCCCGAAAATCTACTAGTCAAGATGCCGCTCCTCGACTTGACCAAGGCCCTTTTCGCTGGCCATGGCTACGACTTGTGGTGGCTTCTGCTCTTGGCCGCCGCCTTCGTCCTCGTTGGCGGAAGCCGGGTCGGAACTGAAACACAAGATCCAAGAGAGCCGCAAGTACTGAAACCCAAGATACCACTTGTTGGCCATATTGTCGGCCTTTTAGGTTCCAGACAACAATACTATCGTCGCCTTGGGTACGTCAAATGTCCGTCCTCAAAAGACCAACTCCCCTAGACAGCATAATAGTTGTACTTGACGACATGACTGACATTGAGACCTCGTGATCACGGAAATCTAACAGGCTTGAGAATCCACACCTGCCAATCTTCTCTATGTCGATGGGCGGCTCCCAAAAGATATACATAATCAAAGCGCCCCAGCTTATCCAGGTCGCCCAGAAAAACAAATCTCTGAGTTTACATCCCGTCATGGCAGAGTTCGCAGACAGGATGGTCGGCTTGGGACCGAACATTATTGATCTGTTCCATCACCAACCTGCAGACGGATCCATTGCATGGATTGATGATCAGCACCGAGCTTTCGCATCCCTGGCTCCTGGGCCCGACCTGCAAAAGATGAACAGTTACGCTTTGAACAGAATCGCCAAAATCATAAATGCGATTGGAAACGATTTTGAGACCAAGAAAATGTACCTGTGGCTGAGGGAGTCTTTTACTATGGCCACTGTGGGCTCTCTATTCGGAGACAAGAACTCTTTAATGACCGACGCAACGTTGAGTCATAATTATTGGTAAGCGAGCAAGCATCTCCCAATGCCTTTCCTGAAAGCAAGGCCTGGCATGCTGACTCCTACACGTAAAGGGATTACGACAGTGGTCAGGCTCAACTCCTACTGAAGCCTTTCCCCTCCTTAACCGCAAGGAAAGCCTACAAGGGCCGTGCCAAAGTCCAGCAGGCACTTAGACAGTACCTCCGTCAAGACTTTGACAACGTGACTGATGTCAGCGCCATCGTCAAGGAGCGTGTGACCGTCAACCGCAAATGGGGCCTACCCATCGACGACATCGCCGACCATGAATTTGGGATGCTCTTCGTCAGCGTGACAAACGCCATCCCGACGCTCTTTTGGATGATTTGTTACGTCTTCCGCGACCCAGGGCTCGTCGCAGACCTCGAAAAGGAGCTCCTACCATTGGCTGATATCCAAGAGCAAGGCGGCACCACTGCCATCGCTAGTGATTTGACTGACTCCAAATGCCCTCGGACTAGAACGGCCACTTTCTCCGTCGCCAAATTTCAAACATCGTGTCCCCTTTTGGTGTCGACATATAAGGAGGTCATGCGCTTTACCAACCGCGCGATGGGTACGCGCAGGGTCCTCCAAGACACGCTGATCAGTTATACGCCGTCTTCAGTATCCGGAGAGGCGCGAGACGAGCAAACGTATCTGCTCAGAAAGGGGGCAAACATCCAGATCCCCGCCATCATCACCAACTTTGACCCCGAAGCATGGGGCGCAAGCGTCCATGACTTTGACCCGAGACGGTTCATGACCACAGACAGAGAGAGGGAGCGGGCACAGAATCGCGCCTTTAACCCTTTCGGGGGCGGAAAGCACCTGTGTCCCGGCCGCTTCTTTGCCGATGCCGAGATATTGGGCACCCTGGCAGCCCTGGTGCTCGGGTTTGACATCGAGACGCCCGAGGGCAGCAGGCTGGAGGTGCCGCCGATTAACAACAACCTGGCCGAGGCGGTTGGGAAGCCGCTTCAGAGCGTGCAAAGGAACATGTTGGCGAGGATCCGGCGGAAAGCAGGATGGGAGGATGTTACGTGGGCATATACTGTAGACGTCCCGCCTAAATCGTCTTAACAACCCTTGACCGGCTACAAAAGGAGCCGGCCGGCTTACATAAGGCGCGGCGCGGCGCCGGTATGAGTCGAGATCTGTTGCTGAGAAGCACAAGCAGCGAGTAATGCGTGAGATGAGGGTCAGGTGAGGTAGGCGGATCTGACATATAGATCTATAAGACAGCAGCTCACGCCCACCCCACAGTAATCCATGGTAGGATTTAACCTGCAGCTGTGTGACTTGGACAGTGGAATCATCTTCATTGTTTGTCTTCCCCGATTCTGCAGCTGCCTCGTCGAAAGTTCTTCCTTACTAATAATACAGGTAGACTTTTACAGATTGACGCTCAAATCGTTCTGTGTGAATAGTGTTCGACGTTAGGCCTGATCCTTAAGTGACGTTTCGTTTCAAAATATCATCCCATATTCTAGAAACAATCTCTGGCCGTCTGACGTCGATCCATGCAGCCGGCACTGATGAACTCCCGAAAGCCACAAATAACTGGTAATAGGCCGGTAGAATAGCCTACAAGGCACATCACGTTGTTGTCCTTTGGACAGTTAGAACGCAGATGCCTGCTAGCGTTTTAAATCCTACCTCGTGCCACGCGAGTAGGTATGGAATTAGCAGCACCAACTTGGGAAACATCTCACCCCGTACTGCCTCGCCTTACATAGATAGTATAGCCAGCTAGAGCTGCCTGCTGACGGATCAGCTACTTTCTGCGGTCAACCAAGCAGGCCTTCAGCCCTCCCTCCAATCCGTTTTCGGCGGTGAGCCCAGCAGGTTGGGTTGGCAACACACTGCCCCCTAACCAACGTCAATCCCTGTCGCTCATCAGCGCCAAGACGCGCTAGGAAACGCGCATCTTCAGTGATTCGCCTGTTCCAACTAATTTAGCATCAGCAGTTCCTACGTGTATCTAGATCCATTCTGCAGTTTGCCAGGCTGTGCTATGTAACCTGGTGTTGGTGGGTGTTGTTGCTATTACCGGCCCGGCGTAAGCTTGATGCCATTCCCGGGTGTACTGCGGCTGAAGGATCACATCACACTCCACACTGTTAGCAGCACATCGTGGATGATTATCGGAGTCGGGTATCGCAGGAGGCACAGCATCAACAGCAGCAGCCACGAGACTAGACGGTCACGGTTATCGCAAATAATCTCATGTCTAATGTTGCCTCTTCATGTATATAACAGTCATGTTTGAACCTCTCTTCCCGTCTTTTCTCACCATCACAACCAACGCAGTCAAACAACTTACAGACCGGTTTCCATTTTCCTCTACTTTTCCATTTCCATTTCCTTGTTTCCTTTGTCAGTCGGGATTTCCTATCTGTCGAAAACTACATCAACCATCGCTACCATATCAGCAATAACAGTAATCAAGATGCACTCTTCAATCATCCTGTCTTCCGCCCTCTTCGCCGCGGCCGCCCTCGCCGCCCCGGCCCCGGCCCCTTCCAAGGCCATGTCCTCGGCCCCCGCCTCCAACACCAGCTATTCTCACGGCGGCCACAACGGCGGGTCCATCGACGACGTCCTTCCGCCCGTCGTCCCCGTGAACACCCGTTCCGGCAACCAGGACCTCATTACCAAGCTCATGACCGCCCCCACCCAGCAAGAGCGCGTCAAGCTCCTCAACCAGCCCGGCGACTTCGTCTTCGACTTCAACGACTCCGGCGCCCCCGAGGGCTCCGAGGCCCGCGGCAAGGGGGGCTTCTCCACCTCCGCCACGGCCAAGACCTTCCCCGCCCTCATCGGCAACGGCGCCGCCATGACCCTCGGCTTCCTCGGCCCCTGCGGCATGAACACGGCCCACGTCCACAACCGGGCCACCGAGCTCAACGTCATCGTCAAGGGCCGCCTCGTCACCAACTTCCAGGTCGAGAACGGCGTCGAGCCCGTCGCCAACACCATGAGCACCTTCCAGATGTCCGTCTTCCCCCAGGGCGCCATCCACCAGGAGTTCAACCCCGACTGCGAGGACGCCGTGTTCGTCGCCGGCTTCAACAGCGTCGACCCCGGCGTCGAGCAGGTCGCCCAGACCTTCTTCAACCTGCGCCCGGACGTCGTCTCCGCCACCCTGGGCGGCGTCCAGACCATTGACGGCGCGGACCTCGAGAGCTTCCGCGAGCACATCCCCGCCAACATTGCCCTCGGCATCGACGCCTGCCTGAACAAGTGCGGCATCAAGCGCAATGCCAAGCGCGACCTCAACGAGATCTTCGGCGCTGCTCAGTAAAATTCTTGTGAAGAAGACGTCCATCTAAACGTGGAGCTGGGTTATGGTTTTGGGGATAGGTTTTCTTGTCTTTAGTGGGTATTTGCATAACGGGGGGCATTGGCTAGGATACGCATTGGGAACCGGTTGGCATGTGGGCAGCATTTGCATAAGGACGGGGCGGTTGGCGTTTACAGATGGAATCAATAACTAACTTTCGCTGAACCATATTTATAAATAAATATTTTTGCATCATAGAGCTTACTTACGTACCAGTTCATTATAAGTTCTCCGACGGTACCAAGTCCTAGACAATAAACTGCTAACTGTCGATGAAATATTATCAAAGTAGCTATCGTCTGGCTCCCAACTGCTGATTTCGAATCCTCCCTGTCTAGATGTGGACGATTACTAACACCCCCTCACTTTCAGAGGCGTCTACAGAGCTGGGTTGTCACTAGACAGTATCCTTGAAAGGCGCGTGGAACCAAGACACAACCGCATACCTCCTGGCTAGAAGGATGCCAGGCCCCCGAGAACGTTCTTTCGATATGGAGTTGGAAGTGGAAACTAATGGCCCGGTAAGCCGGTGCCCGAGTGCTCAGTCAACCTCCACAAACAGATACATGCGCCGACAAGTCCGCCATGTTGCACCCCTATTTTTACGCGTGAATCCAATGGAAAGCAACGACCAAGAGCCAGATTCAGACAACGATTGATTGTTTTCTTTTCAAGCCATATGTATCAGAGAACATCCTCTCATCGTCACATTCTTAATCTCTCTCCCGAACGTGGGCTCCTGCCTTCTCAGCAGGGATATCTGGCCCTGGGCCTTGCAAATGCGTCAACGCCGCTTTCTGCACCCCTTGGTTGCCCCCTTCGTGCCCATTCGTGCCGTTTGTGACGTTATCTGGACCATCCTGCTGTCCGCAGCACGGAACGATGACGCTCGCCTTGTTCTTACTGCCCGGCATGTCGAGCGCCGGGTTTGCAGTGAAGAAGTCGGCGGGACGGATGTTCACGTGATGAATCTCGACTGGCCTTGTTTCGAAATCCGGGTTAGTAACTTGGTCTAAGCTCTGAAGAATGGGGTGAAGTCGGGGAAGGAGGGGATTAGGTGCGAAAAATAGAGAAAAGGAGATGCCAAAGGACTCACATCACAGGCCAATCCTCGACGCGCGGGTTATGCGTCAACCCAAACACGCTCCATATCACGGGACTGGTCTTCCTCCCCTCGCCTGGACCTGCGTGCCCGTTGCCACTCGCTCCATCGCCGTCACTGAACCAATCTCCCCTGGCGACCATATCCCACACCCCGCCGACCTCCTCTGTGCTCTGGTTCGTGTACTCCCCCGCGGCCCAGAACTCGTCGTCCCGGTACCCGGTCACCCATACGTGGTGCCTCGCGAACTTGGCCCTCTTGGACACCTGGCTCTCCTCGTCCGCCAATATCAGCTGGGACGCCGACGGCGTGAGCTTGAAGCCGACGTTGCGCCCGGACACCGGGTTCCTCTTGGTCGTGTTCTCGAGCTTGACCACCCGGTTCAGCCGCGGCTCCGCGTCGATCCAGCCCGCCCTGTCCACCACGCGCTTCTTGATCTCGTAGTAGTTCCCACGTGGGTTCGTCGCCGCATTCATCGGGACCGGCACGCTCTCCTCCACCACGACCCGCGTGTCGCCCTCCCCGTACGAGTCAACAGCCGGGTCGATCCGCACGGCGAAGATGTGCTGGTGGTTCTGCGCCAGCACGCCGGGGGCCACGACGGCGCCGTATGGGGACTCTGTCTTGCCCTCGTCGATGGCTACGACGCTCATGATGCCCGTGGCCCGCGTCTCGAGCGTGATGCCGCCCGCCGTGTCGAGCTTGTACGCGAACACGTACTCGTAGTTGGCCAGCGTGACGACGCACTGCACGACGAACTCGCGCAGCCGGGCGACGACGGCGCGGTTCGTCCGGAAGTTTGTGTGCTTCCACCCGATGCCGTTGTCCTGCTCGTGGAGGCATACCACCGCCTTGGCCAGCGTCGGGTTACCGTCCGTGTCCGCCAGCAGCGCGTCGAGGTAGTGGATGGCGCCAAGGCAGTCGCACCCGAGCTCGAGGTTGTTGGCGACCCGCCCGAACCCGCCGTCACCCAGGTCGAAGGCCTGCTTGCGCTGGAACGGCGGGCGCGGGTCGCCGTACGGCACCGTCAGCTCGCTGTAGCTCAAGCGGTAGAGCACGGGGCGGCCGTCGTAGCAGAGGTCGTGCAGGACGGCGCCCTCGCGTGGGGTGAAGCCGAGGCGGAACCGCCACTTTTGCCACTCGACGAGGTTGTCGGCGTGGATCCTGAAGGAGGCGCCCTCGGGCTGGGTGATGTTGATAGGTTTCAGGTCCGCGCGCTGCGGGATGTCGAGGAGCTCGGGAACATACTCGGCAGAGGGAGACTGGGTGTTGGCGAAGAGGGGCTTCGGTTTGGAGGACGGCGGGTGGGGGTGGAGGCCGTCGTCTGCACCGCCTGTGGCGAGGCGGTCGACGCGGACGATCTCCTTGGTGATGAAGTTCATGACGGGGATGATGGGGATCGGGTATCCGTAGTGGTTCGAATCGAGATTGTTCTTGGAGACGTCCCGCGCAAAGACTAGGCCTTGCATGTAGCGGGGAATGTCCTCCTCGCCCTCGTCAGGACCTCCGTACGGCCAAGGGTCTATCGTGACGGCGAAATTCTCCGGGAGTGAGAACTCGGCCATGGCATCTTTGAAGAGTCGGGACGCCACGCAGATGTCTTGAAAAAGCGCGAATTCGTCACTTTATCGAATCAGTTCAAAATACGGCCAGACGATTTGGGAGTCGAGACTCACGGGAGGTAGGCGGTCTGCCTGTGTGGCTTCGCGACAGTCCTCTCGACTTCCTTCTTCGACTTCAAGTCCACGACGGACTGGGTGTACTCGGGCATACTGCCAGGCTTGATGACATCGTATTGAAGCCTCGCCCGGCGCGGGGGGCGGGGGGTCTCGTCCGTGACGACACCAGCATGCTCCGCTTGGAGAAATAGCACCAGCTCGGCTTTCTTGGGTTCCTGCAGGAAGATTGCTCGAAAGAAAAGAGAACAGTCGGGGGCGTAGAGTCGGGTCACAATGTCCCGCGCTTCAATGAACTCGTCTTTGGACAAAGCCGTCAAAGGGTGAGGGGCCATTTTGCATCAGACAAAACCTTGTTCACGAATTATTATGATCAAGTGTAAGGAGACAGACGGATACACCAGCGGCCGTTGTGCTTCTTATCTACCTTTCAACGATGGCTGAGATGGGAAGCGGGGGATACTGCAGTACTCTAATGTGACGAGCCGACGAGCTAGTAACGGATTCGATACTAGTTGACAAATGCCGCCACAGGTGATTACCCACTGCAACTTGTTGCGCTGCCCAGAGCAGGCTCGGCAGTGAATGCAGATATTCCCCTGACGGACTGCTGCTGGACATGGTTGTACGCTCACAAGGGCGAGGTAGAGGTTACTTAAGAAATTGAGTCCAAATGGAGGGGTACACACCAGACTGTCATATCCATGGCTCATCACTCGTACTGTTTTCTCTCCAACAGTTGGGGATCTCGCCGGCCCCCCTGGGAATCGGGATGATCCACTGCCGCATCCGGCAAGTCCATGCGGTCCAAGTCCACTACTGGCCGTGGCCCATCGGCGCCCAGTCGGCCATCCGTCTCCCCGCAGGCTCGGCGCATGATGGGGTTGCCTGCTGGCTTCAACGGCGGCGCGCAAGCGTTGGCGAAATGGTTTTGGGCCAAACCAAAAGCTTGGTGCCAGTTTTGTTGAAGGTGCGTGTGATGGAGGCTCATGCCGGGATATTCGATCAGGGTCTGGTATTGGAGGGAGCCGTGCGTTAGATCTCGAAAGGTTGGTCTGGCCAAGAATGATAACAGTAAGATGAAGCCCTTCCGTAAGAATGGCAGCCGATCCATCTGATCCCAGTCGATAGACAAGTTGTAAGGTTGTCTGCTCATCAGTGAGGGCATGGAATGGATCCGGTGGTATTGCACGCACATCCACTCGGCCGGGCCTACAGGCGAGCACCCTAAGGTTCGTGCTTGGCCGGACAATGCAGAGTGAACACAACAGTGCATAGTCGGTTAATCAGGCGGGTGGCCTTCCGCAAGTGACACATCTCGGCACTCGACACCCAAGGAATTCCCAGAACATGTCAACAGTAATGTGACGACCAGAGACAAATCCTGCCACCCTGGAACTGACGCGGACCAGACAGGCCCGCAGCTACCGGGGCTCAAACGTCAAGCTGAAGGATCTTTCTTAGGCGACAGTTGTTAATGGTAAAGAATGTCGAGTCGACCTTGCCCCAGAGATGAGCCGCTTGATAAAGTGCTGATACGGCCAACAGATGTTCGGCATTTTGCATGAAGTTTCGTCTTCAGTGTGTTTGTTTGAGGGAACACCATGGACGCGTGGTCCTGTAGCATGGAAACGGCCGAGGCACCGACCAAGTTGCTGCTGATGATTATTGAGGAGATGAGCATTGGCAGGGGAGCCATGCTTCATCGCCAGCTGTGCAGCAAACAAAGCTCAGCGAACTCACGGCCGGGAGGTGACGTGACGGGCGTTTGGCCAGCCCGACCAAGAGCCAAGGGGGTTTGACGAATGCGCGATGCTACCGCCCAGCAGGTTTTGTCTTTACTCACTCGAGTCGGCTTGGATTCGTTGGTTGATGGTTCACGTGGGTACCGTGGTGCTGTGCCGAGAACAAGCCGTTCGCTCTGGAGATCCTTTTGGAGATCGGTTCCCAGGTAGCTAGGTATCCCGCAACAGAGCGGCGGCTTGGCTTGCGTGGAAGGCGGCGTGGCATACTGTACTATAGCAACCCCCAAGGGGGTGAGCGGGCTCAGCGGCTGTCTAGACCTTGAGACATCGGACGACCAACGAGCGAGTACCTAGAGGGAAAGCTCAGCCCCAAACGCGGGTACGCAGGGCTGATACCACTCGGCGTGTAGACTTCGCTGCCTGCCGTGATCTCGCAAGCTGCGTCGCAAGTCCACAGCCTTGGCGAAACGACGACGGAGATTCGGGTCGAGGTTACCGTCGATGCTTGTTTGGGGGCATATTTGTAGGCATGCAATGGATGGAGGGAATCTGTTGGTTCGATAACGGCGGGCAGAGAAAGAGGTGCCAGGTAGGTAGGTAGAATAGAAGGCCTGGAGTCACAGGTACGCTGCTTTTGAGACGAGAGTCTGACGGTTTCGGGACTGCATGCCATTTGTTGGGAAATGAATATTTCCAACGCATGTGGAAAGAAGCATCCGACAACGACCAGCCCCCAGTCCAGTCGTGGAAGGCACTCTTAAGATGTAAAGCTAGAGATGGAAACCACGGCAGGCAGGGCGTGACAGTTTTCTGGACGCCCCCCACCTGACATTGACAGGTACGTACCTACCTACCTAACACCACCCACCCAGTGGAAGGAACGGCAGGCAGAACCTCCCTGATGGAAGCGGAGACTGGCCTGCAAAAGGGTACGTACCTGGGAACCTACCTATTCGTACATAGAGAGGCACGGAACTTGGTAGATATTTTGGGTAACAAGACCCTTCCCGGGCGCCCCCCTTTCTGAAACGCGCCAATCAATCTGATGTCGTGATGGCTCGGGGGATCTCCCATCAAGTTCGGTCTGCATTTTTGATCCATCACCACGGGTTTCCACAGAATAGGTATGATTCTGGTCCTTAACTGAGATACCTACGAAGTAGGTACGTACGTAACCAAACCTAGGTAGGTACCTACATACTCGCATTGCCCCAGAATGCAGTGCCAATCGCCAAAAGCTTGCTGAAGCCCGGTACATAAGCGAGGTGCCTAGGTAGGTAGGTAGGTAGTTCAGGTTGTGTACGAATACGGATAGTCAGTCAGTCTTATGCAGGCAGGCAGGCAGGCAGGCCATTGTCGCCTCTCTCCCTGCATTGATTGATTGCCATCGCATTGAGAGAGCGGCATGAACACCGCAGAGGCCCTCAGCTGAGCGAGCGGCTTGTCATCTTCACTTTTTCGTGATCCCAATCTTCTCGTTAGTTGTTGGTTGAGTCGTGGGATAGAGTTTGGCGGGCCCCCCTTTGGCGTTCGTGTTGGAATACCATCTTCGGCGGGTGTCCAATGAATCGCATGCGAGTGGCAATGTCAAGAAGTAGGTATACCCGTATGTAAACCCGATGCCGGTAGGACGGAACCTTGGAAGAGGAATTTGGGTTTACTTTATCGGAATGAGTTAGACGCAGTGGACCAGCGGCGCATTTGACACGATACGAGACTGGAGCGAGACGACGACGATGTCGGGATCAGCCAGTGACCGACCGTCCATCCATCCATCCACGGCGGGATGGAACCTTTTTCAGCGTCGGCTTGCCCCTGTCTGTTCCTTCTCCCTCCATTCGTCGTACGAATCGAATAACCTACCTACCTACCTACCTACCTATGCGTTCTGGACCGATATGTACTCCCTCCTGTTCGGCAGCTTCTTCCGAGCATAGGTGGATCGGGACTTTATCTAGGTATGTAATGAGGAACCCTATTTTCTTCTCGACTCACTACGAAGTACCTTTACTGCTTAATTTTGTGGTGTGTAAAGTGACTGACTGTATGTAGGATGTACCTAAGTGAGGATGATGCGTCCACGCGCATGCCGTCTCAACTGTCTGTCTTGCTTCTCTTGTCATCCATCCCGTACCTAGGTAGGTAGCTTGGCACCTGCCATGGCATGTTTCCTGCTCGATTGCCAAGTGTCGACGCCTTGCAGCCCCTGTGGGCTTGTTCTGCCCGACTCGCGACTGGGTAGCAGCGATGACGGCGCGGGCGGCCGGAAGCACCTAGTGCAGTAGTGTGGTTCCAAACATGAAGCGAGCCAGACACGGAGTCCCGGAGTCCCACGACCGTCAAGACTCGAAGGGAGTTGGGACGTCCCGTAGGAGGTTCCGCCAGAGAGGTACACGAATTACCACCTACATGTAGTACGTGCATACCCGTACATCTGTACTGCGTATCTATGTGCGGATAGACACACCAAAGTACCTACCTGGCCCACCGACCGTGACATCAACAGATACGTATCCGTCTGTACTCCGTACATAGTACCTACATACAGATAGATAGGCACACATGGAAAGGGGGCAAAAAAGAAGATGAGAAAAAAAGAAGAAAAAAAAAGAAGGAGCCGCTCGGTAGGTTGCAACTTTTGGGATGGGGATTTCCCCCCTTTCGCTCCCTCGCATCCCATTGATTGATTCTTCACACCTCATTTATGTACTCTTTTACAATATGAATACAGTATCCGTAGTCAGTACACTTTATCGTCTCTAACTGGGGCCTACCCACCGCGACCCACATAACCTGCTTGCGATTCACCTTTTATCTTTTCCCCCCTAGGTTGTAACTCCAGAATCCACCGTCATCCAACTCGTGGCGTCAAGCCGCAGCCGCAGCAACGACAGGCCCCATCCATCCATCGCCTTTGCCGAACCCCCGTCGGAGGTTCAAAACTATTGGTATCATCAATCCAGCTAAAAGTACACCAAAAGCAAGGGAACAGGAAGACGGCCTACCTATCGTCCAATCAGCAGAGAACCCGACAAGAGAAGGAAAATTTACACTACCTAGTACCTACATACATACGTACATCACGCCAACTGTTCGTTCATCCCTCAACTTTGACTGATCATTAACGGAAAACAGCCAGCAGCTCTGCCCAGACCGACCTTGAATTTTCTTCTTCTTCCTTTCCCCCCCCGGTCTTTTTTCTTCCATCCATCTTTTCCCCTGGCAACTCAAATCGTCCCTCGAATCCTTACCAGACCCTCCTACCTGTCCTGTCTCAAGGCCAACGACTCATCGGGTCCAATTCCCCGAGGTGTGTGCCTCGTCTGCCATTACGTCCCCAGACCCCACGTCCGCTCTATTCCTTACTAGCTCATCCCTCCACAACCAAAACCTTCACAAGCTCCCTCCCCCTTTCGACAAGTTCCCTCCCGGTCCAGACCCGAACACCTTCATTTATCTGCCAAATTCTGCCCGCCTACAATCATTGATCTTTTGCATTGCGCCCCGATTCACTGCCGACCACTTCTCTGGTCTAAGTCACTCCCAAACTGACATGATCTATCTCGGTTGCGCAGCAATCATTGAGTCCCAGCCATAGTCTGCGCCTTGCCGCCTGGCTGCACTCTATTCGACCGACACCTTCAGCTTTTCCATCACTCGACAACCAACGGCGCTTTCGTCACCGCTACCCTCTTACACGAACCGATCAACGGGGGACTCGTTTTTCAATGACGTTCTAGTCGACCATCGAGCCGTCCCAAAACTACACTCTTTTTACGCAGCATACAATGCTTACTCCTCGGAGAGCCATTGCGGTGGCCGCATTCATCCTAGTTGTCTTCTACCTAATATCCTCCTCCCACGACACATCATCCGCCGTCGCGAAACCGGTCGTCGCTGCCTCCAACCGTGATACGACAGACTCCAAAAAATCGTCAAGTACTCCTGGCTCGACCGACAACGAGATTAAGCCCTCGGCGCCCAAGGTCGCTGCGCAGAAGCCCATGATGGACATGTCCAAGATGTCGCTGTACGATAAGCTGGCGTACCAATACCCCTACGATCCCGAGACGCGCTTCCCGGCCTACATTTGGCAGACATGGAAGTGGACGCCCGCCGACGAAGAGTTCAACTTCCGGGAACAGGAGGCTAGCTGGTCCGAGCAGCACCCTGGCTTCGTTCACGAGGTCATCACCGACAAGGTTGCCGTCAACCTGCTCCGCCTCTTTTACGCGTCCGTTCCTGAGGTTCTCAGTGCCTACGACGCCCTCCCTCTACCCGTCCTCAAAGCCGACTTCTTCCGGTACCTGATTTTGCTTGCGCGCGGTGGCATCTACACCGACATTGATACCTACGCCATCCGCTCAGCTCTTGAATGGATTCCCGAGCGTATCCCACGAGAGAGCGTGGGTCTCGTCATTGGCATCGAGGCGGACCCTGATCGCCCCGACTGGAAGGACTGGTACAGCCGCCGCATCCAGTTTTGCCAGTGGACCATCCAGGCTAAGCCCGGCCACCCTGTCCTGCGTGAGATTGTCGTCCGTATCACCGAGGAGACTCTGAAGCGGAAGAAAGCGGGCAAACTGAACAACATTATCGATAAGAACGTTGTCGAGTTCACCGGTCCTGCCGTCTGGACGGACGCCATTTTCGACTACTTCAACGATGCACGATACTTTGACATGAAGAACTCCAAGGGCCCCATAGATTGGAAGAACTTTACCGGCATGGAGACGTCCAAGAAGGTGGGCGACGTTGTGGTCCTTCCCATCACCAGCTTCAGCCCTGGAGTCCAGCAGATGGGCGCCAAGGATTACGACGATCCTATGGCCTTTGTCAAACACGACTTTGAGGGTGAGCTCTGAGAAGGTCTAGGCGACTGTCTGTGACTTTGACTAACGAATGCCAGGTACCTGGAAGCCCGAAGAGCTCCGCCATATTGGCGAGCAGAACGAGGAGCAGCAACAGCAGCAGCAGCAGAAGCCCTAGACGCCTCACCGACGTACGATAGTGACGATGCAGCCTCCTTCGGCGCGTTGTCTTTTTTGATATTTGCATCTCGAGCGACGTAACCCACATGTCATAAACTGGGCATGTTTCAGAAATGCCGGTTCGACTCGCCAAGTCGTCTTTATCTGGCGAGAATGGGAAAAATCACATACATATAAACTGCATACCCTAGGGAAACAGGAATAGCATGGAGCTTTTCGGCACATAGAGTCTTGTTACATATTCCTTTGTTTTTCATTTTCATTTTTAGGCATAAAGGTGAAGAAGATCACCAGTGCTCCTCACGGAAAGAGGATTGGAGTGGAGGGAACAGGCCGCTTCATGGTCTAGGTCGGAGCTTGGAGTCTAGGCGACACAAGAGGTGGAATGTTTATCAACTGCAGTTGCCGCTAGCATGGTGATATATATACCCCCAAGGCAGTTTGAAAGCAATGAAGCGATTCTGAAAGTTCATACTTGAGAAGTCGGAGCACGAGTTGACAGTCCCCCATCCCAATCTCACCCAGCTTCGCGATTCAGTCCGCTAGCTCGTGCGAGTCAAGATGATTTCCGTCATAACCGTAGGGCTTTGAACAAGCATTGAGTTGCGTTTAGCCGAGCATTCCCGACCTCTGCCGACCTGAGCATAGAGCCTTGACACGACAATGGAATGCGTGCGTGCCGCATCTTCAAAACCTGGACGAGTGTACCTATCACCGCGCGTCACACTTCCTCAGCGTTTCCTGCCCGTGACCCCTTTTTTAAGGGGGGGTGCTCCCTGTCTGTCTGGCCTGGCAGCAGGTGTGACCCCGCACGGGTTCTCCGCATTTTGACATCTCAGCTGCTGTCAGGCAAGGGAAGGTGGCGGGGGGAGCTCCCCTCCCCTTTCCCCTCCCTCTGCCAAGACATGCAGGCAGCCCGGACTCGGTTCGGGGAAGCGGCCAGACGCGGCGGCTGCCCAGGAACACCCACCAGTTGCTGCTTCGAGGACCAAAACTACCTATCCACCCACCTCCTCTTGCCTAACTAACAGGTGAAGACGATCCGGGAATTGCAACGGCTCATTGCGAGAACTGCCGGGCTGAAGTCGGAGACAACAAGAGAAGCAAGCGAGACATGATAACATCATAGGGACTAAAAACCACACGCACACACCGAATCTCAAGCTCCACGTTGCCAGACTGGTTCACTCACTTTGCAATCTCCACGCCCAAAGCCGAGGTTGAGGATCAGTGAACGAAGATGCCTTCTATGGCCTGCACACGCCTTGCCGCTAGTCTCGCGGCGCGGAGGAGTTTGCCTAGGGCAACGTGCCGGAGAGGTACTGGTGTGGCACCACAGCGGAGAAGCCTCTCTTCCAGCTACGAAGGGCTTAGTTTTAGCCAGGGCCCGAGTGAGGTATGGTACTTCTCCGCCGGCGAGGAGTCCGTGAGAACATGAAGCCAAACTCAAGCGAGAGCGGTGTAGATCTTGCCATGGGAGTTCTTACAGGCGGCATGATTCTACTCGGTCTCACGCAGACGGCACGGGTCCGAACACGCTGACATTATTCAGCCACCGCTTCTCACACAAACCATCCCCGAGCACTTTTCTCAAGTCGTGTCCCTTCATGGTGACCTCCCTGCTGTCATCGCGCGCGCGCCCACCGCCCTCACCTCATCGCCAGCCTCAACATCAACCCCGCTGCCGCCCGTCTCGACCACTACGCTGACATACGCGTCCCTTGACGCCCTCTCCAACACTCTCGCCTCGTCCCTCCGCACTCTCGGCATCCGCAAGGGCGACCGCCTCGCCGTCTCCCTCGGCAACAGCGCCGAGTTTGCCGCCTTGACCTACGCCGCCTTCAAGCTCGGCGCCGTACTGGTTCCGCTAAACCCGGGGTTCAACGCGAAACAGGTTGGCGCGGCGCTTCGACACCTGGGCGTCGAGATGCTCGTGATCGGAAAGATCACAGATCTGCCGTACAAGCCGTGCCGCGGAAGAAGCAACCTCGACCTTTTGCGGACGCTGGTGCCGGATCTGGACAAGGGGACTGTCGAGAGCGAGCAGGTGCCGAGTTTGAAAACCGTCATCGTGCTGGACAACGCGGCCTCGCACCCGCTGGTTGACTTTCCCGCATTCAGGGCGCTGACACCGTACGAGGTGCTGCTGGACGGGTCCGACGGGCCCATCGTGCCGGACGCGCCGCTGGACCCGGCGGAGACGATCAATATCCAGTTCACGTCAGGGACAACGTCCCAGCCCAAGGCAGCGATGCTGACGCACACGGGCATCCTGAACAATGGTCACTTGATCGCGCAGAGGATGGGGCTCGTGCCGCGGGACAGGATCGTCGTGCCGCCGCCGCTGTTTCACTGCTTCGGGTGCGTGCTGGGGTACATGGCGACCGCGACCTCGGGGGCGGCGATCATGTTCCCGAGCCCGGCTTTCGACCCGGTGGCGACGGTGAAGATGGTCGCCGACTACGACGCCACGGGGCTGTACGGCGTGTCGACCATGTTTGTGGCGGTGATGGAGGCGTTGGCGGCGGGGAGCGCGGCGAGACCCGAGGACATGCCGAGAGGGCTGAGGAAAGGCATCGCGGCGGGGAGCTCGGTGCCGGAGAGCCTCATGCGGAGGTTGTACGAGACGCTGGGCCTGCGGGACCTGGTCATCTGCTACGGCATGACGGAGACGAGCCCCGTGAGCTGCATGACGGCGCCCGAAGACGAGTTTGAGAAGCGGACGGGGAGCGTTGGGCGCGCGATGCCGCACACGGCCGTCAAGATCGTCGACCCGCTGGACAGGGGGCGGGTCGTACCGCGTGGGGAGCGCGGGGAGCTGGCGGCGGCAGGGTACCTCGTGATGAAGGGGTACTGGGGGGACGAGGAGAAGACCCGGGAGGTCCGGCGAGAGGAGGCGGACGGGCGGGTGTGGATGTACTCGGGCGACGAGGCGCGCATGGACGACGAGGGATACGTCGAGATCACGGGGCGGATCAAGGACCTCATCATCCGCGCAGGCGAGAACATCCACCCGCTCGAAGTGGAGAACTGCCTCTTCCAGATGGACGGGGTGAAGGAGGCCGCCGTGGTGGGCGTGCCGGACGAGAAGCTCGGGGAGAGCGTCGCCGCCTTCGTGGTCCCACGGAAAGGGTGGGCCGTGGACAGTGAGGGGGGCGCGGGGGACAAGGAAGGGATCACAAAGGATGGCGTGAGGCGGTGGGTGCGGGAACACCTGTCGAGCCACCTGGTGCCGAAGCATGTCTTCTGGGTTGACGAGTACCCCAAGACGCCGAGCGGGAAGATTCAGAAGTTCAAGCTGAGGGACATGGCCAAGGAGCTGCTGCAGGCCGACGAAAAGTCATAGGGTGAAGGATGGTGTGGGATAGGACGCAGGACGGAAGGTCAGATTTGGAGGTGAACCACCTTGGAGGGTTACTTAAAACTACCCTAGTCGGAAAGCACCATGGGCTTTTCATGGAAGCCGCGGCATGTTCTCTAAAGTGTTTGGCTAAGGAATAGCACTATAGTTGAGCAGTATTCGTATATGCTACTCTGCAATTGCGACATTCATGTAGCAGTGAACGTCAGACGTGGACGTCATAATGGGAAGACGAATTCTTGTCCAATGGCCTTCAGTTTTGTCGTTGTTATGGAAAGACAGGGGGCGAAGGGAGGAGTCGGAATGTCAGGGTCTCCGCGGACATGTACCTCAAGTCATTGGTTCTGCTCGAGAACCATGATACCGGACACAAAGACACTCGGGATTTTGACCAATGAGCATGCCACGGAGA
Organism: Colletotrichum zoysiae; assembly: GCA_030867305.1. NCBI lineage: Eukaryota > Fungi > Ascomycota > Sordariomycetes > Glomerellales > Glomerellaceae > Colletotrichum > Colletotrichum zoysiae. Next base: position 68,257 of record MU842819.1, on the reverse strand, counting down.
CAAAAGCCAGGGATGGCCGCCTCATTGGAATCACGAAGGACGGAATTTGGCCTCACAAATCGATTACAACCGCTAAGGCTAGTGCTCGACCTTGAGCGAGAAGTCGACGTGCGGGACGCCCTGGTGGATGGCGCTTGTTGAAAGAATGTCCACGTCTGTTCTCCTGTCAGCGGCCCGAACCCGACGCAAGACCCGGCCGGACAAGCCGAAACCGGGGGGGGGGGGGGGGGGGGGGGGGGGGGGGGGGGGGGGGGGGGGGGGGGAAGGGGGCAACTCACCGTTGCATACGTAGTCCTCCACATTGTCCAGCGTCAGCCCGCCCGAGACCTCGACCAGGAAGTGCTTCTTGCCCGCCCACTTGGTCTTGAGGCTCTTGGCGGCGACCTTGACGCCCTCGCCGGTGAAGTTGTCCAGCATGACGACGTCGGCGCCGGCGGCGATGGCCTCGTCGGCCTCCTCCTCGCTCTGCACCTCGACCTCGACCTTGAGGCTGAAGCCGCCGACGCTCTTGGCCGCCCTGACGGCGTTGGTGATGCTCCCCTTGCTCCAGACGTGGTTGTCCTTGAGCATGATCATGGAGCTCAGGTCCATCCGGTGGGCGTCGGCGCCGCCGACGAGCATGCCGTACTTCTCGACGAGGCGGAACCCGGGCGTCGTCTTGCGCGTCCCGGCGAGGACGCCGGCGTAGCCGGCGGCGCGGAGGTTGACCAGCATGCCCCGCGTCATGCTCGCGACGCCCGAGCACCGCGCTAGGGCGTTGAGGGCCACCCGCTCGCCGAGCAGGATGCCGCGCGCGGGGCCGGTGACGGTGGCGACGCGCATCCTGCCCCTGGGCTGCGCGGCGCCGTGGCCGCGCAGCTCGACGTGCGAGCCCTCCTTGACGTGCCACTCGACGGCGCAGCCGCACTGCGCAAACACCTCGTCGACGAACGGCCGGCCCGCGACGATGCCGCCGGACTTGCCCCAGAGCGTCGCCGTGCGCGCGTCGTTGCCGACGACGAAGCCGCCGTAGTCGAAGGTGGGCGTGTCCTCGGCCAGCCAGGCCGTGACCTGGGTCTTCCAGCTCGGTGGGAGGAGGTGTGCTGGGGAGCCGTGCTCGAGCGGAACGTCCTCCATCGTTGCTGGATTGGCGGGCGGGGAGTGGGGGGAAGGGTCCCGGCTCGCTCGGTTCGTATGCGTTTGCGGGTTTCGATGGGGGAGGGGAGTGCTCGGGTGGTGCACTGTCGGTTCGAGAGGAACTGAGGAGCTTTCGGAGGAGCTGCGGGGGACGTCGAGGGCAGTTCGAAGGTTGAGAAAGAGACAGAGAGAGAGGGGGGGAGAGGGGAGCGGATGATTATATGACGCGAAGCTTGTCGCCACGGTTTGCGTTTCGTGGAACGCTGTTGCCGTTCTCGGCTTCTGTCGGTGCCGCCTTCTGCCGGGTGGGTGGTGGGGTTGTTGGCGGGGACAGCTGGGCTGGGTGATCTGGCGGCCGCGACCAGCTGACGCTTTGACATGGGCATATAATACTGGCCACAATGGCTTCATAACCAGTGTTTAATATTGTCATTACGAAAGGGCGCACTGCAGAAAGGATCATCTTCGTTCTCATCACCTCGGCAACTATTTCATGTCTCGTATTTGCCGCCAGACCCGCTTGTTAGCAAGTAATCGCCGAGCCGGCTTGACGTGGAGAAGCCTTTCGTGAAGAACGACAACCATGTCCATGACGGCCCTCCCAGCTTTGTCTCCGTCAAGGACTAGTACTAGCGGCTCGCCTATGTGTGGTAACCTCAGACAGCGGCTCATCGCGTTCTCGGCCGAAAGACCTAATATCAGGTAGTGCGTCGACGCATCCGCTCTCCAGCAGCTTGCGGCGAGCTAAGCTCCTATCTACGAGGACATGCTTTGGAAGATGCTTGGGGTCCGCACGTCATGCAATTTCCGTCTGTCTCGATGTAATACCGATGGATACGTGCATCAAGAGGAAAAGACGGTCGATCGTGAAGTCGAAACGAACTCACTCATGAGGGTTGTTATAGTGGTTACTGACCGGATGAGAAGTATGACCACGTCTGGGGGGTCCCCGGGGAAGCATAACGTCCCTGGACATTGTGCGTTACCTGCCCCAGGATTTGATCAGTAGGCATTCCCAGGACTTTTGGTGCATTCACAATCACGACCCCGAATCAGGGCCTCCCGGGGACGGCGCTCAAAAGCGCTGGCTTGGTAGCTGGTAGGTTGGTTGCCTTGTTCTCGACCATGATCATAATACCTAACCAGACCTCGCGACGTTGCTTGGGACGTGATTGCGGGTCCAACTACAGTCCGCGATTCCATCGTAGATGGGGACGAGCTTGATTGCTGTTGATTGGTGTGATATTTCTATATAGGTTTCGTCATTTATGCGTGCATGGCGCAGCGTTTGTGTCAACGGGAAAGAAGTTGAACAGATCCGTCGTCAACACGTCGAAATTCAAATCGGAAAACGGGTTCAACACTGGACCCGCGCCAGTCATGGGCATGGTATAATCCGTCAGCGCCTCATGCTGCTGACGGTATCCTCTATTGCTGAAAAAGATGAGGTCGTCAGAGTTTGCGGTGGTGGTCCTGTTCTCCTCGAGCGACGGAAACTGAATGTTGGTCGGGAAGCGGCTGTCCGACCACACCGGCGAAGACTCGGCGGATGCGGCATCTGGAAAAGCACCAGTTGATTTCGACGCATTGATGGACTGCTCAACAGCCCATACGATACGCTTGATGGAGTTGATGGCGTTGGTGACTGGCTCATCTCCGATAAGAGAGTGCAGGCAAGAGATGGCCATCTGGATGAATTCGAGGTTGTGAGGGTGTTTTGCTGGATGGCGTAGGCTATCGTACAGAAGAACAGCGCAGGAAGACTCGATGAAGAAGGCGAGGTACCGACGTGTCTATCGGCCAGCGTTAGTTATATTGCAGCCTCGATCGATTAGAGTGGGGGATCATACCCTGCACTCTTCTGGGCCCCGAAGCATGTTGCTCGTGAAAGCGAGGGCATCCTGTGCAGCATCTGTGCCATGCCGACAGGCCTGCCTAAGCCAGATGTCTCCCATTCCGCTTGATCCCTCACCGGACAAGAGTGCAGCTTCCGCAATCAAGAACGGCCGGTATATCAGGAGAACAATATGAAAATAAACTGGGGCAAATTAGCATCTGATGTGGCCCAAAGGCTAGCCATAGTCCCAGATGTACTTACTGTTGTGCAAGAGCAGACTGGTTTCGGCGTTCCACGCATCCTTCCGCTGGAAAGACGCCGCGGAGCCTAGTCCCCATTTGTCGCCGTATTGGCGGAGTTGACTGTGCAGTCTCTCGGCCTTCCCATAGAGCTGACGGAGGGAGTCAGTCCTCCGATTGTATATCGACTCAATGGTTTCTTCGATAACGCTAGCAAACTGGCAAAGAGCTATCATGGTAGGCTGGCCTTCTGGGTATGGACAGCTGTCAAAATCCGACTTTTTCATCATACTTCGTCGTCCAACTACCAAGCTAAGCCAGCTGGTGCGTTCTTGCGTCAGCTACATGCAAGACTGGAGAGATGACGGGGTGATATGACAAATGCGATAGCTTACATTTCAAGAAAATAAAGACACCAAAGAGTCACAAGTCTTCCTTGGACCTCCTCTCTCCGGGAGATGGCGCTTGTAGTCCCTGCGTGCAAACCCATCGCCAGGGCCTTTCGGCATGCAACGCCATTGTGCAGATACGCAGAGTTCGGCCGCCCCATGTTCAGCTGATAATACGCCGTGAGTATTGAGAATTGTATCATTGTCAGCGTGACAGAATCCTCGTATATGACAGCTTCCTTCTTGGCGTGGACGAAGAGTGACTCTGCTGCATCTGTTTGCGCGGTGCCCAGGGCTCCTAATGCGAGAGCTGCGAGAAACACGGTTTTCTTTTGCGGCTGGATGACCGATTCTGCGACGTTGGAGAACAAGGCCGGGATCATTTCGTCCAGTTCGTGAGGGGTGAAGAAGGGTAAGGTTGAGAGATGGGTGTTTTTGAATTGTGCAACGAACTCCTCTGCCTGTGCTGGTGAGATCGGGCACGTTGCAGGCTGCATCGGCTCGACGTTAATCTTCAGCGGCATGCCGAAAAATATGTTGCGTTGCATAAACATGTCTAACCCCGGCCCTCCCTCCTGAACATCTCGGGCGAGGCTGTGACCGTATTGTCCAGACAGAAGACCCCGATGAATCTGTTGCAGAAAGGCGGAGTTGGACGAAGGTCCGTAGAAGAGCTGTGTGCTATCGGTGGATTTTGGAGCATGATGGGCGGCGGCAACGCTGTGGTAGACTTCCGTCTGCGCGACTTGTTGTTGTTGTTCCTCGACCGATCGATGAGAGCCGGCTTCGTCCCGGCGGCCGTGCTCAGAAGCCGGCGTCGACGCGCCACGGAGCGTCTCGACATCCGCAGCCGCCGCAGCGGCTCGCTTTGTCGACAGCCGTACGCGCGGCTTAAGCCGATAGACGCAGTCCGATGGCTTGTTCTCGCATTGGAGACAAGGTTTTTGCCCAGAGCACTTCACTTTGCGGCGGCGGCATGGCTCGCAGGCTTTGGGAATCTTGCCGCCGAACTTGCTGCTGCCGTTGGACTGCATTCCGGCATTAATAACCCCGAGAAGTGAGACCCGCTAATGCAACCAAGGCCAAGCTGAGGCACAGCAGCAGGCGCGCGGAAGTGAAGATAACTCCCCAATTCCGAGAGAAGTTTCGGCGGGTTATCCAGATGATGACAGGAGAAGGATGTGATGAAAATGGCCTTGGCTGTTGAGCCGAAATGGAATGACGTAAATCCGTAATTCCGATAAGTCCGCAATCATCGTGACGCGATTTGGATCCACTCTGCGGCTAGCGAACAAGTTACAGAGCTTTGAAAGCATCAAGACCGAATTATGTAGGACACATAATGGTTGCAACACTTTTCGGCAAATCGGATGCAACAACTGAAGTCGGCGGGACGCTGGCAGGATTCCTGCTCATAGTGGAAGCTAGGTATGCGCGATTGATAAAGTTAGATATATTACCTTACAATAGCAGACATTACGGCCAGCGGTGTGTTGACATACTGCACAGGGCACTGGGTACCAGCCGATAGCTGCTAGATAAGCTATGTCGCCTTAGCCCACGAAAGACCACAGCACATATCTTGATCAGTGGAATTTACCGTCCAAGACCGACACTAGGACCATGCCCGGCCACCGTATACTTCCAAGAGGTTTCAATACACCTGAATGCATACCACATGATACGCAGGGCCGACAAAACGGAATCCTCCGTGTGCATGTCGCCGATCAGCAACACGTAAATTATTACATGTCTGTTCAAGCTTATATTCGGATGTGGCTCCTTATGCTGGCCACCATCCCTCATAAGGCAGAACATGAAGTTCCGAGGTTTCTTTCAATATGCGTCGTTCTCAGGCTGTGACAGCAAGTCATCTTGTGTTCGGAGAATTGTACCCAATGGATTGCTACTTGGCAAGGCTCAAATCCGACGGTCCACGCAGCTTTTAAGTATATTCTACTCAATACCTTGTGCGCTGATACAACATACTCAATCATTCGCCCTCCATAGGATTGGTGGAATTTCGCCACCAGTAGAACGCAATGCCTGTGTTGTCTCCACTTCCGGCGAGGGTCCCCATGAGTGCCCGGTCCCGATTCAATCCGTGGTGAAAGCTCGGTCCTTATCAAGGTGGCAGAGATGTCGAGGAAACTGAAGAACTGCACTGAGGTACATTTTCAAGGCAATGGGTTTCTCGTAGTCGCCAAGTACACCCTAATAGCGATACAGTTAAAAAAAACAAAAAACCCCGCAGTATAAGTATTATGCCCAATACTCAACACAATAACAAAGTTTGGTTTATCTACGGATAGAAAGACAATACCATGGATATTGTAAAAAGACCCCTATGAGCCAAGTCTGCTGCCGGAGCTTTCGGAGATGAGATGCTGAAGAACTGCACCAGGAAAGAGTAATGTATTGCTCTGCGTCATCTGGCTTGGACGATGGTTTCATCTAATATTTTTGCGCTGGCAATTACCCTGCCAACTGCGAAGGACTCGCTCCTAGTGAGTAGAGCAGAAGTCTTTAGAATACATTGGATGCAGGGCATATTATGGATGACCCAACTGAAAACATGACCAACCGTGAACGGTGATTAGATAGAAAATAACACTGCTGTAATCAACCTGGGCATTTGTCTTGGCTTCAAGAACCCAGTCCTCCTGGCCGTAGGTCTTGGCGTGCTCGAATCAGTTTTCAGGGGATGCCATTCGCCATTCAATCCGGGCAGTACGTCGATATCTTCTTGCCTACCAGAAAAGATCCCATCATTCGAGTTCCCGAACTTTGGAAACGCCAGAGAGACTGTTAGTAAACAAATATATCCGCATTCAATTTCCTTGAAATCGGGCGTCTAGTTGCTTCAACCAGAAAGTGCACCATGACCTAATCTCGTATTGTTGTATCATTCTAATCCAAACAATGGATATGAACCAAGAACACGGAGTCTTCTTGTTGATTACAACCCCACCTTGACTTTCCCCCGATATCGAGAACTTTAATTTACTTGTGGTTACCTGTCAAGCCCGGCTGGTCAAGGTTGTGTTAACAACCCCCCTCCCTACAAACGTTAACTTTGACCAAAACCTAGGGCCCCTGGGTAGTTACTCTTCCTTCGTAGGCTTTTCCGCTGTTGATTTGCCTTGGGTAACCCAATACTTGACTTTCGAAAGGCGTTTAGGACAAGCGGCGTAGCCCACACACAAAGTTTGGCACCAAGTAAACAAGGTAACGGTCAGGTGGTTATGGGCATAGCTGTACGTGATGGTTGGTAGATGGCGAAATAGATGAATACAGCCATCTTGGCAGTTGAATCCTGTGGCCGAGAAGCTTATTTATGCCGAAGTCACCGGTCGAAAGGAATGGGTCGGACGAGGGATTTGCACGTCTTCTACGACACTTTGGAATCGAGTCAAACAAACGCGCACAGTCGACGGGGACGCCGACTTAACCTATTCGTATCACGCCATCCCGTAACATGTTCTTGTCGAAATTGTTCGCACGCAGCTTGGAACAAGCACAATTCTCACACGAGCTCCCGTTTCATCCCAACATATTCGTGCCCATGCCTTCTAATCGGGAATACAAAGCGCTTCTTCCTAGTAGGTAGGGCCTTTGGGGAATTCACCTGGACCCTGGAACAACCATCCCGCTCTCTCCCAGAGTTTCACATCTGGCTACCATAGGCCCTGTCTTTGACACAACCAAGAACGGCCTGGGTCTCTGACGCGAAAATAAGCGATCATACGACGAACTCTATTCTTGAGGTGTTACGACGGTACGAGTCAGATCTTGAGAACGATGACTCTCACCTCGCGTATTCTTGGAGTATTTTATCAAGAGGTTGAAACCCCCATGCTGCGTTCGGGACATTGTTGGGAAAAGTACCGCTTACTACGCTGTGTCGTGCTGAACTGTGCAGCAATGAGTCTCGCCGTGCGGCTTATAACATCTCGAATTGAGCGACTCGAGAAGCAATGAGCAATGCTACAAATCCGATTGCCGCGTTTCCTCCTCCGCCGGGCGTCATTCCCAATTTCGAGAATCCTCGAGATGCTGGCTGGGTGCTGAATATTGTAGCAATGAGTGTCATGATGGGAATCACGACAGTTTCGTTTGCTATCAGAGTATATGTAAAAACTTTTCAATCAAGTATGCTTCTCCCAGAAGACTGTACGTTTTACCAAAGAAATAATCAAACTAAACGACATGAAGCTGAAACTTGGTACAGGGACTTGTGCTGTGTCATACGTAGGTGTCATGCCAAAATCAGGTGTTGCGGAGGAGACGTCACAAACTAACTGTTCTAGATTCTCACTATGCTCTACATTGCGGTTGTATATGTGATGTCGCATTACGGCGAGGGATACCATGCCTGGGAGATTACGAAGGAGGCATATCAGGAGGTCATGCGGGTTTGTATTCCGCGTAGAGATCCCAATGGAAATTGACTAACGCAGAATCATATAGTGGCTCTATGCGAGTTCCGTTATATACATACCGGCGGCATACTTCACAAAGGTGACGCTTCTGCTCTTCGAAGCTCGAGTTTTTGAAGTCCGCGAGCGAACCGCCCGCGGGATTCGGATCTTCATCATCACCCTGTTCATCAGCTATATACCCGTACAGACAGTGAAAACGGTCATTTGTCTGCCCATATCTGCATTCTGGGACCCTCATACACCGAACCCGAAGTGTCTCAACCAGCGCAGGATCTTCATCGCCGACATGAGCCTGGCGATCTTAACCGATGTCGTAATTGTTGTACTTCCGATAACGCTTCTTTGGGGTCTGCGTTTGCCCTTTTGGAAGAAGATTAAGATCCTGACGCTTGTCGGTGCGGGCGGCATTGCCACAGCCGTTACTATCTATCGCATGTACCTTGTTGTCCAATTCCTCGGGTCCAAAGATGTGACTGCCGATTTCGTCGTCTTGGACATTGTAACGTAAGTCTGGCGATTCACTGGATTAAAATGTGGCCAGTTGATTAACCATCAGATTAGAGCACTGGAGCTTGTCATTGGTTTGGTTTGCGCATGTTTGCCATCCATAAATATCCTTTACGAGCGCCTGAGAAAATATGACTCGAAGCCCACAGGCAACATGCCCAGAACTGTGCGCGAGGTCAAGCACAAGAAGCAGAATTCCCAGAGTACATCCTTCCTATGGAGTCTGGTAACTGGGAAGCAAACAAGATCTGCTCGTACTGAGATCCCCAGGACAGAGGGTGCTAACAGCCCACGACTCAAAACGAACTTTGACACTGGTTTGACGACTCTCAGTGGCCAAACAATGGAAACAACCATTAATTCCGTCATAAACGAAGAATTGGAAACACCTGCGGTGGAGCATGTTGGAGTTTGTGCTTTATGAAATCCCTGAGTAAATCCGATTGACCGCCAACGAGTGTGATAGCTAGTGGTAGAGGCCGAAGGCTTTTCAAAGGGATCTGAATTAGAGTCAGTAAGTCAAAGCACCCACTTTTCGCCCACCCCTGCTTTTCGCCCACCCAGAAAATGCCGCCTAGCCACCGACTTTCTAGATACCCTTATTATATATACTATAATAACAATTTCTATTCTTTATTAAATCACTTTATTTTTTTAGAATACCTTCTTTATCACCTAATAGTCTAATATACTAAATATAAGGTTAATTAGGTACTTATAGATATTATAGGTAGTATATTAACCTAAGAGGCCTCTAAGCAGTAGGGTATACTATAATTAACCCTTTAATATTATCTTAACAGCACCTAGTAGAGGGCTGCTGCTTTTAAAGACCTCTAATAACTATCCTATAACTAAGAGACTAAGCTAGCTAGCTAGGTGTAAATACAGGCTAACCTTAGGCTCCTACTAACCTATTAACAGCTAAAGGATTTTACCTAGTGTATTCTTAAGGTAATAAGTAATAACCAGCCTATTAGTAAGTAATAGGTAAATACCTTCCTATAAAGAAACCCCTTTATTAAGGTCTAGAGAAGTTACTCTATTAATTCTTAATATATTAATAGAGTATATACTAAGGTTATTAGGGACTAGTTTAAATATCTTATAATACCTTATATTTAGGCTATTAAACTAACTAACTAATATAATATAGATAAGACTAATATCCTTAAGGGTAAAGGAGATAATAGGCTAGTACTAGAAAGGGCTATAACTAATTTAGTAAAAAAAAAACAGCCTAGTTTATAAGTATAGGTATCTATTATTAAGTATATATCTACTAAAGGTATTTATATTTATCCTTTAGTTATATATAAAGGTAAGATAGTTTAGTAGTAGTAGTTTCCTTTAGATCTTAGCCCTTATAATAGATAGGAGTTTATAGTAATAAAGAATAAATAGACTACTAATACTACTACTATTAAGTAGTTATAGAGGGTCTTCTTACTTTAGACTACTCTTTAGACTAATAAGGTAAGGCTTTTTATCTTAAATAGGTATAAAAGCTATATAATAATAGACTTTATATAGAAATACTATAAAAATAATATCTATCTCTTATTTTTACCTCTATATACCTCCTATATCCTCTAGCTATTAGATTAAGCAGTCTTTAGACCTATAAAGGTATCCTATTATAAGGAGCTAGGTTACCTCTTATAATAGAATAATTTAACTATTATAGGTAAGAGGAACTTTATTTCTTACTATTAAAGGGCTTACTAAGCTAGAATAACTACTAGTAATATTAAGAGTAACTAGAAATATACTAGGTTATAGCCTATTACTATTATAAAGCCACTTATAAGCTTCCTTCTATTACTAACAGTATTATTAGTATTATTAGCCCTATTAATACTACTTAATAAGTCTAAAGGAGGTAGAAATAGGCTTTTAAATACTAAATATATAGAGGATTAAGCGTCTGCTTTATCTACTATTAAGTAGTCTATATTAAAAAAGGTAAAAGACCTTAAAGACTAGCTATATATATTTACCTAACTAGAATAAAATATTACTATATAACGCTAGTTATTTAAAAAGGTAAAAAAAGGCTTCTAAAAGCAGTTATATACCCTAGCTGCTACCTAGTAAAAAATAGAGCTTCTAGAGGCTAAAGTAGCTAATACTACTAGTAGAAAAAGGAAGGCTATTACACTAGACCCTAATATAAAGTTTATAATAATTACAGAGGTATAGTAAGCTTAGCAGGAGGCTAGTAAGGTTAAAAGTAATATAGATAAATCTGCTGTATTAGATTTACCTAGTAAGGCTAAAAGCTGTATTATTATAGCTTTAAGAGGTAGTTAATAGTTAATTAAATAAAGGGTAGTAGTAGTGATAGTATTATTTTCTAGGTGGGCGAAAAGCAGGGGTGGGCGAAAAGTGGGTGCTTTGACTTATAGCGGTGAAAACAGCATAAGATCGACTGGATAAAATAATACTGAAAAGCTATTTGGGAAAGAGCAGTGCCTGTAGGAGATCGAACGACGGTAGCGGAAGACAGCAAGCCTCCCCGGCTTGGGCTCATGGCCCATCATCCGCCGATTGAGAGAACCTGGCCCCCATTGATACCAATCACATAGTGGTCTGAGTTTTGCGTGAAATTTCATCATGTTTGTCTGTCCACCGTCCACGTCTCACGTTGAGGAATAACAAAGGATAGGGTACCCTAATCTGATACCAGGTAATCATTAGAGAATTCCGTCACCGAGTAAAAATAATAGGGAGAGCTTTTTTAGAGTTCAAATATAGAGAAAAGTTATTGAATCATATGAGAACCCCGGCGTACCATCTTTGAGTATAGTATTTGTAGTCTAGAACAGCATCTTGGATTTCACAGTTCAATGGTACGCTGTCATTGATTCTCGTGACTACACAAAATCAGGATTCGGTGTACATCCTTTGTATTAGGCGCGAAAATAACTGGCCGATACATACTGAGGTCTTATGATTTCAACCCTGGAACGAAGTCTTCTTAAGGTTTCGCAAATTTGCAATCGCCTCTCTCCAGATGGGCGGACCTTATTTGGCGGGGGCGCTGGCGGCTTTGACGTCGTGGTGGGTCCAAAACCGCCCTGCATCACAATTATTATTATCGATGTCATTGTCCTGGGGGCGGAACTTGTCAAAGATTAGGCCATAGTCCCGGATCTTTCTTCTATTGTTAAGTTTATGTTGACAACTTCTCATAGTCATTCCGAGACAAATTGGGTTTGTAAGATGGAAGCAGGCTTGCCGATGGCAAGTCGTGGCGGAGTTACCAAATCAGCCCCTGCGGAAGGAGTGAACGGCATGGCGGGTCGGTTAATGCCGCGAATAGCAAATTGTAAACGAGAGTTGTACTGCACAAGGAAGCGTGTTTGCTTTGGTGGTTCCTTGGCTTGTGGAGGACTACAATGGTGACGACAAGAACTCTTGGTTCGGAAAGTCTCGGCAAGGAGAAGCTTGGCCATCAAGGTTGTACAAGTATATACGCGACTGGGATGGAATTGGCTCAATCCACGAATGTCTTCGGTAATGGTCTGGTTGATCATATGCAGATGGGCGGGAAACAGCTTCTTGATCCGACAGCTGCAGCATCTCGCACGAATGCAATCTCTTGACGCAATCTATCGATGTTACATAATTTGATTCGTTCGAGAAGGTGAGCCCGCGTAAAGGCTTTGAATGACATCGTGACTGGCATCGTCTAGTGGCAATGATCGGGTGATATGCGGGAGTGTTACACCGCCGCGCTTGGCATACTTGTAGGCGCTGCCCAATACCATGTCCCCAACCAATTGCAACCTCTTGATTAGGGGCATTTCCGTACACTTGTGCTTGTCGCCAAGCCCGGGCGGGTATGTAGGTAAATTTGAGTCGAAGGATGGTGGACTGCCGGGCCGGAGCACTGTGGCTGCTGATTCGCTTTACCAAGTACCGAGCGGGTCTTGTCCGAAAGACACCTGCTTCTTCGGGTAGTAGTGCGCCGCATCGCGACATTGGGAACTTACTGCATAGTATGGCTCTATGGCTCCAACCTTCCAATCGATGCTTTTCGACCTTCTGTTTCCAGCAGGAAGAAAAATGAAAAAAAAACATGTTTCGAGGTGTTAAGCGGTGGGACACAACGAGGCCCAAAGGTTAGTCCATGGATGCCAACGCCTGCTCATGACTGACTGGAAAGAGATAAAAGAGATCTAACTGCGCGTGATCAATGAGAACTTTGGATGTGCACCTCTCCCGATCTTTGTCTCCCGAAGTGATCATTGTGGTTCATCCGTCAATCCATTCCTATTCTCAACCCCCAAGGACCCCCTGTTGAACCACGCAAGATGAAGGCTACCACCTTGGCAACCCTGGCCGTCTCGGCGCTCCTTTCGGGAGCCTCGGCCAAGGAGATGGCGCCTAGTGAGCTCGTCTCTGAGATCTACGACAGCGGTGTCATCCACAAGGACATCATGGCCCGTAAGAAGGTATGCAGGCTTCCAATCTAAGATTCGTAACGCCTCTGCTAACTTCAGTCCACAGGCATCATGGGACCGCCAGATCGAGAACGGAGAGATGGATTCTACCGTCTACAGAAGCCGTCTCGCCGAAGAGGGCCCCGTCGCCTGTGTCAATGGTGTTGCCGAGGTTGTCCCTGGCGACGACAACAACACGTTTAGGTGCAACAAGGTGGACTTCTACGACTTCAAGAGCCACGCCGACCTGGGATCAAAAGCCGGCCAGGGATCCTCGTCGTGGGGATGGACGAGCCCTGACGGTCGCGAGTTTGCCATCATCGCTCAGGCTGACGGTGCTGCCTTTGCCGAGATCACCGCTGAGGGCAAGCTTGTCTACCTTGGTCGTCTTCCTCAATACTCTACGCAGTCCATCTGGCGCGAGCTCCGTGGATACAAGAACTACGTTGTCATCGGCAGCGAGGCTTCCCGCCATGGCGTTCAGATTTTTGATCTGACCAAGGTCGGTCGCATTGTGAATCATTATTGGTGCTCAAACGATGCTAACTTGTGATGGTAGTTGTTGGATATCGACCCCGCAAACCCCATCACTTTCAGCAACCAGGGCGATCTGACAGGCTGGTGGAACGGCTTGCCTGCGGGTTCCACCCACAACATCGTCATCAATGAGGAGAAGCAGTACGCTGTTGCCGTCGGCGCTCAGCCTCGCACCAGTGCCTGCCGCTCTGGTCTGATCTTCATCGACCTTAGCGATCCCTCCAAACCCACCTCCCCCGGTTGTGCTGCCGGCGATGGTTACGTCCATGATGCTCAGTGCCTCGTTTACCGTGGCCCTGATGAGAAGTACTTCGGCCGTGACATCTGCTACGGCTACAACGAAGACACCTTGACCATTTACGACGTTACCAACAAGAACGAGACCAAAATCATCTCCCGTACCTCCTACGAGGGTGCTAGCTGTAAGATGCTGTATGCGCAACGGCCTGATTCTCCTACTGACTATAAATGCAGACACTCACCAGGGCTGGGTTACGAACACGGAGTGGCAGGAGTACCTTGTCCTCGACGACGAGTACGATGAGGTTGATGCAACTGGACCTGCTGCATCCGGTTACCCCGTCACCTACTTCTGGGACATCAGAAGCCTCGAGGCTCCCAAGCAAACTGGGTAGGTCGCTCCTTTCCTTTTACCGTCCTATCCTCTGTTCAACTGAGCACTGACTCATCTTGTTTTATAGCTTCTACCGCAGCGAAGCCTACGGCATTGACCACAACCAGTTTGTCATCGATGGCTTTGCATTCCAGAGCCATTACGGTGCCGGTCTTCGCATTCTCGATGTTTCTTCCCTGCCCGAGGACCCCACCGGAGGCAAGGTTTCCGAGGTTGGGTTCTTCGACATTTACCCTGAGGATGACAAGATGCCTAACGGGGGCTCTATCGACTTTGTCGGTACTTGGAGCCACTACCCCTACTTCAAGAGTGGCCACATCCTGATCAATACCATTGAGCGTGGTGCATTCGTTGTGAAGCGCACTGCCTAAAAGACTTGAGCATGTATGATGAGCAGGGAATTCGGTCTGACAACTGCCGTCTGCCAACTCGTGGGGCTTTCAAGCCAGACGGTAGTAGTAGTTATTGATAACGAAAACTATGAACTGAAGATATCCAAGAGAGGATGTTTCGGGCAGATTTAGGCCAGCGCACATTCACCAAACATTCGATATGAAAGATATTTTTCTTAATCAGGAGCAGTCGAATAAGGAGAGAAAAAGATTGGTGTTTATTTAGTCTGGATGGAGAAGCTCAAGTGAATGAACCTTCCATAGAAGGATAGCTGTAGGTTGTTGCGTGGCTTCAAACAACCAGTCACTGGAGTTTAGATTCTTAGATTCTCAGGCAAGCATTTGAAGATATGAACCACAATCTCTGCGTTGACCTATAACGAGTTGTCATGGGGGATATATAAGGCGTTGATTGCTGCCCGTAATTAACGGCGTCGTTTTGGCGATATAAGTGCTTATAAGTAGTGGGATGACGGACTGTTACTATGAAGTCCTTATTGGGAGTAAACTAGACACTCTTGATCTTGTTTAGGACCTTCATGTTCAGAGCTCTCAAATCTGCCCTTGCCGCTTTGTCAATGACTCACCAGATGTACGTCATAGAAGAGTTAGTAAGACTGAACCCGTAGCACATTATCTGATAATTATCCACTTTCTTGTTCTAATGCCATATTCACGACTTCATGGGTAGCGATATAGGAATTCTTTATGACTGGGAGCAGCCTGTGTGTATTGACCGAACAGCACATCTGTACACGTCTAAGAACAACACATTTGTACACGTCTATGAACAACACATTTGTACACGTGTATGCGGCTGTGATGTATTTCAAAGTTACACCTAAACCAACCACCCACCCCACTTTTAAGCCACGCCTGCATACTGCATCCGAACCATCCGAGTCTACCTTCATGTAAGTAAAACAAAAGTCCTATCTCCAAATAGTAAGTAGTTTCACTAATACAAAGTATATCGGGTAAGTAAAAATAGGCTTTATCTAGACAGATAATACATCTGGTGTATCTAAATTAGTTAGTGAGGCCAAAAGTCATATTCTGGTAGGTTGTGACGCTAATGAACTAAGTATATGTAGTAGCAATAGTGGTGATGATAAGGGTTTCAATGCAGACGCGTAACCAGGGTAGCTAGATTAGGCCGTTCGTTCCCACATACAAACTCACCAGTACACCACATCAGCATGTTATACAATGACTTACCTGCACAGTTACACCTTTCACTAGAGACAAATTCTCGAATGAAGCTCATGACTTTATAGCTAGATGTGGCTGTCCCGGTCTGGGGTCACGGGTGACTAGATGCTTCACCCTGGTCGGCGGACCAAAGCTACAACGACTATGCATGAAGGTTTATCACGAGGGCAATCTATCAAAACTTTCAAGATTCTGCAATCCGTAAATCGATTTTTTTTCAAAAGTTTGGAGTGAAGTTCGATCATCCAGCGTCAAAAAGAAGAAGTTAACAGCATATCGGTTCTGATATGCACCGCCGTGGAGAGGACATGTGCACATACCTACTGATCGAATCAAGGTCCGCTCCATCGTGGCAACTGGGATATGGTCCGGGAATCCAATTAGAGTTAGCAACGAAGATCGAAGGGATATTTTTCGCGGCCGTGATTTTTCCTTGGCAGCGATCAAGTATTTACTAGCCTTTGGATCCGAAATGGGCTGGTCTCATCATCCAGGCGTCTCTGACAGGTATATAAGGCAAATATGCTCACCAGTCTAATTCACATATTTTGGGGCTATGATAAGCAGTCACTTGCTCAAACGGTCTGAAAACAGCGCTTAATTATATTTCTTTCCGACCGAATAGGCTAGCTTTCAAGATGGTAGTTGTTGCCAAAGGCGTAGTACAAGGCGTCGTTGGCTCGCTATTCTCAGTCTATGCAGTTCTGAGCCAAAACCAGACCAACGGGTACGTTTAATCGCTCTAGGCCTTCAAAGCATCAGAAAGACGCAAAACGCTTAAATTAATGCCATTGCAGAAACTCGACTCTCGGCACTCCCACGGCTCCCAAACTACCGCACTTCATGCGCAACAATCCTCTTCCTTACGGCTTTCCATGGGGAAGACTGACTGCAAACGGCACCAACTATTACAATGAGTGGCCTAATACTGGAGTTACACGCAACTACGATTTCACAGTTAGTCGCGGAACTATTGCTCCTGATGGCTATGAACGAAAAGTCCTTCTGGTAAATGGCGCATTTCCTGGACCGACCATTGAAGCCAACTGGGGAGATTGGATCGAAGTCAAGGTGACCAACAATATCACTGATGACCCTGAAGGCACTGCTATTCACTGGCATGGCTTTCAACAAAGAAATACTCAGTGGGAAGACGGTGTACCCGCGATTTCACAGTGTCCTATTGCTCCAGGCAAAACCTATATCTATAGGTTTCAGGCGACGCTGTATGGTACTACATGGTATCACCCTCATTATTCCTCACAGTATGCTGGTGGTTTGTTTGGACCTATGGTTATCTACGGCCCCATCAAGTCTCAGCCTGAGATTGATCTTGGCCCTGTCCTTCTTTCAGGTAAGAACCTATTATTAGGGATAAGCTTAATAACTGAATATTTTCAGATTGGTATCATAAGCAGTACTTTGAATTGGTCGAGGATATTCTCCAGGTGGGCGGAAACGGCACAGTACTCTCAGACAACAACCTCATCAACGGCAAGGGCAACTTTGACTGCTCCACAGTTGCTGCTGGAGACAGCACAAAGTGTACTAACAACGCCGGAATCTCCAAGTTCACTTTCCAGAAAGGCAAGACTCACCGGCTTCGTCTAATCAACTCTGGTGCTGAGGCTTTTCAGCGCTTCTCTGTCGACGACCATACTTTGACAGTTATTGCAAATGACTTCGTCGAGGTAGAGCCTTATGATACTAAAGTTGTTACCCTTGGCATTGGTCAGAGAACTGACGTTCTGGTTAAAGCTAACGCTGCCAATAACAATACCCGGGGCTCCTACTGGATGCGAAGTAATATCTCAAGCTGTAGTATGACAAATCAACCGCTTGGAATTGCTGCGGTTTATTACGATCAGGCTGATCAGACTTTGGCTCCTACCAGCACGGCATGGGATGTCCCTGACCCCGGCAACTGCGTTAACGATGATCTCGCCATCACAAAGCCGGTTATGAAGTTAAAGCCGGCTGCAGCTGCTGTCAACAAAACGATGGAAATAAACGTATTCCGTAACGCATCTGGCATTATTCAGTGGTCACTTGATGGCGTCGTCTTCCGCGGCAACTTTAATCAGCCGACACTCCTCAAATATAAAAAAGGAGACCTGGCCTTTGATGATGATTGGAACGTCGACAACTTTGGAAATAATGGTAGCATTATTGTGGTCGTCAGCAATAACAGCCCTGTGGCGTAAGTCTAATCGCCCCCAGCTTTATTGACAAACATTACCGAATAACACTCAACCAGGCATCCTATGCATCTTCACGGTTTCAACATGTACATTCTCCACGAGGGTGGAGGCCTAACATGGGACGGAACAATCACAAACCCTGACAACCCGCAGCGTCGTGATGTCCAACAGGTTCGCGCTGGCGGACACATGGTGATGCAGTTTGACTCGAACGAGAACCCTGGAGTCTGGCCCTTTCATTGCCACATTGCTTGGCACTCCTCGGCTGGCTTGTTTGCACAGTTCTTGGTACAGCTGGAGAAAGTCAAGCAACTGAACATACCCCAGAAAGTCACAGACACTTGCACAGACTGGCACCTGTGGACCCAGAGCAACATCCCGGACGTGATAGACAGCGGGCAGTAGAGCCTGATATTTCTATTTCTGTCTATAATGATATATCTCTTCATTCGTGCCATGTTCATCTGAGTTTAGCTGGGGAGTAATCGACAAACTGCTTCGAGGTTGCATTTCAAGACACGACAACGTAAATAGATAAATTTATCAAATACCAAACAATGTTCATCCGTACACGATTCGATATAGTGACCAACTATGGTGACGGAATGAGTTTGTTGTGTAACATAATTATAATAATTTGATGATGTACAAAGCTACCTGGTGCAAGTTTGATCCGTAATATCCTGCACATCCGACGACGCGTTCCCGTTGACCTGGATGTTCCAAACCATTGGATTGATTCCGTCTCGAAAAAATTCGAATGGCGTAAGAGGCTCTTTGGCTACTTATGGGTTGCTGAGCCGCAACTATGGCTGTCGAAACCCGAGCCGTTGTGCCTCTCCTGTGCCCTCGCGACAATGCCATCCCCAGCTTCAAGATACTGAATTTTGTGGAACATGGTCGAAGACAGTACGTAATTGTCAGTTTTCGTAAACCTGCACAAGGCACCCGGAAACCCCGGCGATGAAAGCTAGAATTTCTGTTTCCTCAGAGTCTTTCGGTGTTCCGTGCGACTTAGCGCTTCATCCAATCATCGTTTCAAACAGTGGATCAAGCAGTACTTTGAAAGGTTCCTCCTAAGAGCACCTTGCTTAGATATGCAGGGGTGACTGTCAACTTAAACTTTGGGGATGAAATTTGAACTAGCTTCTTAATGGCATGGCTCTGTAGGCTAATATCGCCTGAAATGCTGTCACAGAAGCTTCAGCCACTTCCACAACTTGTATCAGCTTTGCCAGGTACCATATCACGTGGCGTCTCACCCTCCATTGCATATATGTCAGATGCTTCTTCCTGCATTTCTACTTTCATAGAATAAGCCTTTGTGATCCCGATTCCTTTGGGCCCTGCTGTATGCTTAAACTTGTGAAAAATGTATGTACTGAGGAAGCCGGTATTTCTTTGATCGCACCCGTCTCTAATCCATTACCCGCTTCCTTCGTGCTGTAATACATCAATAATCCAGGGACGTTTTGAGTGCCTTGTATAACAAACACTCCTGCAAAATGATACGGTGTGTGTTGTGTCTGTTGGCGTGAGAGCACAAAGATTACCCAGAGGTCTTAGTCATCAGTGTGCTTTGAGAAGATCCCCATACTCACAAGTGATCGGCACTGACCGGATTGATTATTACACTTACCACCCCTGGGTTGTAGTAAATATGTAGGCGTCATAGCATCATATAATTGGGATCTAACCTCCGTAAACTTTCAGCTTGGACAAACGCAGCACTTCTCCAACCGATGTGCGGACGATGGATGCAATCTATAATTGGTCGACTGACTTCATGTAGCCTGAGCGGCAAGTTTCAGAGGAATGCGTTGTACCTTCCCGCTACGGTAATTTATGCGTGATATAAAGGAAAACCAGGATTAAGGTCAACAGCAATCATGAAACAAGAGCACATTACGCAAGTTGTTGCCTTGTTGGGCGCATGGAGAGATATAAGAAGCGCCGCAGGCCTTTCATTGAGATTCAAGATTCCTCATTAAGCCATCTACTATTTGATTACCGAACTTGAACAAACTCATACTCACCAAGTCGATCAACATGGCTGGTCCACCTAATATTGGACCTGCAAGGCTCATTTTTGATGTTGTAGGAGATGTACCGGACTGGAAAGAGGAATACAAGAAATTCCTGTTAGCTGTCAAAGACTCGGAGGGTTATTTCCGCTACCGATGGGGTCCCTGGAAAGAGGACATGACCAAGTTGGAGATAATGGCTAGTACGTACTATTTCTTTCCACTGACACCGATCTATTATTTCCAGCTTGTGGCTCTCGTTACTTACGATGGTATGTCTCTAATAGCTTGGGACTCTCCGGAGAATCGCGCTGCATTCGGGAAGTCCCCTCAACACCAGAAAGCAATCGAGGCTCTAACGCCAGTACTTGCTGGGCCCATGCCTGCTAAATGTCCAAGATTTGATCTTGATATAAGCACATTCCGCCCTCCGCCGCCTCAGGTCATCAATAGCCCTATTTGTGAGGTTATCACTGTTCGCAACTGTCGCGGCAACGCAGAAGAGATGGCTGCTAGGCTCAAAAAAGCAGAAACCTTGCCAGGTTGTTTCGCCGCCCACTCGGGTGTTGGGGCATCAAATACATCGGATCAGGGAACTGTCTGGCTTGGGTTTGTTGGGTGGAGGGACTTCGAGTCAAGCAAGGATGCGGACAAATCGGTTTATATGCCACATGATGAAGGCGATGTGGAGGCCCATCACATCAACTTTAACTTCCCTATTAAGGGGTTTTCTGTTACCAACCCTGGAAGATAAATCGTCCTGGTAGACATTTATTTAAGTCTCGCGGCACAGAATCAAAGTATGTTATCACCCTATGAAGGAAAACCTTAATTTTCAAACGGTGGAAAAGAGAGCATCGTTACTAAACGATACATAAAGAACCGTCAATAAAGCTTCCTTGTATATTACTTAATGATATCTTACTTCTCCCAACAACGGGACGAACAACTGCTAGAGCGCTGGAGTGATAATTATGTGCTTTCATGGTGGAAAGCCTAGACGTCTTTCATAAATTAAGTGCTAGCAAGTCGCCAAATAGAAGGTTGACAAGAAATCATATTGTACTGTTGCGCCTCGCGCTGAGAGTACTATTCTTATCCGGTTTCTGTGTGGCCTTGCTAAGTGCACTGTGGACTTGAAAAAACGCGTAACCAGCTTGATATTAACAACTTGACTACGCTAAAAAAGGAGCCTGTGAATCCCTTGTTTCTCCTTCACCCTGTTCATTCCCTTTGTGGACCCCTTTCCAAAACTTGGATCACCTCAGCCAGCGCCTCCCGAAATAGCAGCATGGCGTAAATATTATGAAAGCGAAGCAGTAAATCCGGTTTGATAGGTTGGTCGACAGTTGGGTTACATGCCATATGTTCATAGACAATTCTGACCTTTCCAATGCTCTCTGGACTTCGAGAGACGATAAACCTGTGGACGCCTGCAAAATGGGTCTCGTCACTCCCAAACACAAAATCGATACTGCTTTCCTTTTTCTCGTGCACGTGAACTGAGTTGCCAGGGTCCTGCAATTCGACGTGACTGACCTGGAATGTACCGAAAAGGATGGAGTGTAGAGGCGGAAGAGAATTTGGTGACAGCTGCGATGTTTTCCACACTGATTTCGCAGCGGTGGCCAAGCCAAGTCCTAGAGAACGTCAGAAACATGGACCACTGAACACGCTATTCACGACTAGATCAACCTGTGTCTTACCAGAATATGAAACAAAGGTTATGCGCGCGATTTGCAGCAAGTTTCTTTCGATTGCGAAGACTTTGCCCGCAAAGAACCCTCTCACAAAAGCTGCTAATAATATCTCGTCTGTCGCTTCTTCCGCAGCAATGTTGTTTGGGACGGGCAAGTCCACGAGGTATGCGTCTCCAAAAATTACATGGTCTCTCGGATTAACCAATTCCTCGACACTATGAGATTTCTTGAATTTGTTCGAGATTCCGCCCACAATGGAAACACGATGTCTCTCGACCGGGCGAATACGGGTGTATGTATCCCATACGTGTCTGGCAAACAGACAGCAGGGCACAGCGGCTGAAAGAGCGAGGATATGACGGCCACTGAAAGAACTCAGACCGGCGACCATTTTCTCAGAGACTGGAAAGATGAGAGAAATCAAGTTGAGTTGTAAGGGCACGAGCTCTCAAGCCAGATAATTTTTATTTAAAGAAAGTTGTTACAGGGGTGGATGTCTCACGTCACGAAAATAGTTCGCGATTGTGCTGACGCCGACTTTACCCGCGCCAGGTACCTTAGCCACCAGTACTAGTTCATATCAGGACAATTGTCAACATCGATTAAATAGCGTTCCCATACTTATTGGTCTTTTGATCAAAAAAGAAGAAAATTAACCGTTAGGAGCAGTCACCTGTACAACAAATTTGCGATAAATTATCAGGCAACCTCCGGAATGACGCAGCGCTCATTATCTCCCGCTAAATGGACACCGGTACTATATTAAAGCTGGTTGTAGGTTCGCATTAGCAATTAGATGCCGTGCTTCTGATTGAGGTGGAATTATATTGCATAGGATGGCCCCCATGCAGTTAATTATTTATCTTTAGATATTTTCAGAATATAAGTAAATGTAGTGATATTAAATAGACGACTTACTTTTCTTAATAAACCAGTGACTAAATTGCTTGTCATATATCATACAAGCACTGCATCATTTGTGGTGACGACATAAGATCAAATTGTAAAGTTATTGACGGAAACACCGAAGCATAGCAGATGTGATCAAGACCAGTACGAAGCTCCTAGTGAGGGATCACGGCATTCAAGTTCTCGGAATCCCTTGAGCTTTTAAATCCCATGTGAGGCATACCGTTTTAAATAACAGAGCAACGCGCGTGCGCAGTTATTTGTTCAGATTCCTTTATGCAGGGTGGCGGGGGTAAAAAGACTTGAGATTTGTACACTACACAACAACTCTTGGACAGACGTTGCTAACAGAGGCGGTGACTGGTGCTACCAAAGCCATTCTGCTGGTGTTTGAAGCTCCCTTGGGAGCATGCGGACAAGATTGTAGTCAAAGATAAATGTCCCCCAATTAATTTCCGTAACGTGCCGTTGCAATGATCTCTCGGCATATCTCAGACTCCATCGGTGTACGCATAACCGACACGAACATGGCATAGTTTTTCTCTAGTCTTTTGTAAACGAGTGAGCGTGATCTTTCATTTCTACCTCTAATTTGCGGATTCCTGTATCAAGCCTTAGGCTTAATGTTCTTGACCGCATGGTCGATCGCATACCCATACCCGTGGACTCCGAAACCCATTATGACCGCCACTGCCTTGTCGCTCAAGTAGCTGTGATGCCGGAACGACTCTCTTGAATGAGTGTTGCTAATATGCAGCTCGATGAAGGGTATGTCTACCCCCAGTAGTGCGTCGCGGATCGCAACGCTCGTGTGAGTATACGCCGCCGGGTTGATTATGATCACGTCGACGTTGCCCCTCGCTGCGTGAATGCGGTCGACTATGGCACCTTCTGTGTTGGACTGAAATGATTGCAGGTCTGCGCCGAGCGACTTTGCGTGTTCTTTCGAAGATGCCTCAAGCTGCTCGAGCGTGGTCGAACCATAGATGTGTGGCTCGCGAGTGCCCAGAAGATTCAGGTTCGGGCCATTGATGAGGAGGATCGATTTTGCCATGGTGACGATATGTTTTACAGAATCCGGCACTGTCAAAATTGTAGATGAAGAAACGGAACTTCCAGCAGCGGTCCAGGAGAAATCCAACGTTGAAGTGTTTGAAGATTTCAATGGTTAAATGATTTCCCCGGTTACCCCCCTCACAGAACCCCACACGAAGCCCTTCAGTTTGTTCCGCCCTCCATGTTGGTGCGGGGAAGCTGATGCGCAACCCCGCGATATAATAGCGGCAAAGCCTTCATCCATTGTGATCCACCGGCGTCCGACACCGAGGCTCCGATGAGCGGAGCTTTCCCAACCAGATTAATGCTACATTGACCGAAAATGTAGATTCGTTTATGGCAAACACTCAGCAGAAGAAGGAAGCATCTCTTATCATCTTGATTACTGCTAACATTTATGATCTAATTCAATGTCCTGTTTAGGCAGGCCGTGCTCTTTACTTCTATTGCAATGGTATACGTGTATACGTACGATAAACTAGGTAGGGTAAGTCTAGTTCCTACACAACTATTTGCGCTTCACCCCCTGGCCTTTGGGCACTCTCACCAGCCAGTACAAGCCACATGCGGCGACGATGTTGAAGGCAATGTATAGCCACAAAAGACCAAAGTTCCTCCATCGATCATCATACTTGATCTCAAAATGGGCAAGGTAGTCATCGGTGGTGCTCATCCGGCAGTAAGCGCACAAGTCCGTTGCGGCGGAATTAACGACATATCCACCTGCACTTTGCAGGAAAGGACCGAGGAACTCGCCGCACGTCATGTTCGCCGGGACCGGAACCGACACGAGTTCCTTTGCCGTGCATGTGACCTTGGACCCATGCAAGCAGGCCGACAATGCTCCGCTGGCAAGATATGTCATCGGGCTGACCCAATACATGAAATCGCTCCAGATCGCGGGGAGGTCGCTACGTAGAACGCTGACGCCGCAGAAAGACATGCAGAGAATGGCGAAGAGACTGGCTGGGATGCTGGCGAGGTCGGCTGTCTCTATAGCTGCGATCGCCATCTGCGAAAAGGTGCTCATCCATAGGAAGAACATCCAGATGAAAAGAAAGACGGTAAAGCCGCGCATATTGACGTCTTCGGCGGTGGTGTTACGGAAGAACCTCGCGGGGTAATACCAGCAGAAGAAGAAGATGACCGCTGCAATGGTGTTCCATACCATTTCGATGACGATATTCGACAACAGATACGCTGGAAGGGTTAGCATAGTGTTGTATGTCATGGATCTCATGTCAACTCACTATTCCACCGGTAGACGCGCGAAGGTCGTTCCCGAACTTCATAGAGCGCCCTCTGAGGAATGAACATTGGCATTATCTGCTTGCTGAACTCATTGACAGTAGTGAGGCACATGAAGAAGGCGTATAGTTGGTTCTGCAGGCCCTGCAAGCTGTTGTCCGACTTGAAGGTGAACCCGATGTAAAGAGCCTGTGTATTGATGGTTAGTAATGCCGCTTAAAGGCGAATCTTGCTGTCTTACCATGAGACACGTTAGTGTAAGTTTGGACCAGATGTAAACAGGCGATCTCCAAAAGTGCTTGGCAGTGCGTATAAAGACGTGGCGGAACTGCGTCCAGAACGTCGATGCAAATTCCTGGTGAGCAGTCTCGTCGCCCGCCGTAGCTTCCGAGAGTTGACTCGTGCCTTGTTGACGCAGTATCTTGAGCTCCTCCTTTACTTCACGGTACTCTGTGGATGACCGCCAAACATCGTTCCAGTTGGGACCATCCTCGGACAGTGTGGTGGCCTTGAGCATCCATTCTGCGGGGTTCGCATCGGCAGGACAAGGCGGCGCGCCATTACGTTCAAGATAATCTATCATGGTTCTCGCATTGTCGCCGATGTCTTTTGTGCTATCAGTACCAGTTCGGTTTGCGTAGCGGAACCACTCACCTCCGAAATATACCGTCTTGCCACCCTTTTGCAGCAGGAGAAGCCTGTCAAAGCGAGAGAAGAGCATCGCCGACGGCTGGTGAATGGTGCAGAGAACAGCCTGTCCGCTTTTCGCTAGCTTCTCGATGAGGTCGCAGATTGCCCAGGACGTCTGGGAATCGAGTCCCGATGTCGGTTCGTCGAGGAAGACCAGGAGCTGCGGGCGGGCTGCAAGCTCGACACCAATAGTCAAGCGCTTGCGCTGTTCGACGTTGAGACCCTGGCCAGGGACGCCAACAACGGCGTCCACAAAGTCGCTCATGTCGAGCAACTCGATGACTTCGTCAATGTAGGCCAGCTTGGCTTCGCGTGGAATATCTGCGCTTTGGCGAAGCAGGGCACTGAACTCAAGGGCTTCTCGGACTGTCATCGTTTCCAAGTGGACATCTTGCTGCTGAACATAACCCACGCGGTTGGGGAATGATTTGTCTGTTGGTCGGCCATTGACCATAGTATCGCCGGACAAAACGCCCATGGTAACCCTACTGGCGAGTGCGTCGAGAAGAGTAGTCTTTCCAGCACCGGATGTACCCTGTGTAGCTGTCAGCCTGTATCTTCAGCTTGACCTGAGTGACAAACATACCATGAGAGCCGTGATGACGCCAGGCTGAACCCAACCGTCCACATGGTCCAGGATTCGGCGGTCCTGGCCCTTGATATTGACGTCGTAGCAGATGTCTTCCCAATGGAAGATAGGCTTTCCGCAGGCACTAGGTCGCGGTCTGGTCTCTATCACCTTCTCCTCCGGCGAAACAGATATCTTTTCTGTCACAGTAACCCCGCAAGACTGGCTCTCTTCATCCAGGGTCAGCTTGGCCGGCAACTTGCCACGTCTGAACAGCAGAACCTCGCCTTCGCTCTTGGGCGGCCTGGCAAACTCTGCCGTGATAATGTAGGCGATGAAGAAGAATACTGCATAAGCACAGAGAATGCCAACATTCCTATTAATTGTTAGGTTGATCTACGTGCAAGGTTGATTGGTTCGGTCTCTACTTACCTCCACTTGTTTGCATTAAAGTATTCGAAAGATTGTTCAATGTATCGATCGCCATCGACCATGTCAGAACCCGGTACAGCTCCGACCACAGCACAGGTTCGGCCTGCCAGAGGGAGATCATCGTAACCGGCACCTGAAGGCACCATGCCAGCATAGCCAGAAGCACACTGAAACTGTCGACCGTGAAACTCATTTGTCATCAGTGCTTCAAAGGCGTAGGATAGAGGGTTTATGTACCCCATCCACCGAGACCATCCCTGCATATAGGTCGTCGGAACAGTGAAGCCCGCGTACATCATGACACCCAGAGTTACCAGAGTGACGGGTACCATGGCCTGGTGTGAAGTGCGAGCAAGTGATGCCATGGTTCGATAGATGCCAGACATTGCCAGCAGGACCACAAACGACACTAGGCAAAAGAACAAGAAGGGGCCAGGTGCGCGGTTCAAATTTGCCATGAAGTAGAAGATGGAGTTGAAGGTGAAGACGTTGGTGATCTTGTATGGCAATTCTGTGAGGAAGCTCGAGATGGCCTCGGCAGACTGGTGATATAGAGCGTACCGATTATGCTTCTCAACGACAGGCCTCTGGCTGTAAAGCGTGAGAACCTAACTACAAGTTAGCTGGCATGCAAAACCGGTGGTGAAGTACGAAAGTGGAATGCAACCGACCTCCATCTCACTAGCAAAGGCGTTGAACAGCAACGCGAAGAAAAGCAAACCTTCACGGTAGTAAAAAGTGGAAGTGTCGGTCTTGAGGTTGAAGAACATGCTTCCGAGGAGGAACCCCACAAGGATGTTGTACACTAGTGAGGAGATTGTAAACTCTGGATCGGCCACCAAACGCTTCCAGCCACGCCAGAGGCATAGTTTGACCTGGCGCGGGTAGGCAATCATGTACGGGGAATTCAGCCGTGACCATGAGCTTCTCTCGGCCTTGATGCTCTGCTGAAAAGCCTCGAGGCGATCTTGCGGCGGGTGCTCACGTTCGTATCCATCGATGCTTGCTACGAGAACCGCACGAACTTGTGACTGCTTCCACCTCGCTGCAAACTCGTCGGGGGTTCGTGGCGCAGTATGTTCGCAGCCGGGCTTAATTCGTCGTTCATTCGGAGATGTCATTGAAGTGAGGAAGTCGGGCGTGGTTTGTCGGTCAGGACCTAAGATGCGTCGAGTCAGGGTCTGAATAGTGAGAAGATAATGCCCTTGTCATACTCACATTGGAAGCCTAAGTCTTCGAAGTACTTCTTCGCCTGGTCAACTTTGCCAAAGAAGATTTGTCTTCCCTCATAGACTACCGTCACTTTGTCGAACAGCTACTTTCCATCAGTCACGACCCATCAAATGCAGTCAACTCTCCTGCGCCAAGTCATAAGCTACTCACATCGTATGCAGACTGCGGCGCCTGGTAGATCGCCACAACAGCTGCAACGCCAAGCAAGTCTGATTGTGTGCGAAGGTTTTGGCAAAAGGCAATGGCGTTCTCGCTGTCGAGACCTCGTGTGCTGTTGTCCCAGCATTGGAATTTGGCCCCGGTCAGGGCGGCCTCGACGATACTGACCCGCTTGCGTTCGCCGCCGGATACACCGCGCACATAATCGTCGCCGACTTTCGAGTTCACGGTATGCGAGATTCCAAACGCCGCCATCATCACGTCGCGCATGACGCGGGCATATTCGTTACTCGTCATCCCGCTAGGGACCCATTCTGGAACCCTGGCCCGCGACGCGAACTCCAGCGTGTCCCCCACAGAGAGGGGGGCAAGGTGGACGTCCACCTCGGCGTTGTAGAGGACATCACCTCGGAACCAACCATGCATGCGCTTCGGTTCGATTCCTACTCGCCGTTAGATCGGTTGATATTATGTTTCGGGAACGTTCACCGACCTCGGAAGTTCATGTACGAATCTTGAGCAACATTCAGTCCCTCTGTTTGGCCGGCTAACGTCTTGAGAAGAGTCGAGCAGCCTGATCCGGGAGGGCCTAGCACAAGGAGCATTTCGCCGGGTTCGACAAGGCCTTCAAAGTCCCTCAGGATATCAATACGTCCTTTTGACCTCCTCGTCGCGAGTCCAATGCTGTCAGCTGCTATCGTTAATAGTATATTACCCGCACTTTTTTGGTATTGCGTTCGGGAGCTGTAGCCAAAGACATTGAGGCTGTGAAACGCGACGCCGGCCAGTCGGTTGGGTGCGGACATGGGATCGGACTCGAAGACTTTGATGAATGCCTTCGCCCATGCTTTTGAGTCGAAATTCGAGGAAGTAGGATCCAAGTGACTATTTTTGGGAGGGTTTAGGACATCGAGGTGAGCATTGGCCGTATGATGTTGGGAGGCATTAGTAACTCGGCGGGCCAGATGTTCGATCTCACGGTGCATGCTTTCGACCTCCGTTGATGTCGAGAAGTTGTCTTCGAGGCTTCCTTCTATCGGATCCGGAGCATAGCAGTTTTGGTCTTCTGGTAGCATGGCTCCGGTTCTGGTGGATGTGTTCGTGGTGCGGAATTCTAACGAACGTAGAGAGTGTAGCAACGGTTCTGGAGGTTTGGAGTGAACAGCTTTGGAATGAATAGCTTTCTGGACGATTACTTTCCGTATTTAGTTGACTTGTCTGATTTCCAAAACGCTGACCAGAGCCATGCTTTATTTTTTTATAAAATGTGCCTAAATCTTACACTGCCCAGGTCGGTAATCCGCGGTACGCCGTCCGAGGCCGCAAAGACGCGCCGTGGTGAAAGCAACAGTGTCAATTCCGCAGCGCCATTTTCCGGGGTTGCATGCCTGCTTGGGAAGCCCTTGACGCAGTTCGAAGACGGGCCAAATTCAAGTTGAGTGTGGTGGACTGGGGTCAGTTGTCAGTGACCCATGTCGACCGGATGGCCGCGGGTGACCGAAGGAGGATCGGCGGAATCAAGGGTGGGCCCCTCTCCGGATCACGCTCAGAAGGAACCAACAACACCTAGGCCCCTAATGTCGCGAACCTGAAAGGTCATATTCATATCTTCCGCAGAAAACACATCAAGAAACGCCGTTGGCGTCTGTCTCCGGTGAGCCAAGCTCCCGAAAGATTCGGCTTCACCGATCGCTTGCTACGATGTCAGTAGCTGCGGATCTTGTTATCTACCAACCAGTGCGAGAGTTGGTTTTGTACAACCAAAGATGGCAACATGAAAAAACGAGAACAAGTCGTACGGAATCCATCCAAATTAGAGCGCATAGTGGGGTTCACATGGTCATGAGAGGAACTGACCCTATTGACAACTAATAACTCAGCGTTAGACGTACGCGGCACACTGGGATCTCGGGGGCTGAGTGGCGCGCACCCGTATAAGGAAAAAGCCTCGGTAGGGCGCGGAAGCCGTGCTTGAAGTTACATATTCATTCGTACACAGAGGTCCAGGAACACGGCTCACTACTCAGCGGACAACATCGCGCCGTGCTCATCCATCTAATTGCAACTGTCTAAACATCCGGATATCACACGAGTAGCTGGCCCCTGAATACAACACATTGCGAGAGTCTTGCAACTTTCATTGCATGATGAATATATGTCGATGATGTTTGATTTCGTTCCCAAATAGCGCATTCCCCGTGATGCTCAGATATAAGTTTTTCATGCGTGCCCTCTCCACATTGACCACATAAGTTTCATTAAGCCGTCCAAATTCCTCCCGAACATTCCTCATGCCGACGCGCATTCGCCACACTCACCGGTCGTGCCCAACCCACCGCTCGGCGACGCGCGAGGTCACAAACACGCCCGCCGCCAAGATGGTGAAGCCCGGCGCGAACAGCAGGAGGATCGCTACCAGGACCATGTTGGCGAGGAACTCGGACGACCCGAACGGCGGCGCCCTGCCGATGAACCCCGTGCCCATCGTGTGCACCTTGACGTTCGCCCGCGCCTCCTGGGGCTGGTCCCCCGGCGCCGAGCGACCCCTGCTGCCCTGCGGGGTCGCGGCGTCCGTGTTCGGCAGGTTGCCGAGCGCGGATAGCACGTCCGCGACGAGGGGCTCGTTCTCCTCGTCGTCGACGACGACGACCCCTGACAGCCACGCGCGGATGTTGTCGTGCTGATCCGGGGACGGCGCCCCGCGGTCTCTGGGTAGTTGGCGGACCGGAAGGCTCTTCTTGCCTGCGGCATGTTCGTTTGCGATTGGTGTGCGGTCGTCTTCGTAGAGGAAGGAGCACCCGTCTAGCAGGGAGTGAGCGGCTGCAGGTACGAGAGACCTCTTTTGGCGCTTACCGAAGTGATCCGCAAAGTTCATGGTGACCATTGGGAGTGGGGTCTGTCTATGTATGATTCTGTTTGGACCGGTAAAGGAGCAGGTCCTGGACGAAGTGCACGAGGAGAGGATGTTTTGATCGTGGTTGGCTAACGGGCGGAATTCGTCGTGAGCGTTTAGCGAAGCTGGAAGTCCCAAGATATCTCAGCTACAACATTTGCTATTAAAGCAACGGCTGCTCTTGTTGATTGTTTGGCTGACACATGCGTTGTCAGGGGAGAAGGCCCCCCCAAAGGGAGAGGCGGCGACATTGGAATGCTTCATCTAAATAGTGGCAAGATTCCGCGTCAGTGGCTCACGCTGACGGCAAGCTTGCCTAGAAACTTAGAAACATCGATTCCAGTCCTGAATTGTGAGGATGCGCCGAAACGGCAGCTAGGACGCCCAAGATTTACAAATGAGCTACCCATATTCCTTCGCCCAAACCACCACCTCCAAACTGACATTCGGCGAACGCGATACTTGTCTCGTTTTCTCCTTCTCGTTGCTAAAATCCCACTAAAG
This sequence comes from Colletotrichum zoysiae, assembly GCA_030867305.1. Taxonomy (NCBI): domain Eukaryota; kingdom Fungi; phylum Ascomycota; class Sordariomycetes; order Glomerellales; family Glomerellaceae; genus Colletotrichum; species Colletotrichum zoysiae. The sequence continues at coordinate 36,887 of MU842819.1, read as the reverse complement.
AACGGCAATGCCCTGGAACACGGTCGTAAATCTGATTTTGTTTTCGACGAATATCGTACTGAACTCCAAACTTCCAACAACTCAGTCCATGTCAAGTCCACGATTATTTGCTACATTCGCCGCCATAAAGTCCATTACTCCAGGATATCAGTTAAAAGCTCATCATGCCGTGCGGCAGGAATATTATCTCACTCATATTGTACATCTATGATGATTCGTTTTAACTCTAAAACGTCCTCGATCTTGCTGGGAGAATTGGCATCATCAAGGTTCGCCTTTGATTATCAAAGTTTTAGCAAGTACCACACGTTCGAGCACACGCTTTGGTAAAGTTGACAACCCCAACGGCGGACATGGGCCACAATCTCCACACGAAGCAGCCCACGATAGTCTTCAATAGGACGACAACGACGGAGCATGAAAGCGGCATTGCTATTGAAAAGCGCGACTCGCCTGAGGAAAAGGAGGACAAGGAGCCCGGCTGGGGTACTGCTTTGTCTCTCGAACGGTTCCCTGGTTGGCTTGTGTGCGGTAGCCCAATCAGGATATCATGATGATGCTCGTGTATTCAGCCGGCGAGCACAGGGCCAGGGCCTGGGCTGAAATAGCCTTCATTGAGCGCTTAAAATACGATATATCTTCGAGGTGCCAGGCGACCCTTGTCTCTTGTGCGCTACTCTGGCCCCTTCCCTACCTTTCATTTGATGGATGCCAAGCGCTAGTCATCTGATATTTACCGATTTCCTTGAACGTGCGGATAAGCAAGCCATAACTTTTATCACATCGTAATAATCTCGAGGCTGCGAGTGGTGAGCATCAAATCGCGATGGGCAACCGCGTAGAAGATTAAGGGGTTTTATATTCCCACCCAGCCTATGCAAACATTAATCTCGTCATCCTCCCCTTGTCCCACCAGTAATCTACAGCCGCTCCATCCTTGTATCCATGCATATTGAAAGCCAAGGGGCCTGGAAGCCTACAGGCCATGTATGCAAGCGCATGTGAACGCTATGGCCCGTCTCTTCAAGTTGGTAAAACTGACAGGCGGTTGCAAGCACACGCTTCTGCAGCAGGGGGGGGGAAAAGTGTCATCTCGGGTTGAATTTTTTGTGCCCAGTTAAAGAAAAAGAAAAAAGAAAAGTCGTCGTCCATCATTCCGTTTCCCGTTCCTGGTTTGCCCAAAGCTTCACAAAGAGAACACCGTGGTGCAGCGCGATCAAAGCCTCGAAAGGAGGACCCGTATTGCGGAAACAAAAAAAGATAAAAAATAGGAAGAAGCAAAACGCCTTCCCTACCGTGTTTCCCCCAACCGTCTCTATTGCTCGTGAGGAATAGAGACATCAGGAACGAAACAAACGTCGCTCTCGCAATTCATACAGAAGAGGAAAAGAGAAGATGAAAAAGGTAATAGGTACATAGGGAACTAGAAAAAAACGACGGGACGGAAGTCGGTGTGAAAAGATTGACCGCTTTCAATGCAGGGAACGCCGTAGGTATGTGCAATGCCAGCGAGAAAAGTGCGTGTCTAGAGAATCGAAGTAGGTTTCCAACGGCCGCCTTCAGTGGCGGGAAGTTGGTTCGGGTTGCCAGCCGTTGATGTAGGCCATGAGGCCCATGCCTATGATCACCACCCCCAGCATGGAAGCGTAGGGGACGCCGGCCATCATGGCCTGGTCTTTCGCCAGCTTGCCCGGTGGTATGGTAAGTGGCGTGATGGTGTTGGCCCGCGATAGCGTAGGCTTGTCGCTGGGATCGTCCACAGGGGACTCTGCCTGGGTTGGCGCAGGCGTAGACTCGCTAGATCCGTCTGTCTGAACCACGGTAGTGGTCTTCTCGACGGCTCTTTCACTACGACCGCGGCGCCCACGGGATGGAGACCGCATCTTTTCTGCCGCTGCCGCAGACTGCCTGGCTTCTTCGTCTCTTCGAATCTGAGCAACCATCTCTGACAAGGACTTGCGATCGGCGTCGCGTTCCATCTCAGCCTTCTCACATCTTTGCCTCCAAGCGTCCATCTGCTGCTTGAGATCGCTCATTTCGGTCATCATGGTATCGATCTTGACCTGGAAACGAGCAGCAATCTCTTCGGCGCTCTCCGGTGCCGGTTCCTTGACGAGTGGTTCGGCATCTGTCATTTCGATGTCGTGGGTTTCCGAAGCCTCACGGGGAGGCTCGAAAGCTTCTTCGAGTACAGCCCCGGTGTCGTGTTCTTTGGGCCCGCCGTTCGTTTGTTTCGGCGCATTGTCTTCGAGTATCTTTGCCATATCTTCGGCAAGTTCGCGTGCTTCGCGTTCTTTGCGCAGCATGTCCTCCAGGTCCTTAATCCGGGCGGTCTGGGTATCCATCTCCTTCTTAGCATTGTTCAGAGCCTCAGTCAGCTGGACAATCTGGTGCAAATTGTCGCGTCCCACGGGTGACGGAGTGCTGTTCGTCTTGGGTCGCTCAGTAGTACCTCTCTTGAGCGAAGGGACGTCGGGTTTCTCTGGAAGGGGTTGTTGAGGCGGAGGAGCAGGCGGATCGGAGAATCGCGTCTTTGCATCGTTACGGAAAGGCAAAGCGTTGCCATTAGGGAGCTGCTTGGGGGCTTCTGGCGCCTCTGGCTTCTCGAGATCCTTGACATCTTCCTTGCCCAATAAGGCATGGATGAAGTGGCCGGTCCTTGACAAGTCTTGAGACTGCAGTCGTGCACTTCGCATCTCATTCTACACAAAATGTTGGTTTTCAGGGCAGTGGACTTGGGAGTATTGGGTACTTACATGAAGCCGTTTTACGATGTGCTCCGTAGTAATGGGCGTCAGTAAGAATCCACGAGCAGCTCCACCGTTGGGGGGCATTCCAGCCATATTCTGGGGGGCCATCATACGCCCATTGCTGGCCATTGACGCGTTACTTCCCGTACGGCCGCGATAGGGGATTGGTCCCGGCGCAGGCATCATCATGCCACCGTTGGCAGGATCCAAGTCACCAAAGCTCATGTCCATGACGTTGCTGGAGGGGGTCATGAAGCCAGCATGCTCGACTTTGGCGGCAACCTTGTGGTGGACGACGGTCTTTTGGTCCTCGCTCACGATATCGATTCCCAGCTCTAGGTGATCTCCGGTCTGCAATTCGTGTGGCTCGGATTCGCGGTTCTCTTGCGAAAGGCGCGTCCCGTTGACAAAGGTACCGTTGGATGACTTGACATCTCGAATGTAAATCTTCCCCATGCGATCTGCCCAAATTTCGGCGTGCTGCCTGGACAGAACTTTGCTATCGAAGTAGCCGTTCGTGGCTGTTGGGATCGTTTTCTGGTTCGTCTGTCGACCGATGCGAAGGCTCTCCGGGTAGAATGGCACCGATATGGTCTTGCGCTCGAATGTGCCGTTGAGCGACAGGAGATAGAGCACAGGCTGACCGTTGGGCATGGGATCGCCGGCAGGTCTTGCGACAAGCCCTTGTTGCGACATCATCTGCGGCTGCCCTGGTAGGGTCTGCAGCGACGAGTTGCCGTTGATTCCGTTCATAGGCGAACGCATGACTGGCCTGCCGAACTCGGGCTGGCCTTCTGGCTTGCCCGGTGGCCAAGGGCCTTTAGGCTGGGGGCGCTTCCGCGATGCGGTGCTGGACCACGAACTCATGTCGGAGTTCGTGGACGCCGGGGTGCCATTTGGTTGCGAGGCATTCGTGGCGACCGTGGTGGTTGATGAGTTTGAAGACGTGGAGGCGACGGACGAGGATGAGTTGCTTCTCTGCAGCGTCTTCCGCGGCACGAACATGCCTCTGACGTCTTCTGGATTCATTGAATTCAGACTTTGTCCGCCGTTAACATTCCATCCCGGTCGATTGAGTTGCTGGAAGCTAGGAGGGCTCGCGACGGCAGTCATGAGGGAGTTTCGGCCGTGGCTGGGTAAGGATCGTGTGGGACGTAAGGAGTCGACGCGGTTAAAGGTGCAGGGCAAATGATGCCGGTCGCAGGTTATCGATATTGTAGGGAGGGGGGAGTGACTAGGGGATGTCGAGGCCTCCTTCCTTCAACATTCGCTCGAGCAACCCAGAGGGGATCGGAGGGATGGGTGTCGAACGAGGTTTATTGCGAAGGGACCAGTCCGTATCGAAGGAAGCAACGTAATGATTGAGAAGGGATGAGGCTTCGCTGGCAGGTTGGAAAAAATATGTCAGCGATGATGTCGCAGCAAGGATAGGGGTGGACAGCCAATTGGCGTGACCCAAAGCGGCCTGGCACAGCACAGTACAGTACAGCACAGCACAACACAGCACAGCACAGAAGACCGGGGGCGGGAAGGCCACGGTGACGAAGACGGAACCAGACCAGGCAGGGGGGGGAGGGAGGGTCAGACAGGGCGCTAGACTTACCTGCAATTGAAAGGGAGCAAGCAAAAGAAGAGAGACAGACGTCTGTGTTTTCTCTGGGCACCTCTTTCGACGAGAACTTTAGCAGACGTCGCGGAGGAGATCGGGGTGTTCCGTTGGCCTGGTAAGTTGAGGTTGGATCTACAGAGAATTTGGGAAAGAATAGAAGGTCTCGCTCATCCCCGTCGTCTCGCTAAGCGCTTAGCGTGGTTACGTGAGTGGCCTTGGGGGTCCTTGGAACAACCACTGAACCTCAGTGCTGCAGACAGTCACGGACCAAACAGCGCTCGGAAACAGGCCCTGTAACCGACATGGGAGGGCAGGACGGACGGACTCGAGGGAGGGGGGATTTAACGGTCGGTTGGATTGGGTAATGGGGGGGGGGGGGGGCGTGTTCGGTTCAGATAAAAGCACAGGCCCCGAGGCTGTCACTGTTTCCACCATGCGCGAGAAGAGGGCGGCTCGATCTTCGTACGGACGGGACGGGATCAGGAGAAGAAAGGGTAGCAGCGTCGGAGAAAAAAGAGGAGAGGGAAACTTGTGCTGGGCAGGCGAAGGCGGTCTGATCTGGTCTGCCACTGTGTGTGTGTGGTTTGGCTGGCTGGTGGGATCCACTGAGACGAATATTTGCGCTGCGCCTACTGAGCAGTCGTACGCACGTGACCATATTCCCGGCGCAACCAACCAACCAACCCCTCCACAGTAAAACTGATGTCATCTGTGAGGCATTGACATCGCTAGCACTGTAACGCAAACTGTGCTCAGGTGGTCAGTGCATCGGGTGACCCTCGGCACCATATGACCCACTCTTCACCTCGGCGCGCAGAAAGAGAGAAAGAAAGAAAGAAAGCGTGGCAGACCCTGTATTTCGCCGAAGAACTGCCGTGTACCCCGGATTGGATTCGTCCAATGAAAGCTCCGGTGCCGGCGCCCACTCTTCGACCGGCTGCAGCAAATTAGAAGAGCTCCCTCAGCCCACCATCGCAAACATTGTGAATACATTCATACCTACCACAGTTTGAGCATCAGCAACAGCTAGACAGCACCTGCGACTTGACCACTCGATCGACCGAAGCGAAGCGCACCACACGTACACTCTTTCTTTCTTCAACAAACATGCCTCCAGTCCCTGCGCAACACGGCGGTGCCATGGGCCCTTCTGTCGCCGACAAGCGTACGCCCAAGTCTCTCCCGAATCGTTGCTCCAAGCTGTAGCTAATCCTTCGCAGTCAAGATGGGTGCCATGATGGGTGGCAGTACGTTCATCAATACCTCCAACACGTTCACGCATAAATAACTGAACCTTTGTAGCTGTCGGAGCTGTCATGGGCTTTGTCTTCGGTACGCGCCGCTTCCTCTCTTCGTCGGACACACTGGACTGACACTTCACCCCTCTAGGCTCGGTCAACATCATGCGCTACGGCGCCGGCCCCAATGGCATCATGAGAACTCTCGGCCAATACATGCTCGGCTCTGGAGCTACTTTCGGGTACGCCAACTATGCCCGGACTCCACGCTGTCGTACCTAACACCCCGTCCAGTTTCTTCATGTCTATAGGCAGTGTCATTCGATCTGACGCATCTCCCATTGCCAACGAGGCATTTCGCAGGGCCCAGCGGAGACCCATAATCATGTACGGCCCCGGCTCCGAGTACGCCAAGCGTCACGAATAAGCTAGAGGAACCCCTTCGAAATACCCTGTACATCATCATGTAGGAGACTAGTGGGCCGTTGCGAGAACGGAGAGATGCCCCATCACTGGCATCTAATGGATATCTGTATAATAGGCTGTTGGGCATATCACGACTGCATGAGAAAAGTTTTGCATCTTCACGAGCGTGCATTGTGTGCTGCGGTCGCACAAGTCCATCTCCCATCTCGATCCGTTTCCATTCCCTGGAGATCGATGGGGATCAAGTGGAGAACGGATGGTGCGTCATGGACGGCTTCCCGGCTCTTGTACGAGACCAGACGCAGGTTTCTGAATCGAAAAAAACGCCAAGCTGCGAGCTCTGGAAACGCGCATCTTCCGCTAGGGAACTGTCGAATCTTTCAACGGAGACCTTGCACCGCGTGTAAACCACAAACCCATGGCTGCCTCAAGCCGGCCTCAGCCATCCCCACATTGAACTTGACGCTGCCTTTGTGGTAAGACTCAGAAAAAGCACACCAACAAAATTACCCATTAATACATAGGCATGCAAGCCCACCCTTGATAATCAGTCTGACTTGTCAAGTTTCTTTGCATATTTCCTTAATGTACCTCGCAAGCGGAAGTCCGCAAGACATGGCTTACTCAGCGTGCATGATATATTGGGTGAACAGTGTTGTAGTCGGCCACTTCACTGCATGGCCCAGCCTGCTCGGAAGAGCCATGTGTTGTCGGAGGAGATCTGTCTTAGTCTAGCGTACGTGCCAAGTGGTCCCAGATATTGAAATATTGGTGGCCTGGCGTGTCTGGTTCGGTCGCGGCGGATGCACGATATGCGGCGTTGGAAATAACAGGGTTCATGATGACAATTTGGACTTTACAGCTGTTAATCCAGCTCCTCTGAGATTGGTATCGGCGCGCGTTAAGTATAAAGGGAGGTTGATGTGCATTCAAGCGACATAGTGGATTCTTTTCTCGAAGCTATCATGTGCTGCTGACTCTCACTTGGAACCAAACACAGATCACCGTGCCCTAGACATGCTCTGGAGACCTCGTCCATGGTCAGTCGTGCTACTCAGCATTGGAAGCGTCATGGCCGAAACGTATGACTACATGTAAGCAAGCTGCATCATCAACGTTACAAGATTGCTAACATGTTCTCTAGCATCGTCGGCGGTGGTACTGCTGGCCTCACCGTCGCAGCTCGCCTCACAGAGGACCCTCGGGTGACGGTTCTCGTGTTGGAAGCCGGCGCCGATCGCTCTGAGGACTTGAACGTGCTGGCCCCGGGTCTGTTCCCAGCTATGTACGGGAACCCAGACTACGATTGGGATTACAAGACTGTTCCTCAGGTACCCGTCATTACGGCTCGAGAGCACGAAATACAACTTGCTGACGCTTTCTAGACGGCTGCCAACAACAAGATCGTCGCCCACATCCGCGGCAAGCAGCTCGGAGGTTCCAGCGCAATGAACTTCATGTTCTGGACCCACCCTTCCCAGCGAGACGTCGACAACTGGGGCGACCTGGGCAATACAGCATGGTCTTGGGACGCGCTCGCTCCCTACTTCCGCAAATCGGAGGCGTTTGTCGCCCCATCGGCCCAGCAGACGAGTGACCTCCGTCTCGACTACGTCGACCCGGGCGCTCACGGGACCAGCGGGCCCGTTGCCAATGAGTTCCCCAAGCTGTATAGCCCCTTTGTCGAGGCGTGGCCGAGGACTATGGAGAAGCTTGGCCTGGATGTCAAGGGCGATCCACGGGACGGCAAGGCGCTAGGAGGTTACGTTAATCTGCTCAACATCAAGAACGCGACGCGCAGCTATGCAGCGAACGCGTACGTCGGGCCGGCACGTCAGCGGGCAAACCTCAAGGTAATGACGGAATCTCACGTGTCCAAAATCCTATTCAGAAATAGCAAAAACGGAATCGAGGCAACGGGTGTCGCATGGACTCGGGGTGTCGAGAAGGTCGAAGCTATCGCCGCAAAAGAGGTGATTCTTGCTGCGGGTTCCATAGCCTCGCCACAATTGCTCGAATTGTCTGGCATCGGCACCAGGAACATCCTGGAAAAGTACGGTATCGACGTCTTGGTGGACAACCCCAATGTCGGCGAGAACCTCCAGGACCATGTTTACGTTCCCCTAGGGTTAGTGGCTATAGCTTACGGGCTTCATATTGAGAGTCTTTGATCTGCTAACATCCTTCAGATTTGCCGTCAAACCAGGCCTGCCAACGAACGAGGACTACTCCAATGCGACCTTCTTCCAGAAGCAACTTGATTTGTACCTGCAGACCAAAACGGGTCGCCTGTCCTCAGCAGGCGCCAGCTCGGCGCTTTTGTCCCTTGACCAAATTGCGCCTACCCTGAACCTTGACCATCATTCCCTTAATAGCAATATCCCAGGGCTGGCTGAACAGTATCATCTTGTTCTCCGGGACTTGAAGTCGGAGGCTGTCGCTCAGGAGCTGACCATCGAAGGAGGCATCTCTCCCCAGTTCTCCTCCGACACAACGAGACTCTTCAACGCCGGCTCATCTGGCAACTTCCTCTCAGTCTTGGGGGTTCTCGAGCACCCCCTGTCCAGGGGCTCGATCCACATCCAGTCTGCCGACGCGGCCGTCCATCCGGAGATTGATCCGCGCTACCTTTCGAACCCGCTCGATGTTCAGCTCTTGAAAGCCATCGCTCTCCATCTACAAACTGTTGCGCGAACGAAGCCGTTGAGTGACCTGCTTCAGGGCGACGGCACCGTCTTTCAGCCCGGTTACCACGAGCTCACGGCCCAAAACGTGGAGGATTGGGTGCGGAGTAGTATGCAGAGCGAGTATCACCCCTGCGGGACATGCTCCATGGCTCCAAAAGCAAAGGGAGGTGTCGTTGATGAAAATCTCAAGGTTTATGGGGTGAGGAACCTGCGGGTTGTTGATGCTAGTGTGTTCCCTCTCATACCAAGAGCTAATATCCAATCCCTGGTATATGCGGTAGCAGAGAGGGCGGCGGACTTTATAAAGCAGGATGCATAATGACTTTTGATGATATACCTTTAAGCAGCAGAAATATCAAGCACTGTATCATGTATCCTAAACGGGGTCTTAGTCCCACCTTTTGCTAGAACCAACTGTCTCGAGTAACAGTGTCATAACAACAATACCACCGTGGTCAGACTTCTAGTGTAATTTGTATCAGTATTTACGGCATATCTATCTAATCTCTTGCCACTCTGCCTGCTGCTTTCATGCCTCATTATTATGATACTGAACTCACCATCACAGAATGCTCTCGGACCATTCAATGTTACTTATATGAACATATATTTTAATCGTATAAGTAGCGGCTTTCAGCAAGGTTTGCGTAAGTCGCTTTTTCCTTGAGCCTCTCTTTGCTACAGGGCGCCTCAAACGTCACTTATAGCATTGATGCCTCGGCGTTAGATTTTCCGATGCTACATGTGAGCTTGGCAAATGTTGGCAAGGAAGATTGATACCTGGCAAAAAGTAGCTGGCTAAATAGCTGGTCATCTTCAAATATCACTTTCGTAGTGGTCTGGAGTTGAGAAATACGTCGGAACTTGCGCTGTGTCGCTTTGTTCTATTATCGGCCAGCTCGGAAACGGTGTTAGCTATTATAACTCCGATGGGAAAGGGATTTTTGGATACTTTGTCGTTGCAGAAAGCCAGAAGCTTCTGATTGGATTGTGACAATCTAAATTCTGCAACATTATCTGCAACTGCAATGAGATCTGACTTTGGGTCTCTTTTGGCATCATACCTGCAGGAGGCGGCATGTAGGCGGCATGTATGCAGTTGACCGCGCATATGAAGCACGGCCGTACACCAAGTACACCAGCAGCGCGGCGTCCCAGTAACCCGGTTTTGCGGAGCTTCGGACCAACGCCACCGACTGTCTTCCGACCTTTTGACAGGAACGCCTTGATATTTTCCCCTGAGGATGCTTTGTCATGGGGATGATGCAGTTCTTGTCGTCGGGCGCTTCCCGGAGAAGCCGTCGGAAATCGAATGAAACAGCAAAAAAACTACCGTAACCCCGAGCGGCTTCGCAAGTACTCTGTAAGCCCATCAGCTAATACCCCAGGGCTCCGACGATCTAGACTCTGGGATTGCGCGGGAAAAAAGGAGGTACTATGGTTGCTTTTTTCCCCAGGGAATGAGGTAGTGATATCCGGATCACGACACGGGCCCCCGCGATGGCGACACCCCCCACGCCAAAAGGGAGCGAATCATCAGCGCTTCAAAGCACATCATCCGCTCGGATGATCCATTTAGTCCACTGTGTCGTCGGAGTGTTATCTAGAGGCTTTCCAGTATTCCGGAGATTGTTACCGACTTGGAAACCTCTGTTAGCGCAACGCGATGGCCAGTCTTTCCGGAAACGAGATACATAAATCAGGTAAGAGATTTCCCCCAAACATTCACGAATAGCTGTTCTTTCATTCTCGCTCCCAAACCCTGCTCTCCCTAATTTCGCCACGCTGAATCACCAACCTCGATAGAACTCTCACCTCTCCTCGGAATGGGGTCAGAGCACGAATACGCATCCTCGTCCCCCAAGGGAGGGACGGTGGACGATTCGCTCTCGGACGAGCATAATTCGGCAACCTTGGAAAATAAAAAGGCACCATGGTGGGCATACATCTGGGATTACGAGCCGGGACGGTCGCCGGAGGAACGCGCCTTCATCCAGAAGCTCGACATCTTTCTGATCACGATGCTGAGCTTCGGCTATTTCATCAAGAACCTTGACCAAACAAACATCAGCAACGCCTTTGTCAGCGGCATGAAGGAAGACCTTCAGATGAACGGCAACGAAATCAACCTTATCGACACGGCCTGGACCGTCGGCTACGTGGTGGGCCAAATCCCCTCGCAGATCGTCCTCACAAAGGTGCGACCGTCCATTTGGGTGCCCTCTTGCGAGCTGCTCTGGACAGTCCTTACTTTCTGTCTGGCCGCCGCAAAGACCTCGAACCACGTCATTGCCATTCGTTTCTTCGTCGGTTTGGCGGAGTCTATATTCTATCCGGCCGCCCACACGATTCTGGGGTCGTGGTATAAGCCGTCTGAGCTGGGCAAGAGGGCCTGCATCTTCCACGCTTCTTCGGCTGCGGCTGGCATGTTCTCAGGCTATCTCCAAGCTGGCGTTTACCGCGGCCTCAACGGAGTACATGGACTTTCTGGTTGGAAGTGGTTATTTGTAAAAAACACCTCTCCCCTTTCCCGATGGCGTGATGTGATAATGTGGGGATACCTCGATGCTGACGTGACCTCGACTCTTAGATCATGGACGGAGTAATCAGCTTGCCCATTTGCATTGCGGGGTTCTTCTTCCTACCGGATCTACCAGAGAACACAAGGGCATTTTACCTTAACGAGAATGTGTGTAACATATAGTGTGCCTCTACTCTATTAGCACAATGACTGATGTCGAGATAGGACCGAGACTTAGCACGCAAGCGTATGGCGAGCGTCGGCCGCGCTCCTCGGACAAAGCTAGGACGATCTGCTTTCAAACGGATATTTGGCAGATGGCACGTTTACCTGTTGTCGATTCTGTACATCATCTTCATCAACATCGGCCCGTCAAGCAGTGTCAACCCGTTTTCGCTCTGGCTGAAGTCAAAGGGCGAGACTGTGGAGAAGATTGTGAGTTTGTTCAAGTGGTGAGATGATCTCTAACAGGGGCTGACAAAAATACGTCAGAACATCATCCCTACGGCGGCCTCTGCGGTCCAGCTGGTTCTCACCGTCTCCTTCGCCATCGTCTCTGATGCGATCCAGCATCGTGCTCGCATCATGTCCGTCTCCACTTTTCTTGGTGGCTTTGCAGCCTTGATTCTTGCCATTTGGAACGTCCCAAACGGTTTGAAGTGGTTCGCTTTCCTGCTGCAGCGCGCTTCAGTGCCATACGGACCGCTAAGCATGAGCTGGACAAACGAGATTTGTGGTGGTGATGCCGAGGAGCGCGCCATCGTCATTGGCATCATGAACTCGTTGGGCTATGCATTCAATGCCTGGGTGCCAATCCTGACGTATCCTCAAGTTGACGCTCCAACCTTCAAAAAGGGCTTCATATTCTCGACAGCTGCCTTTGGTGCTCAAGCTGCCATCACAGCCTCGGTGGCCTACCTCTACAAACGCGATAAGAAGAAGCAGAGAATCGTCAAGAGAGATGAGGAAGGTGTCACTGCTCTCGCTTCAGTCCCCAATGCGGAGTGAGCCACACAACTATGTTTAATTTTGATCAAGTTCCTTGTAGAAATTATCATGTGATATTATCATGGCATAGCAGTTGGCGTTGATTTCGGAACATCAATTCCCCGTAGCAAGATTTAAATCGTGTCCGGGGAACTTTCTTTTGTTCAAAAGATAGCGATAAGCAATACACGTCATTAAGGCAGCGTAGGCTTAACACGGCAATCTTTAGGAAACCAGCCTCTGTCTCATGTTCGAGAGAGTATGGTTGCTTGAGTCACGAACTTGTGGCCGAGAACTGATTAACTTTTCGTCTAGAAAGAGAGATGTGGGATGGCTTGTTTGAGTCAAGTAATTCCGTATTCATCTTTGGACCAGGCTCCGTATTCGGTTGCAGTTGGATCAAGTCAGCTGTCAGGCCAATGCTTGACTGCGGAGGGTGCCCGAATCCAGTACTATTATAGCAAGGAATGCTACGTCACCATCAGTCCATCCAATTCAACCTTTCGACACGCTCCTACATCGAGAACTACTTAGAGTTTTCACGAGACATCGTCGAAGTCTTGAAGAACACACAAGCATTGACAGCCGCCATCCTATCCAATAGGCTTGGTGTTCAATAACATGCATTAACCTTTTTGTGCCATGAAAAAGGTTCTAGCAATTCCACCCGATTAGATGAAAGTCTAATGCGAATTACGAATCATCGTCTGCGGCACCGTCGACCCTGACTGTAGTTGACTCGTTCATCGTCCGCCATTGTGTTCCGTCTGGATTATCCTCTTTCGTGGTGGTAGAGTTAGCCATACGGATAAAGCCAATGATTTTCGTCCATTCCTCATCCGGATCGAGCGTAGGAGGCCCGATATCTGACCCCTCTTCAGTCTGTGCCCTTCGCCCATCAGGCTCGATACAACCACCTCCTGTGAAGGGTCCATCCACGGTCCTTACCCGAGTCAGGTGGCTAGTGTCGTATTCACGGTTGTAGTACACCTCGTTTCTCGTAGATTTTAGACGCGAAAACCAACGACGGACTAGAGGCCACAGGGCAGGAGCCGAGGCGGTCGTGATGGCCAGACTGCACTCTATCTGCGAGACGCAGAACCCAAGGGAGAAATACCTGTCTGGCGTCACGTTGATGAAGCTCATCGCGACGAAATAAAGACGGATGACACTAACGACCGTCACACTGTTACGGAGTGGTCAGATTAGCAGCCAGATGAAAATACCATATTGGAATAGACTCACATGATCCCTAATGCAAACACGCCCATCACCCCATTCTTCTTCTTCCTATCCATTTTAAGCCCGAGAAAGATATGAAAGGGAAGGCCCACGATGATGATATCAGTAAGGACGGTTAAAGTACCCGTCGTGATAGCAAGTGCGAACTCGTTGATGCACTTGCCGGGGACTGATTTGTTCCAAGATGCCTCGATAGGCCTACATTGGAAGACGACAGCAAGAAAGGCTGCAATCGTCAGAGCAATGTTGAACATCGCAGTCACCCATACGACGTTCCGGACGACGCTTTTGATTCCAGAGAATCGGATCAGGAAGATGAGGACTGACTGCTTCGTGAGAGCCACGATGGGACTGTATATGGTGCCGACAACAAACATCCACAGCATGCCCTTCGTAGAATCTGCGGATTGTGGAATCTCCCAGTAATGTATACCGATGTAGAGCTCCTTAATACCTGTGAGACGTTTCAGCGTTTGTGAAATCAAGTGTCCGTATCCATTGAACCCACAGATGATGGAACCGACACCCAAGCCAATGGTGAGGGTTAATGAAGCGCATATGAGCGCATCATCTATGAGTAAGGCTGTTAGAAAGCATTTTGAAGTTGTCAGGCCGTAACCTACCCCATCCGAGGCTCTTTATATCAAACCGGATATACAGCCGCAGTACGACAACGACAAAGGCGAGAACAGGACACAAGACTTCAATGGCAATAGCCAGGTTCTGGAGCCAGCTGGTCGGCTCTCCAGCCATATCAAGTCGTCAGGCGGGGTTCCAGTGAGCGATCCACGCTGACTATCGAGAACGGTGAGATGCACGCCCAGGATGCAAATCGAGACGAGGGTCAGAGGCAACCCATCATATGCCGTATATCTCAGCGCTGGTATCTTTCTACTGGTCTCTTCGAGATAGATGAACCAGTGATGAAATGAGTTACTTGAGGCTGCGCGCTTGGGGCGCAGGCTTGGGGGTGTTGGTGTTAAAACCAGGATCTCCACGCCGACACTGCCGGAGGTTTTGAGAACTAAGTTTCACTCTAACGAATGCAACTTGCAACAATGTTTGCTCCCTTTTCCGATAAGGCCGATATTTACAAGAGGATCTATTGGCAGGCGAATCCATCAGACTCTTGTGATCGGAACAGAACTAAGGCGAGACAGTACATAACAATCACGAACGGCTCTTTTCAATACATCAAGCTGTACCTGAGAGCCAAGATGCATAATTTGACGATGTCAAAAGTCCTTAACGCCAGGTCTAGGGGGTAAAGCTGTGGGATCGAGCTCAGAAGGGTCTGGGACAAGATTTCCGAGGAGCCCACGTGCAATATTCGATCATAGTAGCCAAATCATGTCTGGTTCCTCAAAATATGTGGAGCAAGATTTGTTCCGGCCTTTGTGATCATCGTTTTCTCGATGAAGGACGCATGCACAGCTGTATCTGAATCATAGCGAGCACACCTTTAGACTTTTCGCCATGGCCTGACGGCTATACAGATAGACTTTCCCATGTAATTTAGGATATTTTTCTTGGGGTGACATACCAGTCTGTTCGACAACTTTACTTCTTCACATCCTTGAGATGTCATGACTAGTGCATGTTTACCCGGACAGGAAAAGGCATGCGGTAGCGCCGCGTCAGGAACATTCCTGGTCTGCACTTCCTTCGTTCGGTGACGCCACAGCTGCTCGTCAAACACAAGCCCCAATTTTATTTGGGCCGACTTATGAAATGTTTCGTTTAGCCAAGGTACTGAATACAAGGTTATTTAGCCGGCCCATTCTAGCGAGCACCTTTGCCTATTGCCGTTAGCTTGAACAAAATGAGGTTCTCGCGTCGACGATTAGCTATGGTAAATGGAAGCGGTTCTCCCATGTTCAGACGATGGGGTTCTTGGGAACTTGGAAGGCGCGTAAGCTTTCGTCAGATCTCTGAAGAAGCCACCCAAAGAACTCTGTATTTATGCCATCCGGCAGTGCTCATATGAATAGGATGCTAGTGCTGAAAGCCGCATTTTTACTCATTTAACAAGCAGAATACGCCCTTGTCTCCAATCTTTGTCTCTCAGAAACGATAGACCGAAGCCGATAGCGGTTCGTTGATTCCTGGCGGCGCAGATGAATAGCTGTCGAGTCGCGGAATAGGGGTTTGGGACCATTTAAAAACCCCCAATGGAAGAGTATGTCGAGGCGAGAAGAAAGTTCAAGTCGGATGGAAGTTCCCGATCGTCCGCGCAGGTCAGACGTGCCTCCTTCCAAGTTCTTGACTGACTCGTCATCTGTAACATGTCTCTTTGAGCTTAGGAATGTACAGATAACTTAGCGGTCCATGTAACTACCCGCGGGCCACTCTAGGCCTAATCACGACTCTCGAGAGCTGCAATTTCCTCAGTCCCGAGCCAAGGGACATTCTGTATGAATATGGCGAGTTACCCAGATGAATAACCATCGTGGTGACCTCTGCTTCACCCCCCATCGACCTGCGTTGGCTCACATTATCACTCAGGCTGAAGTGGTTTTTTCTCCCCCCCTTCCTTTTGACGTATTCGTGGTCGTCGGCAATGCTGTCTGTTTGCCTTCTTGCGCCTTATGCATCACTCTATTGCTGTTGCTGATGCATTCCAAACTTCTAATAATTGGCGCTTTGCAGTCATCGGCCGGGATACAATTCCTCCTGGAGATGAAACAGTGCTGCCAACTCACGACCGGCGAAACCGGGTCCGGGTGCGGTCCGGACTGGGCGAACATGAGGGCCATTTCCCCGGGATCACCAGCCACACACACTCCTTTTTCCCCCCTCGGACAGGGCAACCCGAGCCGAACCAACCAAAAGAATGAAGGGCGATGGCTGCGGGGTGCATCGAATCACCGTTAGAACGCAGACTCGCCCGCGAAGCCGAAAGCTAGAAAACTCACTCGCACTCATCACGCAAATGAGGACGAGCGAACGTAAAACGATGCACTCTCCCTTCATCAGGGATCACCTGTTTTACCCCGAGCATATCTTACGCTTAGATTACTGATGAGCAGGAAGAGAAGGAGGAGGAGAAGAAGGAGGAGCGTTCCAGCCTGCGGACGTGTCGAAGGCGCATCATGGACCACGTGCCGCTAGGAGGGCCAGCGCCGCCCGTCCGGTTCGCTAGTCCCTCCCGTGCGGCCAACGCTGGCGGCGTCAGTCAGCAGCAGGTCAGACTCTTACGCCTCTCGCAAATCGAGCCCGAATCCGTACCCGTCACATGATGCGCCAACGCGCACGCTGTCTGGCTTCACGGCCAGGGAACGCTTGACCGGTTGGCCGTGTGCTCGCGCTCGCATGGTTTCATGCTACACCCTCCGGCAATGACTGGTCCAAACAATGCTGAGCTGAGATATGACCAAGACCGGCCGACCTGCTGGTGTGCGAGCGGCCCTGCGTAAATCACTTCCTGTTCCCGGGGCGCGGAGCAAACGAGCCCATCTGGATGGATTGGCGGTTGATCCGACCCCTTTCTTCCCGTCTGGCAGCGCGTCTCATGACGAGTCTCGCACCTAGCAATATTTTCGCCTCGGAACATGAAGCGACCCCCTCAGCCCTACCTACATAGACTGCGTCGAGCGCAATCTAAATCCACGAGGGTAAGAAGGGCGAGCGTTGGACCTGACTTGACAGCTCCACCCCTCCCATCTCGCCACCCTCTTTGATCGAGTTCCCCCAAAACCAGAAACCGCGCATCTCGGTTCCGGAAGCGAGGAGGATCGGGCTAATTAACCCTTCTGGAATATGCACCGCGTGTCCTGTGAGTGCTGTTTGTGCGGCCGAGACGCATGTCTCGCGTGATGAAAGGGTGCGCCCACCCACATCAGACGAAGAAATTGAATGTACAGATCGGTAGCCGCCCGCAGGAGAGGCCGCTTTCCTGCCGCAATGCGCCAAAAGTCTCGGCGTTGGAGAAGGCGTGGCGTGCCCCCTAGTCCCCGGATCTGCAGGACAATCAGGCTGAATAGGCCCCCCCTGGTAGGGGGAGGCGGCTCCGTCTTCCCCAACGATGGTTGGCGGACAATCATGCCAGTGTCGTTGTTGGCATTGGCCGACCCAATGTGGCTTACCTGAAGGAGTGACGGGTCCATGGACGAACGGATGCAATTATGAGCTGTAATTATTAGCCTGCTGGACACGGGAACTCGATGGGGGACCCACACGCCCATGTACTGACGGTCGGTCAGGAGCGTGGATCCCAAGCCGCCTTCCCTATGTATGTCAAAGGGTCCCGAGGGTTTCGAGTAAAAACGATTGTGGTATATTGATGCATCCGTTTGATCCCACTTTCCGATGTCCAGTAGTGTTCCGTAACCCCGGTTTCTTTTCCCAGTGGTATTGTAGTTTGAAATGCCCAACCGTTCGCCGTGTCGTCGCCGTAATATCGTGACACCGTCCTCGGTCAAAGTCCCACATGCTGACATTACCATGTCTGTAAGCCCAAACATCGTATTGCCTCATGCAGGCGCCGGCCGCCTTCAGCCAAAAACGAGGCCGAACTTCATGCTTGCCGCCACCTGCCTCCACAGGTCTGGCCATGCCTCTGTTCCTACTTGCTCTTTGCCATAGGCCCGCATGTCCATCCTTCTCCACACATCCATGACCACGGCCCAGGGCTTCTCCGTGTCGACCACACCTTTCTTGCTGCCGAGAGCTGTGAAAGCTTGCCGCACCAAGCCCCGGTCTCGGCTGCAGATGGCATGACAGGCGGAGAGGAAGAGAGGCCACAGCATCGAAAGTCCCGTCCCGCCGTGTGATACGGACGCTGCACAGTGCCATAGAGCTGCTTGCGCATGCTTCTGAACCAGTTTGTGAGACGAGGGGTACTCGGAGACGGTGCTGTATAGATAAACGAGTGCTGTCTGTCGGTATGCAAGCGCCGTGCTGGTGACCCACCTAATGTTGGCGAGCTCAGCCTCCGATGCGTGTTCAGGACCATCAACAATGCGGTTGACCAATGAAAATCCCGGTGGTAAAACTGGGCTCCATGATTCCAACGCTCTTTCAATGGCCTTGTAGGCCGTCTGGTATTCGGTCCGAAGAACTGCAAACTTGGATGTTTGCCCTGACGCCATGGTGGCCTGGAGTTCGCACTTCATCGTGGTGAGTTCCCCGAGACGACGTAGAGTAGGCCAAAGATCATCCGCCATACCGAAAACGGGGTCGATGCCACTGAACATGAGGGGAGGTGGTGAACCACCAGGCGAGTAGACTCGGTTCGACGAGGGGGCCGAAAAGACTGGGGATGAGCCATTTGTCAAAGCATTGAGCACGTCGAAATAGCGAAACACCTATTTGCAGTTAGCGATACGACGCCATGTCACATTTACTCCGAGAACTAACCTGCTCGAAAAACTCAACGCTAGGGGTTTTGGGGGATGGCATAGCGCTAATGATATGCCACGCGCCTTGGAGATGGTTATGTATGACATTGGGCAAGCTGCTTTGCGTGAGCTGCACCAGTCAGTTCATGTCTCGCAGCTCCTACGGAGGTTCCGTCATACCAAATCGTACTGAAGAAGGAGTATTATGGTTGCCAGCGCTTCTTCAAAGCCATCCCCGTCTTCTATGATAGCAGAAAGCCCAGTTACTGCTCGTTCGTGGAAGCAGGCGGAACCTTCGGTATTCTCAAGACCAGTGTATTCTCGATGTACGCTGGCCAAAGCGTAGATAGCACTCCGAACGGCAGAGCTTCTCTGTGATAGGGGGATGATATACTGCTTATAAGGGTTGTTGCCGCCTTCCTTAAACCCCATCATAGGCAACATGACTCTGGAGTAGTGTTCAAGTAAGCCCGTATCCTCTGGGCAGTCGGAAACACCATGGTATGCTGGCGGAAGCAGGTTGAGCAACGGAGGAGAGATGGTAGACCATGTAGCCTCGTTCCAAGACTTGTCGAAACTGGCCGCAAAGAACGAATCGTCTGGAGACTGCAAGCCGTCGTCAAGCGTTGCGAGAGAAAATGGCAGGTGATCGTCTGATGATTTCTGGCGGGGGCTCCCGTCCGTGACGGCTGTGTATTCGCTCTCGTACGTGTCTGAATCCCCGTAGCTAAGATCGTAGGTGTACACATCCTCACCATCGTCGTAGAGAGGCAAGATGGAGCCTATAGACGTTGACAGACTGTTGCCCACAGATGTCGATGGCGAAAGAGAATCTTCAGCGCCAGCCTGTAGCAAATCAGGGGGGGTGAGGATGCACGCGTCTGGGCTTGCTCGTATGTCACTCTTGAGCACATGACTGTCCGAATCGTCCGATGCAGCGGTGTCTTGCATCTCAATGGGCTTAGTCGATGCCCTCCGCTTTCTTTTCTTTATCGGCTCGTACACGCAATCGACGCCGGCTTGGACACAACGAAGACATTGTGGGTGCTCTTCGGAGCACTTCTTCCTCTAATACGAGTCGATTGTTAGCTGTTCGGACGGGATACCTAGCGGGCAAGGCGACTAACCTTGTCTCGACTGGAGGTGTTAGCAGAAGGTCCTCAGACAGGCATGAGCAGTTGACTTACCAATGTTTGCAACCTGCGGATGGCACGGCCAAATGTCAGACAGTTGAAGAAACCCGGCAGAAGGGCTTATACAAAC
The DNA here is from genome assembly GCA_030867305.1 of Colletotrichum zoysiae. Lineage (NCBI taxonomy): Eukaryota > Fungi > Ascomycota > Sordariomycetes > Glomerellales > Glomerellaceae > Colletotrichum > Colletotrichum zoysiae. Next base: position 16,825 of record MU842819.1, on the reverse strand, counting down.
CTGCTCTTGACCGAGTTTTGATCGGCCGGGGACGAATGGGCTGGTTGACGAGCATCTTATTACTGGCTAGACGGCGTGTCTAGTGCGATGAGAAAGACATGTACAACAGCTGTCTGCTCTCGTCAGACGGAAGCTCGATAACCGTCCCGTCGCTTCCAAAGAGTGGCGGTTGCTTTCAATAAGTTCAGGCAGAACATGAAGCCGCAACAACGAGCAACAGAGGCAGGAATGGTGGTGGTTATTTAACGGGCCACACCGGATACGCAGGGGTCCCTGAATACCCCAGCTTCCGTGAGGGGAAAAGATGTCCGGTCGAGCGGGTTCGGGGAGAGGGTCGGCGAATTTGGAGACGACCAAAAGGTGAGTGAGTGGTTGACATGCAGTCTGTAGAGCAGTACCTACCTACCTACACAGGATCCCTCACGACCAAGGCCTTTGGTGCGTGCTTAGAACTCTGGAGACCCCAGAGTATGTCGAACAAGGGTTGTGCGGCAGCAAATTAACCGGCCATTCTTCCAAAACCTTGGTGATGGTTCGTCCAGAGGTCCATGGGATCGATGTGTTTGTGGAGAAGATGGGCCGTGTGGGGTCTAGGTAGGTACCTAGGTAAGCTCGCCGTCTGACATGCAAGGGTCGAAATTAGGTCGTCGTCCCACCCTCCTCCAGGACCGTCCAACATGGCCGCCGGTCACGATGTGCCAGACGGGAAGCCATCCATCCAATCATCTGGTTAAAAGGCCCTTTGACGTGGGCGAGCGATCATCGTGGTACTTGCCACTGGCTGCAAAGGACATTGCCGGGTTGGGCAGTGTCTCGTAGAGCCGTACCGACCATGGTAAACGATGACGAGTGGCTCATGGAGCTGAGCTAGCGACAAGACCCGAGAAGCAAATCCTGGCGTTGTGGGACTTTGCATCGAAGTGATGGTGGGATTGTAGATCCGATGTTGCGGTATCAACGGGTGCTTTGTACATGTCGATATTATTGGTATGGATGTTACGGATGGATGGATGGATGCTAATAATGTAGAATGGGAAGCGGCAGGAGCCTTTTCTGTTGCCTGGCTGCTTCCGAACCGACTCGATGGACAAGCGTTGCAGGGGGGGTACGTACTGTGCATCTCGTCTCGGCTAAACTTGCTTTCGTGACGCACGAGCCACAGTGGAGATGAGATGCGTACACACATACGGTCGCTCTGAATCACATTAGAGTCGGTTAGTAGGTACCTACCCAATATCAAGAGGTATGTATCTATCTACCCACATCACATATTACCTACGTCTTGAAGACTTTTTTGAAAGTTTCTCTATTTTAAATTGGCATGTATACAGTATAAGCTGCTCGAGTACGGGTCAAGTGCTTGCAAACATACGGAAAAGACCAACTCCCGCTTCGTATCGCATTTATAAAAACGGCGACCCCATGCAAACAAAACATCACGTCTCAGGCAGCCTGTGTTGGGTCCTGTCGCGCCTTGACCATGGCACACTTCCCGAGCCTTATCAGCTCGGCCACGAAGTTGTCAATCATCTTCACATGTGCAACTTCTTGCTCCGTCAGATTGCGGGTCCTTATCCTTTTAACGAGCACTGGGACGGATTTGAGGAGTTCAAGGTCCTCCTCTGATTGTGGTTGCAGAGGGTGCAAGAGCAAATTGCAGAATATCTCCAGTATCGCCGACATTGGGTAAAACACCACCAACCTACATGGGTAGTAGTGATCCACGTTAGCAAAGCAGTACAACAATCAGGGCAAGGGACCTGGCACGTTGCTGATATTACTGACCAGAATGCCACCTGTTCGACGCCATGGATCGCTGCTCGGAGAAAGTGCAGCGTCGATCGGCTCGCTTGCACCGACAGTGCTTGACTTGAGCTCACGCCTTCCAAGCCGCTGCTCTCGCCGCTGGCCCAGCAGCGACACCGACCGCTCGCTCGGTGGATCATGGCCATCAGGTAATGATACTCGAAGTGAAGAATGATCTCTTCCATGCCGAGCCGACTATTGCGAACAACTACTTTTCCTCGGGGGAACGTCAGCGTCGGCCGATACGACGATGGCACAGACATCCGCCAACGTTCGAGCTCGTCGTCCAGCTCGCGGATGTCCCTGAGCAGCTCGGCATCGCCCTTCTTCATGGCCGAGACCGAGTACAGCGTCCTGCAGATCTTGGACTTGATGATCGTCAGCTGCAGGGAGTCTGGTTGGAGGGCTGACGTGATTGTCGCTTCGTCGAGGAAAGACGGCGAGGCTCCGGCTTGGTTATCGGCGCTTAACGTCCACCAATCTGCAGGCGGCAGCGTCAAGTCACAGTACTCGTCGTCGATACTGGGAGGCTGGCCGGACCGGAGAGAGACGTCCTTGTCGATTTTGTACGACAACCAGAAGATCCTTCTGATCTGATTTCTTACGCGCCAACTCCCGTCGCGGTCGGTCTCAGATGACTGGCCCGGGGCGTGGCTTTTACTTTGCTCAAGGTGTGCCCCAAGCATGAACAAGATTCGGCAGGTGGCGGAATGAAACATGGACCCTTGTTGCAGGTGGCCACAAAACAAGTGGAACAAAGTCTGCCAAGTCGAACATCATCAGCACATCTCTCTGGTATGAATGAGTCTTGAGCAGCCTGGAATTACCATCATAAAGACTGTCTGAAGAGCGTCAATGTTGGAGTCTTGCATCACAGTCGCCATCAAGTCCTGTGCCGCGACGACGCATGCCTCTCCGTCTATCTCGGGCGTCGTATCCCATTCCGATTGGAAGAGGGAGACGACAGCCAAGAAGGCGAACACACAAGACTTGGCCGTCACGGCTTCGAGTGTCGACGCACCCTGAAGCGACTGATAGGCTAGGTCGATGGTGTCGACAAAGAGAACAGTGTCAATAATTGGGAAAGCCAAACAGAAATGGTATGCTCGAAAACGAGCCAAATACTCATCGACGACAGCCCTGTCAGGCAGCCCTCTCCCTGGGTTCTGCCGCGGAAAATGGAGAAAGATGGGGTCCGGGTGCTGGATATGCCAGAGCGGTCCCATGGCAAACAGAGTCTGGAAGGACGCATCATCGCCGGCCCTAGATCGGATCCAGTCCTGGCCATCTTGTGAGAAGAAGGGGATACCGTTGCGACAGCCAATGTCACCCAAGTAAAACCCGGCGAAGTGCAGCTTTCCGGCGGTTGGCCGGGCCGATGAGTCATAGAACCGGCCTGGTATTGTTTCCGGGATGCCGTTATTGGCTGGTGGGTCTGTTTCGACGGACAATGACACTGCTGATGGTGACGCTGGAGAGGCCCGCCCATCCCGCACCTCCACTACGTCCGATTTCCGCCGAGCCGCCTGGATAGCTTGTTCGATACGATCCAGACGGGCAATCAGGTCCTTCTCAGACCCTACCCTGCACTCGTCGTAAATCGCCGTAAATCTTCATTGTATGCTTGATGTGACAACTCATCACTTACCTTGCTGCAGCCACTCGTTTCTTCGCCTTGGTGGCCCGGTGAAAGGTGCAGGCCATACTGTGATGCTTGCACCAGTTACATTGAGGAACAACCCTATCGCATTGAATCTGTGGCCGAGCAGTCAGCATGTGCCGCGAGAGATCAAGTCATGGTTAAATCCGGCCGGGTTCATACCTTCCTCTTGTGACAGGAATCGCACGCTCTCTTCCTCATCTTGGCTTCTTTCTTGCTTTGCGAAGTACCGCCGCTCAACGCGGCGTGCCGTGCCGTCTGCTTATACTATCTCTTCCTCCGAGGCAGCGATAGGAAAAGCGCATGAGATTCCCGATTCGGTTTCGTATCTGATATGCCAATCAACCGAAGTCTCTCTCATGACGCAGATGATCAAAAGCCTGGCGTCCTGGCCCGGTAGTCGAAGTTCCCACTGACTCAGCGGCATCACATGAAGGATTACTAAGCGGCAAACCACCAAAACGGATAAACTCGCTTCAGATCCGAGACTCTCATTGGCTCATGGATCGCCGCCTTGACACGAAATTTCGGGCGCATCCACACCATCGCGCCTAGACGCAGCATCCGTGCCCGGGGCCCCGACGAACCAACACCAGTGCCGCGGCCGGCCGAGGCATTTGGCACTCAAGGACATCGTCAATGAGCTATCTCGCCGATTAGTCAGCGGGATCCGCGCGGTATATGAATATTCTCCATGATGATTTTAACATTGTCCGATCTCCGAACCCGCTTGCTTGAGGTTAAGGTTCTGACATTCTCCGTGTTCAGGGGATGACCCTAGGTAGCCTAACCGTTGTCATCCCACCCATATCGGGCAGGGTCCAATGCCGAAAGAACTACATTCCGTGAGTTCACGGCGGCCACCGGAATGTCCGCGCCGCGAAGCACACGGCAGGGTTTCTTTTCTTCTGGTTTTCCCCCCCCTTCTTGTTTTCTTATCATCCAGGTGGATACGTGTCCAGGATGAATCAGCGGCTTACGACTGACTACAACCCCGAATCTCACATAGATAGTCGTTCCAGACCCTTTTTCATCCGCCTATCCTGTCGTCATAGAGAACACGAAGGGACAACTATGATACCGCGACAGCTGTCTCTGTCAAATGTCAATCTCGCTGCTGATTCCGATTGGACTCGTGCAGGGAGCTATCCCAGGTAGTCTTGAATCGCGGTCCGAACCATGCTTAGAAGATACCGACTCCGACGTGGGCGGATCTTGACGAAACTGGTATTCAAGACAAATAGAAGCCCAGCCCACTGCACGGGTGTCCATCCTCTCCCTTCTTAACATATTCCTCTCGATAACGTGACTCTATTCTTTGCAATTTCATCCATAACCCGGGAAAGGAGGGAGGTAATATCAAATTCCACAATCCTCGAGGGCGCCATGGAATCCGACGGCACGCTACGAGGCGGCTCCAGCTACGAGCCGTCCATCGAACTCGACAACTCGCCTAATGGCAACACTTGGTCTCTTAAGCACAAAGTGGCAGCGTTTCATCGCAGAGATGAACGTTCCGGCGTTCCTGCCCGCGAGCTTGGTGTGACTTGGCAAAACCTTACGGTGCAGGCCGTGGCCTCCGACGCGTCGATACACGAGAATGTGCTCACTCAGTTCAACATCCCCAGGCTCTTCAAGGAGTCGAGGCACAAGCCTCCATTGAAAAAGATCCTCGACAACACACACGGCTGCGTCAAGCCCGGTGAGATGCTCCTGGTCCTCGGCCGGCCCGGGTCGGGATGCACGACGCTGCTGAACATCCTGGCGAACCACCGCCGGGGCTACACCTCCGTCACCGGTGACGTGCACTACGGCTCGATGACGGCCGAGGAAGCCCAGCGGTACCGGGGCCAGATCGTCATGAACACAGAAGAGGAGCTCTTCTTTCCCACCCTCACGGTCGGCCAGACCATGGACTTTGCAACCCGCCTGAAGGTTCCCTTCCACCTGCCCGAAGGCGTGTCGTCGAGCGAGGAACTCCGGGTCGAGCAAAGAGACTTCCTGCTCGAGTCCATGGGCATCCAGCACACGTCCGACACCAAGGTCGGCAATGAGTACGTTCGGGGTGTGTCCGGCGGCGAGAGAAAGCGTGTCTCCATCATCGAATGTATGGCCACTAGGGGCTCGGTGTTTTGCTGGGACAACAGTACGAGAGGTTTGGATGCCAGCACGTAAGCGAACCCTCCTTGACTTGTTTGACATAACGCGGCAGAGTTCGATATAGTGGACAGGAATATGACCAACTGACGTGACCGTGATCACAGGGCGCTGGAATACGCCAAGGCCGTTCGGGCGATGACCGACGTCCTCGGTCTAGCGTCCATCGTCACTCTGTATCAAGCGGGCAATGGTATCTACGACCTTTTCGACAAGGTCCTGGTCCTCGACGACGGCAAAGAGATGTACTACGGACCCGCTATCGAGGCCAGGCCCTTCATGGAACGCCTCGGCTTCATCTGCTCAGACGGCGCCAACGTCGCCGACTTCCTTACCGGCGTCACGGTTCCAACAGAGCGCGCCATCCAACGGGGGTTCGAGAAGACATTTCCCCGCACCGCCGACGCTCTCCGGGCCGAGTACGAGAAGTCGGAGACCTATCCTGAAATGGTTGCCGAGTACAACTTCCCGACGGAAGAGGAGACAAAAGAGAAGACGAGGCTATTCAAGCAGAGCGTAGCCAAAGAGAAGCACAAGCAACTCCCGGCCAGCAGCCCCCTCACGACGAGCTTCGCCACGCAGGTCAGAGGTTGCATTGCTCGGCAATATCAGATTGTATGGGGCGACAAGGCCACCTTTGTCATCACGCAGGTCTCTACGGTGATCCAGGCCCTCATTGCCGGTTCGCTCTTCTATCAAGCCCCGAATACCTCCGGTGGCCTGTTTCTGAAGGGTGGTGCGCTCTTCTTTGCCCTCCTCTTCAACAGCCTGCTGTCCATGTCCGAAGTCACCAACTCCTTCACGGGACGGCCGGTCTTGCTCAAACACAAGTCTTTCGCCTACTACCATCCAGCCGCCTTTTGTGTTGCGCAGATTGCAGCTGATATCCCAGTCATCCTCTTCCAAGTCTCCACCTTCTCCGTAGTTCTATACTTCATGGTTGGCCTCAAGACCACAGCGGCGGCCTTCTTCACCTTCTGGTCAGTGGTCTTCACAACGACCATGGTGAGTCAGCTGTCTTTGTTGAATCCTGACTGCATACTTACATATCGTAGTGTATGACAGCCATGTTCCGGTCTATCGGCGCGGGCTTCACAACCTTTGACGGCGCCTCCAAGGCCTCCGGGTTCATGGTCGCCGCTCTGGTCATGTACTGCGGCTACATGATCGAAAAGTCTCAGATGCACGACTGGTTTGTTTGGATCTTCTGGATCAATCCGCTGTCTTATGCTTTCGACGCACTTATGGCGACCGAATTTCACAATCAGTTGATTCCGTGTGTCGGACCCAATCTTGTGCCCAGCGGCCCCGGATACACCGACCCTGCTCACCAGTCCTGTGCCGGTGTCTCAGGGGCCACTCAGGGAGCGACGACCCTCAACGGTGACCAGTACCTATCCGCCCTTTCATACAGTCACAGCCACGTCTGGAGAAACTTTGGCATCGTCTGGGCTTGGTGGGCTCTCTTCGTGGCGCTCACCATGTACTCCACCTCCAAGTGGCGCCCGTCAGCCGAGAGCGGCTCTTCCCTGCTCATCCCTCGCGAGAATGCCAAGATCACTCGCGCCCATCGCCAAGACGAAGAGGCTCAGTCCTCCGATGAGACTGCTGTGGAGAAGGACAGCGTTAACAACGAGCAACGCAACAGTGACGATGACGTCGCCAACCAGAGCCTCGTCCGCAACACCTCCATCTTCACCTGGAAAAATCTCTCATATACCGTCAAGACCCCATCGGGAGACCGCCGGCTTCTCGACAACGTCCAGGGCTACGTCAAGCCGGGCATGCTCGGGGCCCTGATGGGCTCCTCCGGCGCCGGAAAGACGACCCTGCTCGACGTCCTCGCCCAGCGCAAGACGGACGGCACGATTCGCGGTTCGATTCTGGTCGACGGCCGTCCCCTGCCCGTTGCCTTCCAGCGATCGGCCGGGTACTGCGAGCAGCTCGACGTCCACGAGCCCTTCGCCACCGTCCGTGAAGCTCTGGAGTTCTCGGCCCTGCTGAGGCAAAGTCGCGATATCCCCAAGGCGGAGAAGCTAGCATACGTCGAAACCATCATTGACCTCTTGGAGCTCCACGACCTCGCCGACACCCTTATCGGCCGCGTCGGGAACGGTCTCTCAGTCGAGCAGAGGAAGCGCGTTACCATCGGCGTCGAGCTGGTCTCGAAGCCTAGCATTCTGATCTTCCTTGACGAGCCCACGTCCGGCTTGGATGGCCAGTCTGCATTCAACACTGTCCGCTTCCTCCGCAAGCTGGCCGATGTCGGCCAAGCCGTCCTTGTCACCATCCATCAGCCTTCCGCCCAGCTCTTCTCCCAGTTCGACACCCTCCTCCTGCTGGCCGAGGGCGGCAAGACCGTTTACTTTGGCGAGATTGGCGACGACGCAAAGACTGTCCGCAACTACTTTGACCGCTACGGCGCTCCGTGCCCGGAGGACGCCAACCCCGCCGAGCACATGATCGACGTCGTCTCTGGCCACCTGTCCAAGGGGAAGGACTGGAACGAGATCTGGCTTTCCTCCCCCGAGCACGACGCCGTCGTCAAGGAGCTCGACCGCATGATCGAAGACGCCGCCTCCAGGCCCCCAGGCACCGTCGACGACGGCCACGAGTTCGCCCTGTCGCTGTGGGACCAGGTCAAGATCGTCACCCACCGCATGAACATCTCTCTCTACCGCAACGTCGACTACATCAACAACAAGTTCGCGCTGCACATCTTCTCCGCCCTCTTCAACGGCTTCTCCTTCTGGATGATCGGCGACTCCGTGGGAGACATCACCTTGCGTCTCTTCACAATCTTCAACTTCATCTTCGTCGCCCCCGGCGTGCTCGCCCAGCTGCAGCCCCTCTTCATCGACCGCCGCGACATCTTCGAGACCCGCGAGAAGAAGTCCAAGATGTACTCCTGGATCGCCTTCGTCACGGGTTCCATCGTCTCCGAGGTGCCCTACCTCGTCGTCTGCGCCGTCCTCTACTTCGTCTGCTGGTACTACACCGTCGGCTTTCCCGGCGATTCGTCCCGCGCCGGCGCGACCTTTTTTGTCATGCTTATGTACGAGTTTATCTACACCGGCATCGGCCAGTTCATCGCGGCCTACGCCCCCAGCGCCGTCTTCGCGTCCCTGGTCAACCCGCTCCTCATCGGAACGCTCATCTCCTTCTGCGGTGTCCTTGTGCCCTACTCCCAACTGCAGACTTTCTGGAAGTACTGGATGTACTATCTCAATCCCTTTAACTACCTCATGGGAAGCATGCTTGTCTTCGACATCTGGGGCACCGAGGTCAAATGCCGCGACTCGGAATTTGCCCTCTTTGACCCGCCCAACGGCACGACGTGTGCACAGTACCTCAGGGCGTACATGAACGGCATGGGGTCGGGAAGCAACCTCGTCAACCCGGATGCGACAGCTGGATGCCGTGTATGCCAGTACCGTGATGGCAGCGACTACCTGAGAACAGTCAACCTCAACGACTACTACTACGGCTGGCGCGATGCAGCCATTGTTGTCATCTTTGTCCTCAGCTCGTACTCTCTTGTCTACCTCCTCATGAAGCTCCGCACCAAGACGTCCAAGAAGGCGGAATGAACGGTTCCTCCATCTAGTGTTGGACTCCTGTTACCCCTCCTTTATCTTCTCATTACACATACCTCATGTCACAGAAATGACATAGTACTCAACCGCGGCAAATTAGATTACATCGCTCTCACGGGCAGCTCAGAATATGCCCGCCGGGACGATCTTTCGGCATTTCTTTCGTCATTGTTCACATTATCGTCGGCGCATTTCATTGGTGTGTCTGCTAGACTGGGGTTTATCACGGGCAAGGCTCCTATCAGGTAAAATTTAATAGACTTTGTATAAGCAAATATAGACGGCTTACATACTTCTATCTCTTCTGATTTCTTTGCCATGCTCATCCTGTGAACCCAAGTTGGAAGAAGATAAGCGAGGCCTCCTTGCAGTTAAGATAACCTAAATCACCTAAGACAAGCTGTTAGTCCACTGATCTTTGTATCTCGTCGATGAAAGCTACGGCGGTAGTCGTCCTCCCCAGAACGACTTGTTTGGTTTCCTTCAATACCCGGCAAAGCAGGAATACCCCTGCTTGTATCATCGTGCTGATCTCAGATCTGAGAAACATCTAATGGCGGGCGTCCCTCATAATTGCAAACGCTTGACAATAGCAGAACGCCCTTGAATGTACCTGATCTGTGCAGACTAACACGCCCCATCGCCGCTGCGTATCTTTGGCGATCATTACGGAGGGCGATTTGTTTTATCACGGAGTACTGGTGGCAGGGATAGTCCAACCGCCAATCAAGAACCGCTCCGGCCGGCAATGAGCTGTGAAGAGGAACAGGTGGCACTACTGGCCAATTCTTTTTACTCTTTTCCCTGTGACAGTAGGAATGACAGCATACCCAAACAAGCTGCCGCAAGGTGGAGGTGCAACATGCTCTTGAACAATGCAAAGCCGATCTTTGTGACTCTCAACCAACCGCCGTCGCCGTGCCCACTTGAAACATGAGGCATAGATGAGGAAACGAGACGCAATCACCTACGGCCCTCGATCGACGAGACGGGGGACGCCGGGACCCCCAGATTTTCCTGTGAGTTCGGTGGCGCTCCCGATGCGGAGCGGGGGAAGTTGGCGATGCTTGCCGACGCCGCGACCCCGCACGGAAGACAACTCTATCACAACGACGGATTGGCGCCAACATTCGGACGGACAGGGCTGGGGCCAAAACGTTATGGAATGGCAATTGGGAGAGCCGTGTTATTAATAGGACCTGCCCCGCGATAGCAAGCTTTTGTCCCAAAAATAAACATTATCTTGGTGATGACTAACTCGCTGTTTTCTCCTCCCCTTCCCCGCCAAAAAAGATGGTCAAGGGCACACCGGACGACGAGAGGGGGGGGAGAGCTGCTTGGTGTTTTGGCAAAGACCTACTACCCCTTATGTCACTACTTCGGGCGGCGTTCGCTTCGGTCGTCTTCCAATCCGTTGGCTGCCCGCCTCCTCTGGCGGGAGGAGTCAGCGAACGTTAATGCTTTGAAAAGAAAAAGGGGAGGCGCGTACGGCCCGGGGACAAGGGCCTTGTCCAGCCCTCTTTGTAAGATTCTTCGGGCCGTCCTCAGCCTCGAAACCGCCGATTCTCGCCTCAAACATACGGCTGTGGGCGTTCCCTTTCGAGGGTGGTAGGTTTGAGGGAGTGTCGGGGAACCGAACTCTGGAACGGGAGATTTGATGCAGCGTGAAGCTCTCCCGAAAGGCGCTGGGCTTGCCGGGCCAAGGGTAAATCTAGAACTGAGCAAGGCTGTTCTCGCTCATCGATTCGTCCCGGCCTAGGTCCGCCAACATCCCTTTCACCCCTGTTTTGCAGCTCGGTTCAGCTTCTGAAATAGCACATGCCACGGTATACGTCGTCCGTTGGACCCAGCATTGGACCCAACATGGCCGCCAAGAGGTCCCATGTCATCTGTTTACGCACCCTCCGGTAGGAACAGCTTGATAGTAGTAGACAATCCAGTGACTTATGTAAAGCCCGGGGCCGATTCAACGCCGGATGTTTTCCAACTTGCTGACTTACCCCGCCTCTTTTTCTTTTTTGAAACGACGACGCAGGGGGCCACGTCTAACCGCCATCAATAAGACAGGATAACGTGGCGCAGTGCGTTGTCGCGGCCTGCCGCGACAGCGCAAGGGTCAAACTGCCCTTCGGCTTAGGTTATCCCCAGAGGAAGATAACTCTGTTCGCGGGAAACCTTATCAAATAGCCTCATGGATGACTTCATACAGCTCTTTTGCGGGGGGCCGGCCTTCTGATCTGGTGAGCGAGCTCGGGTTTAAAAGGTCAAGATCCGGCTCCCGTTGGATGAAGACTCGATCTTCACACCATCCTGTTTCCAGACAACTGGCGCTCTTACAACCAAATATCAAAAGCTCAAAGCAACGACACACACCGTCTCAGTCGCCTCGACTCCTCTGACAAGCCGATTCTAGCAAACATGACGCTCAAGGGAATCTCGCCCGTCATCTCGCCCGATCTCCTCAAGATCTTGGCTCAGATGGGCCAAGGCGACGAGATTGTCCTCGGCGACGCTCACTTCCCGGCGCACTCCATGTGCCCACCTCACGTGCCGATCCTCCGCGCCGATGGTAAGTTGAACCACCTCCTCCCCTCAGATAAGAAATACGCCTGAGAACAGAGAGGGAGGAAACCGGAAAAAAAGAAAAGTGCTAAGCCCTCGGCAACAGGTATCACCATATCCCGCCTCCTGGCCGGCATCACCCCGCTCCTCGACCTGGACAACTCGGGGGTGCCGGTGATCATGATGGAGCCGGCCAAGAACGACACCTACGACGCCAGCGTCGAGGACGACTTCCGCTTCTCCCTCAAGTACGACGGCGAGGTCGAGAAGACGGACCGGTCCGCATTCTACGGACGCGCCAAGAAGGCCTACGCCATCGTGGTCACGGGGGAGAACCGGAAGTACAGCAGCGTCATCCTCAAGAAGGGCGCCAGCTCCCCGTACCCGAAGAGGAAGAGCAACCAGACGTCTCACCTCTAGAGGCGCGACGAATGTGGAACTTGCGGGGGTTCGGGGTACAGTGACGTAGGGGGAGATATCAAGGGGGGGGGGCCAAGGCAAAGAAAGGCCCACGGGGGCTTCTTGGGCTTGTGAATATTTGCGCGTTTACCTTGATGTTCTCTCTGCGTTATTGAACTGCCATTGTGAACTCGGAACCCTCGCTATTGCGTTTCTTGCTTCCTCGAGCTAGGTAGTATCGCAAAACAAAGATGTCACATTTCGTCACATGGACAAAGGAAAACGTTCTCGGATGATCGCAAAGCCAAACCTCGCCTGAGGTCATTTTAAACAGAAGTAGAAGTGACCGGCCAATCATATAAGCTCCGTTTCCAGTGAATAGACTAACTTACCACCAATTCTTCCGATTCGCAAGCAACTGTCAAGTTCCAAGGTGCAAAGTCTGAGGCGGGTGTAGCTTTGTTTCCGGTGGCGATGCTATCCTTGTCCATGGCAGTGCTTCTTTGGATGATCCAACTAACAAACTCCAATGATAGTACCTAGGATCGCTGATCTCAGGGAGTTGCGAACCGAGTTGAAAGGTTTTCCAAACCATGCTCAGATTATACTACTTATAATAAAGAAGTTTTAAAACCTTCCCTTCTAAATATTTTCTATCACACACACTGTTAGTACAGGCGTATATATCCTACCTACATTCTTAACACCTTATTTCCTACTTAATCTATACCTACCCCTAATAGGCTAAGTAAGCTAGCGGCTTACCTAGTAACCCTAACGCTAGGCTTATACCTACTGTTAGTAGTAATATTCTCTATCTTAAGCCTAATAGTTAGCTATAAAGGTTCTCTAATAAAGTATAAAAAGTATTTAGAGATAGCTTTTTCTTTACTTATTTTTATTACTATTATAAGCTCCTTACTACTAAAGTAACTTATAGTACCCTTTTAATATACTAATCTTAATATATTACTATATAGACTAATAATAACTATACCTTTTATAACTTATACTTATACTAAAGATAAGTTAAGTAAAATTATAGCCTTAAATAATAGTTATAAATATATAGCTAATACTCTTATTAATAACCTTTAATAGACCTTTTATAAAATATACTTTAAGGGATATTATACTATTATAGTTAACTTTTATATTAAACTACTTACTAATACTTTTTATAATAAAATAGTTTAGTAGACCCTAAAGCCTAGCCTAATAGTAGTTACTATACCTTTAAACTAGTTAGTCTACCCTTTAGTATAGGCTTTAAGCTAGTAGAAATATACTATAATAAGCTAAAAAGGACTAAGTAGTTAAGGACTTATAGTAAGCTAGAGAGATATATAAGGAAGACCTTAAGGCTACTATTAAGATAACTAAATCTTTATTTATATTTTAAATAGCTAGAAAGTACTACCTTTTACTATTTATTAAAACGTTACTTAAATCTATAAGGTCTAAGTTTTAGATATTAAAAAGGTAACTAAAATACTAATTAGTTTTATAATTACTATAAAAGGCCTATAAGTTAAATAGGCTATACTTAATTATTATATTAACCTATTTAAATAGCTTAATATAACTAGTATTAATAGTACTTAAAGCTAGATATTTTATTAAGTTAGAGAAGTCTTAATAATATTATAGCTAAATATCTAACAGTAGGGTTTCTACTAAAAGTATAGCTAGGGTTAATACTTAGGTAATAGTATTATTAGCTTATTAATCTATTAGTTACTTAGTAATTAGTTAAATAGTTAAAGGTTATAAGGGTAGCTTATATAGCGTTTTATTAATAAAATATAAGTTAGATACTAAAAGGTATTTAGAGAATATATTATAAGTTAATTACTAAAGAGCTATAGAAATATCTATCTACTAGAGAATAAATATCCTTATATCTTAAGTATATATCCTAAGGACTAATCTTAAGATATTAGTCCTATTTATTAGACTGCCTTAGGTATGTTAGTTTAAGTTATAGACTGCTTATTATATATTAGTCTTATTCTTTATCCTTATATAACTTATTTTATAGTTCCTTTATTCTATAGGGAGTTATCCTTCTGTTAGTTTATAAGACGCTATACTGCCTATACTTTTAGGCCTAGTAGGGCTAGTATTACTTATAACTTATTAGGTTATAATATTAGGTCTCCCCTCTTTAAGACCTTACCCTTAAGGTCTATAAGTAGGTTATATCTTTTAGGTTAGGGAGTTATTAAGTATACTTCCTAATTTACCTATAATACTAATACTATATTAGGTTATATAAAAAAATTAAAATTAAAAAGGACTTCTATTAAGGATACTAAACGTTTTACCTTACTTACTTTTATTAATGCCTATCCTCTTACTGCTAATATACTATACAGCTAGTATTTTTATATAAAGGTAGTTTACTGTTTTAGTAAAGGTTCCTCCTATTATTAATCCTATATTAAGGCTAAAAAACCTTATAATAAGGTCTTAGTTACTTTAACTTATAGGTCTTTTTTAATATCTTTTATATTTCTTTATATTACTAACTTATATTTATAGTTTAAAAATTAAATACTTAATAAAAGGAGTAAGATAAAAAAGAAGAGAAGGCTAGTAAGGAGCTTATAGAGCTTTATTATTAGTTTACTATACTTTAGTTATAGATAGTTAAGGCTGTAAGTTACCTATTATAGGTTTACTAGATTTATTAAAAGGTTTAGAAGCGTTAATAAGAAACGTTTATATAAGGGATATAAGAGTTAGATAGAGGGGATAATATCCTTCCTACTTTAGATTCTTATAAGTTTTAGGTAGTATATAATCTCTAAGCGTTAGGTGTTCTAGATAATATAGACTAGGGTTCCCTTAGCTTAAGTAAGGAGTTTATAGATCTAGGTCTCTTAAAGGGTTCTAGTAGGGACTCTAAGGTGTTTAAGGATATTAGTGTTTCTTAGTTAATAGTAGGTATTCCTAGGTAAATAAAGGGGTTTTTATTTTATAGTTATTCTATTTATTAGGGTCTAATTATTAGTCTAGGTTAAATAATTTATTTCTTATTTTTATACCTTTTTTATCCTTATTTACTAGGGTTAGTAATAACTAGGTTTTATTTATACTATTAGGTCTAATATTATTTAAGTACTTTTAGTATATAACTTAGATTTATTACTAGTTCCTATATATTATCTTTATATCTATAGTTTTTCTACTTTACTAAGTACTGTATTTTATTATTATTATAGTAGTTAATATAGTTAATAATTTATTTAACTTTATATTTTAGTTTATTAGTATTAATAATAATAAGGTCCTTAGTAGTTAATCCTTATAGTACTAGTTCTAGTAGTATAATATAGAATACTAAGTGTATTCTTATTATATCTAGTAAGTCTAGTTTATAATTAATATTTAAAACTTTTCTAAGGATTTTAAAGGGTCTAAGTTTCTTATAGTTAAGTTTATTACTTAGTTATTTTATTTTAATATTTTATTAGAAAAGATAGGCGCTATCTCCCTCCTTAAAGGTTAGTCCCTTAACCCTTAAGTTATTAGTATATCTTTTTATTTATTCTCTAATAAATTCTAGATTATTAGTAGCCTTATTTTAGCTTTCTTAAAGTTTATTAATTTTTACTATAGCTTTTAAGGCTTATAGTCCTTTATATAGTTCTCTATAAGCAGTTAGTTTAAATCTATAGTTTAGGTAGAATAGTAATTATTATATACTTTCTCTAATAGTACTATTATAGGTAAATTATACTAGTAGTAGTAGTAGTACCTAATTATCTTAATTATAGTTAATATAGTATTATAAATACTATTTTAGTATCTAGTTAACTTATTTAGTTTATCTATTAGTCTATAGGTAGAAAGAGGTTAATAGCTTATAATTAGCTTTTAGTTATAAAATTAGGGATTTTTAAAACTTAGATATAAACAGCTTATCTCTATTTAATATAATTTCTTTAGGTAGTCTGTAGTTACTAATAATATACTTAAGGAATATATATACTAGTTTTTTTATAGTACTTAATTCCTTATATAGAATAAAGTATATATATTTTATAAGTCTATCTATAATTATAAGTATACTATTAAAGTATACCTTTATAAGTAGTTCTTTTAACTTTAGTAGTTTAATAATAAAGTCTAGGGATATTAAGTGTTATACTTTTAGTAGTACTAATAGTAGTTAGATATATCTATATAGCTTATAAGGGCTGTTCTTACTTTTCTTATAGAGGTTATAGTCCTTAATTACTAAAGCTACTTATTTTTATATAATACGTTTATTATAGTATTACCTAATTCTCTTATAGGTCTTTATAATTCCTTAGTGTCTATATACTTTAGCTTTATATATTTTATATATTTAGTTATCTATTATTCTACTAGTTATACTAGTATTAATATATATGCTAATTATAATAAGTTTTTAGGCTAGTATAATTTTACTATTATTATTATATTTAAGGATAACTCTTATTTCCTCTAGTACTTAGACTTTATAGTCTATTCTTCTGCTAAGAGCGTTAGCTCTACCGTTTTCTATTCCTTTATAATAAATAATTTTAAAGTAGTATCCTAATAGGAATTCTAACTATTAGATTTATCTTTTATTAAGAACTTTAGACGTTATAAAGTAGGCTAGGTTCTTATA